>CAJGYO010000013.1:59811003-60313839 GCA_904845875.1 Miscanthus lutarioriparius
GCCAATCGTGACCAGATATCATCCTATCTTGTAGGTGACAGGAAATCACCTGACTTTACCGATCTAAGCATGACTAAGCATTGATTCTCTCCTAGACCTAAATAGGATTCAGGATACATTTACTAGACAAGGAATAGATAGATATGCAACAAGTGTTTGCATCCAACTCCTATCACTTAATGCATCAAACATATAAAGATACTCAAAGTAATCATTTTTAAAACATAGGAGACTTATAATGCTCTGGGCTTGCCTTTCAGAAAAGATGAAGGTTGGTGATTAGAACACTCAAGAACTTCTTTTTCGTTGGCTCCTCCTTCTGGGGCCTACACCTCCTGCTCCTACACTTGTTGCTGCTCCTCCGGAAGTCCTTGTTCGAATTTCAGAAGCGTGACTCCCTCCAGAATACCTATTGCATGCATATGCATAGCATAAGAGTCATACATGCAAAAAAGATGGAAGGTGGTGATGAAATGTACAGCCATGTAAAGACGAGCACATGAATGACATGATGATTCAAGATTAACATTGATTTTATTGAGTAGATGCATATCTCTTCTTGAAAACAAGAACTACACACTTACCAAGCTCTAACAACCTAAGATAAAGTTATTTATCTTTAGTAAGAGGTCTAGCACCTGCAACTAACAATTTATCTTAATTAGCCTAAGCATCTAAATCATCACATCAACTCATATAAAGCAATCAAGTCATTCACTGCATTCACAGATTCAAGGCTGCAAACAGCAGCTGCTAGTTTAACTCATAACTAGAGTTGTACTGGCCCAAAAGACATGCAACAAGATAATCTAGAAATCTTATGAAATTGTCTACAATTCATATTCAATCATCTCAGCATGATTCCCAAGTTAAAAAGGCCAAACATGCACATTTATCAAACCTGGTCCAGAAATTCCAGAGAACAACTAGTTCTGAAGACCAACTTTGAACAGTCATAACTCACAAATCATTTGACCAAATGCTATGAAAATTTAACACAAGCTATATAAGTGAGTTAGCTACAACTTTGTTATAGACAAGATTCATAGAAAACATCATCTTCACCAAGTAATTTGCTTAACTCTAGAATCTATCCAGAAAATCACTATAAGTGAAGTTTAGGAAAAATAATATTTCACTAAATACAAGAATGGTAATTTGAGCACTACTAATGTTACCAACAGTTAACATACATCAAATGAGTACTAGAAAACATAGTGGCCACTCCTAAATAAATTCTTTTCATGCTTTATTAATTTATTTAGATAATTAGGTGAAACAATAAACATATAGCAAAAGTGTACAGCAAATTTTACAAAAATTACAGTAGCTTATATATATCACCAATAGGCTACTGTGTAAATTTCATAGCATTCTAACAAGTATAACATCCTACGTAAAAATGTCAAGCTAGCAGGGCTTAAAAAAGCATAATTAGAAAATCCTATTAAAAAGTGTTAAATAACAGCATTCATATTTTTCTTAGCTTTATCATAGCACAAGGACACTGTGCAATAAATTTCATGCTCATTGGCTACATAATTGCAGCATATAGCAAAAGTGTACAGTAAATTCTATAAAAATTACAGTAACTTATATATGTCCCCAATAGGCTAATGTGTAAATTTTATAGCATTCTAACAAGTATAACATCCTACACAAAAATGTCAAGCTAGCGGGGCTTAAAAAGCATAATTAGAAAATCCTATTGAAAAGTGTTAAACAACAGCATTCATATTTTTCTTAGCTTTATCATAGCACAAGGACACTATGCAATAAATTTCATGCTCATTGGCTACATAATTTTACCATGAAAAATAGCACAAAAATCTAGCATTTATTTAAGATAAATAGCAAACTTCTATTTCCAACAAGGTCACTATGCAACCAATATTTTTCCTAGGTAGTACATGACAATACAAGACCAACAAAATTGGAATCACATTTTTAGCACTTTCCTAGCTTAAGTTATATATTTTACAAGATTGAAACCATTTAAAAAGCATTTATGTAGCTCTAATTTATTCTCCTAGAAAAATACCAGAAATAGTGCATTTCATATTTTTATCAAATACTACACTTCATGAGGAATCCAACAAAATTTGGTTCACTCAATTTGGACATTCCGAGCTCTAGATATTATTTTCCAAAGTTAGCACAAAAATCTGGAAAAGAAATAAACAAAACCTAGAACTACAGTCGCTGACACGCGGGACCTAGCAGTCAGCGGACCCCACTGGCCAGTCACACAGAGACAGGGTGGTGGTTTGACCGGTGCTAGCTCGCCGACGGCGAACCCTCCGGCGAAACCGACCCCACCATGATGTTCCTCACTCTCTTCCACGTCGATAGAGGTAGGTGGTTGAGGCGGAGATACACCGAGGATAGCTTGTCGCCGGCCATGGCGGCACGGCGGCGCTGCGCGGAGGTGCACTGGCCATCTCCGGCCACAGCTGGGCCAGGCGAGAGAGGCTACGGCATCACGGTGCTCAGGCAAAGCTATCAGGGCTACTCTAGGGTTAGTGGGTGCGCTAGGGAAACCTCGTCGTGGGCATGTCCGCGCGGTGGCGGAACTCACTCCGACGAGGCTCACACGTTGGCGAGGTCGGAGGGGTAGAGGTTAGGCGAGTTAGGGTTAGAGCATCAATGAGACACGGGGAAGACGATGCGAAGGAAAGGAAGCATGGAGGCACGGTGGTTAGCTCGGGCCACGGCGAGCTCGAAGTCCGGCGAGGTTCCAGTCATGGCGGCGGTGACGGGAATGGCCAATAGGCCCTCACCTTAGCTCGAACGGTGCTGCAAATGGGTCGAGGGAGTAGAGCAGAGCAAGGCACGTCTACGTGCATGAGCAATTGCACAATGGCTGGCCGGTGGAGGAGCTACGCGGCGGTGGGCAGCTGGACGTCGCCAGGCGCCAGCTAGGTCCTTGTTGTATGCCAGAGCTCGTTGGCGCAGGCAAGGCTCGCCACGTGTTCGACGCAGTGCCGGTGAGGAGGGTGTGGGTGTGACCCACTGACCCCGACGCAGCTTCGGCCGCGTTCGCGCGTATGGTGGCGGCCTGGGCGGCTGGGCACTCCCTGACGCTGTGACGTGGACCACGCTGCCTGCCTATGCCTCTTTGAAGGGCTCATCCGTGGCTACCTGTTTGTCAGCAACTCATTGGTGTGCATATACGGCAAGATTGGAGAGATGGAGGAGGCCGAGAAGTTTTCTAGGATGCTGGGGCGAAGAAGATGCGATGATGGTCATGCGGTGCCCAATGTCAGGAGCTAGAGTGCTGTCATTGGTGGGTTCGCGTCATCAGTGGACATGGAGCAAGCACTGAGCTCTTGCGGCAAATGCAATAACGAGTGAACTCAGTCATTGCAAGGTTGATAGAACCTTCAAAAATCCTGTCAGTCAGACATCTGCAGAAAAAGATCAGTAGTATGTAGGAGCTGCTTGTGCTAAGGTTCAGTGAAAAAGATCAGTAGTTGAATGGTGACATCCCAGTTTTGAATGGTATTCCGTTAACTCTCTGAAAGAAGCTAATGCCTAATAGTGTCTGTTCATCTCAGATGACGTAATCTATATTTGATCATTTATACGGCAAGCTTTGTGGATCAAGCAAGTTACACATCTAAGTAACACATTTCATACAGAAAGCGAAAAAGAACTGAAGAAGAGCTTGGCTACTAAAGATGTTGTAGAGCGAAGTAGGCCATCAGGGTCCTGCAGATCTCCTATGGCTCTGCCATTGCACGACGCCGGCGCCGCGACGTAGACGGGCTTGCTGTAATCCCAACTCCCAAGCGCGGCAGACAGATTGGCAGGCAGAAGTGTCAATGGTGTAGGCGAGTCCAGACACGCAGAGGATGAGACGCGACGAGACAAGCGCTGGCCGCCCCCTCGCACGACGGTGACGTGGCGCTGGTCCCGCGCGGCTGCTCACCCAGTCGCCCGGCATCGGCGTGCCTTCGCTGTGCGACCGCGCCCGCCCGCTCGCACGACGGCGACGTGGCGCTGGTCCCGCGCGGCTGCCCGCCCACTCGCCCGGCGACGCCGTGGCTGCCCGGCGTGGCCACCTGCCTGCATTCTTGCTCGCCCGGCGACAGCGTGGCTAGCCCGTCGCGGCGGCGGCGTGGCTGGCCCGCACGCCCGGCGACGACGTGCCTGGCGGTGCAGCCACCCTTGCGCCCGCTGGACGCGCGCCCTACGGTGGGGGCTTTTTGAGAGAGAGATTGAGGAAAGGGTGCTTAATGGAAAAATGTCAAGGTCCCAAACGAGTTTGGATCTGCGGTGCACAACATTAAAAGTTTATGGACCTAGAAATGCACTTTGAGAATTGATGGACCTATATGACACCTCTCCAAAAGTTAATGGACTTATGATGCATTTTACTCTTATTTGTAAAACGGAACTTTTAAGTGGTATGGTGATGTTTTTAAGAGGTATTTTGACATGAAATGGCTCAAATAATGGAGGTTAGAATTTTGGTTGTTGCAATAAAAGAGTTTTGTTTTCCATGTATGCAAAACGAGAACCTTTTTGCCCTTTTTGTGTTTCCTTGCAAGCATCACCTTTAGATGCTTAACACATCTCTGTCACTTGTAAGCTCGGTCCAGATGACGACGGAGGCGCCTTGGCAATGCCGATGTGCTAGGAACCATGATCGAGGAGGAGGTGGATGCGGTGGTGTCGCCGGTTGAGCAGAATAGCAAGTCAGGACAAAACAACCGGGCCAGATCAAACGATGAGGATGACGTTGAGGCAGATCGAACATGTATGGAGAGTGGAGAGAGGTTGACACGTTGCCGGAGGCGAGGAATCAACATAGGCGTAGTGGGGAAGGAATGATGCGACGTGATCGAACAATATTGACAAAGTGCAGAGTGGTGCGAAGAAGACGCTGGCTCGACAAGTAACGGTCCACGGGTGAATATAGGCCTTGTTTAAATTCAGGGCCTAAAGTTTTAGGCTGTTACATCGAGTGTTACACGCATATGGTGTTTGGATACTAATAAAAAAAAAATTATAGAATCCGTCAGTAATCCGGGAGACGAATTTATTAAGCCTAATTAATCTGTCATTAGCACATGTGTTATTACATTGTCAAATCATGGACTAATTAGGCTTAAAAGATTTGTCTCGCAAATTAGTCGCAAACTGTGTAATTAGTTATTTTTTAGTCTATATTTAATACTCAATGTACGTGTCTAAATATTCGATGGGATAGGAGTAAACTTTAGGACGGGGAATTAAACAAGGCCATAAACGATATGCGGCATGTTTGTTTCGGCTGAAATGATCGTGGATTATTTACTGCTGGCTGGTTTGACTTGGTTTGGTGTAAAGAGAAAAATAATGCTCCAACTTATAATCCACGATCGTATACGATCGTATAAGCCTAGCCGATCAGGCTGATGAAGTTTCTACTTACCAGTATTAGATCCCGCTACGACCCAACGAATGCTGGAATAAAACAAACGTAATCCACTACCTATGACAGGTGAACCAAACAACACCTACATGTAAATTCGTCTTTTGTCGTACCAAGTACAATGTATCTAAGCAAAAACATAGCCTGAATCCTCGTAATCTTGTCAGTTCAAACATAACTTGTCAGTTCAAACATAAGTTAGGCCCTGACAGCCTGTTGGACACTTGGACCCACAGAAGCGAAAGAAAGCCAGAATCGCAGACGCCAAAAATAGATTAGGATCGTAGAGGCTCAAACTCCAGAGCTTAAAAAGGTCGACAAATCCACCGATTACAAAATCCCAACGAGAACATCGTTTCTGATCCCTTTCTAGCACCTCCCTCCCTTCGCAGCCACGCGACGGCGAAACCCTAGCCTCCTCCTCCCCACCAGGCCACCACCTCGCTGGAACCCCAGCGCCTCGCCGGAGCACGGGGTCATCGGCCCCCGTCGGCCGCGGCTGCGGAGGAGCGGAGGAAGATGATGAACGGCGGCGGCGGCGGCGGCCAGAAGAAGCGGGCCCCGAGGATCGAGCCCTTCCGGCACCGCGTAGAGACCGACCCCAAGTTCTTCGACAAGTCGTGGCGGAAGCTCCATGACGCCATCCGCGAGATCTACAACCACAACGCCAGCGGCCTCTCCTTCGAGGAGCTCTACAGGTTAACATTGCTCGCCCACAGCTCGTTCCCCCGAATTTTTGGTTGCCCCCTGTTCCGTCAGATTCTGTTCCACGCGATTAGGTCGTGCTGTATGATCGCGGATGATTCGGATAGGTAGCGGCCATGAATGGATTGATTGCTGTGCTGATTGGCGATCTGTATTTTTTTTCATATTTTATAATTGATCCTTCTGTGGGCTTGTATGCATGTGAGATGATGATATGCGAATGTTTGTGAATAGATTGATCTTGATTCATATGTCTTATCATTAGTGTAGTAGGGCTTGTCCTGTAATCATAGCATGATATTAGGATCTTTTATTTATTGGTTCATGCTTGCTCATGGCCTTATTTTTGTGTACTATTAAATTTTGGTAGTTGCTTGAAGCCTTCAGGCCATTTGCAGCGTCGTTTTCTCGGTGTCGGCATTAAATGATTATACGGTTGGAATTCTTGCTTTAATTCCTTGCTATGCAAGTAAGGAAATTTGGGTTCAGACCGTTATGGAAAAAGAACTGAATGCTTCTGTTTTAACTTTTGGGCTACATATGCCTACTCCAGAGCTGAACCAATGAGAACTGCCATCTAGACTTTACGTAAATATTATTTATTATTATCTAGAGAACTCCCTTAACGATCTTGTGCACGTGTTCCTGTACAACCTAATTTGTTACCTTAGTTATAAATACACTTGATATGTCACGGCATTGGTACCCCATAGTTGGCACCTAGCAGTCCACGTGGACGGGTTGCACCATTCCCTTGTTTACTGAACCGAGAGATGCCACTATCGTGCTCGACCACTCTCCATGCATGGCTTGGTAGGATTAGCAGTCCACGTGGACGGGTTGCACCGTTCCCTTGTTTACTGAACCTAGAGATGCCACTATCGTGCTCGACCACTCTCCATGCATGGCTTGGTAGGATTGTTACAAATATTTTGTAGTATTTATTTCTAATTTCCTACCTTACAAGGTATTACTTGTTATTTTTGTTTCCAGTGCCTAACCATCTAATAGGTAGGTGCCTAGGAGTCCTGATGCGTTGCAACTAGGATTTATGACTTTGTATGCATGGTGACCAATGTGAAACTCATATGTATTGGCAATAGCAAGCCCACAACAGAGCTGGATGCCATTTACTTTATGTAACAGATCCAGATATCTGCCACACTCCAAACCATAAAGAACAGAATCAGATCTTGGTGATCAAGAACAAACTTTTCAGTCAACATTGAAGCATAAATTGATGTTTGTTCCAAAACTGAAGTTAGTAATCTCTTTCAGTTTAGGTCATGTAAGCTTTTGAATGCCTCCTCCTAAGTTGGCATGCTAAGCAACATGAAGTTTGATGGAATTAAAAGAAACCATCAAACTTGTTCTGACTAATGTGATAGTATAGCAGAATGTGCATACGTATGAAGACTTTGCAGCTCGTGAGGACTTGTGGAGGTCTATCATGAGCAAATTTCTCAGCATCAGATGCAGGCAGCTTTGAATGTTGTTAGTAAACCTGAAAACACAAGAGGAACTTGTTTAGTTAAATTTTTGCAACTGCTTGCTTCTGTTTAGTTTGGAATTCTCAGACCTTCTGTCTTCAGCAATTCTTTCTTCTTTTGGCATATAGTTGTAAGCTCTGGTACTGTACTATTTATCTATAATTCGGTTTACCATTATTTATAGTGAACTACTTTTTAGCATGTTGCAGCCTTTAAACTTTCCAAATTGTATGTGAATACATCAGTGATGCAATAGATAAGTATGTTCATACATCAAGATTATGATATAACTCAGTTGTACTTCATATATCACTTCCCATGATTGATCCTTGTGTCTTTGTTGCATTATCAAACTCAAAGTTAGACAATTAAATAAACAGTATTAAAATTCTTCTGTAAGTTTGTCGTCTAAAAAGAGAAGTGATTTTCCTGTCTGTTTGGTCTGTAGAAACTTATTTTCTTCAGGCTATTATTACTGTTATAAAAAGAATAGTTGCGCAGCATACAGGAAGCAGATGCTTTTTCTATGAACCTTGCACCAGTTCTTAATACTGAAAACATAACTGTATGAAAGAAACAAGGACTGACAACCCCAGGCCTGCTCAGTCCTCTCCCAAAAAAATATATTGGTGTGTTTAAAATTTGTGTGTTTTAACATAACTATGTGTGTTTCTTAATAAGACAAGTTATGGAGCGGTATAGGGAGAAGAAGAAGGACCTACACATGGTTTTTATTGACTTGGAGAATGCTTATGATAAAATACCAATGAATGTTATGTGGTGGGCTTTGGACAAACATAAAGTCCCAACGAAGTACGTCGGGCTCATTAAGGACATGTACAACAATGTTGTGACTAGTGTTCGAACAAGTGATGGAGACACGGATGACTTCCCGATTAGGATAGGACTACATCAAGGGTCAGCTTTGAGCCCTTATCTATTTGCCTTAGTGATGGATGAGATCACAAGGGACATACAAGGGGACATCCCTTGGTGTATGCTTTTCGCGGACGATGTAGTGCTAGTTGATGAAAGCCGGACAGGAGTGAATCAGAAACTGGAGTTATGGCGGGAGACTTTGGAGTTCAAAGGTTTTAGACTCAGTTTAACTAAAACTGAGTATATGAGATGTGACTTCGGTACTACTACTCGGGAGGAGGAAGATATTAGTTTGGAAGGTCAAGTAGTGCCTAGGAAGGATACCTTTCGATATTTAGGATCAATGCTATAGAGAGACGGGGATATTAATGAAGATGTTAGCCATAGAATCAAAGCAGGGTGGATGAAGTGGCGCCAAGCATCTGGTGTCCTATGTGACAAAGGGGTACCACAGAAGCTAAAATGCAAGTTTTATAGGACGGTGATTAGACATGCTATGTTGTATGGTGTAGAATGTTGGCCTACGAAAAGACGGCATGTTCAACGGATAAGTGTCGTGGAAATGCGTATGTTGCGTTGGATTTGCGGTCATACAAGAAGGGATCGAGTTCAGAACGATGATATACGTGATAGATTAGGGGTAGCACCAAGAAAAGCTTGTCCAACACCGATTGAGATGGTTTGGACATGTTCAACGGAGACCTCCTGAGGCACCGGTGCGTAGTGGAATCCTAAGCCAGGACAGTAACGTGAAGAGAGGCAGAGGAAGACTGAAGTTGACTTGGGTAGAGGCAATAAAAGGAGACTTGAAAGGATGTAATATACACAAAGACTTAGCCTTAGATATGAGTGCTTGGAAAACAGCTATTCATCTGCTTGAACCTTGATTGCTTCTGCTGGATTTCAACTCTAGCCTACCCCAACTTGTTTAGGACTTAAAGGCTTTGTTGTTGTTGTTGTTGTTGTTGTGTGTGTGTGTTTTATCATAGCCACTCTGTGTGTGTTTAAAATGTCCTTGAATATATTGGTGAATATAATATTTTTCTTATATTATGGCAGGACTGCTTATAACATGGTACTGAACAAGTTTGCTCCTCAGCTCTATGAGAAACTTACAGAAAACATGAAAGAACATCTTGAAGATATGCGCACATGTATAGACGCTGCTCAAGGTGGTTTGTTCCTGGAAGAGTTGCAGCGAAAATGGAATGACCACAACAAGGCATTGACAATGATTAGAGACATCCTGATGTATATGGACAGGACTTATATTCCCACTAACAAAAAGACACCTGTCTTTGATCATGGATTAGAGCTTTGGAGGGATACCATAGTCCGGTCTCCCACGATTCAGGGGAGGTTGTCTGACACGCTTCTCGAGCTCATACATAGTGAAAGGACAGGTGAAGTGATTAATAGAGGCTTGATGAGGACTACAACAAAAATGTTGATGGATCTAGGGTTGTCTGTTTATCAGGATGATTTTGAAAGGCCATTTCTTGAGGTTTCTGCTAGTTTCTATAGTGGTGAGTCACAACAATTCATTGAGTGCTGTGCTTGTGGTGAGTATCTGAAGCAGGCTGAGAGGCGCCTCTCTGAAGAATCAGAGCGTGTGTCACAGTACTTGGATGTCAAAACCCATGAGAAAATTACTGCTGTTGTGGTGAATGAGATGCTAGCAAATCACATGCAGAGGTTGATTCTTATGGAGAACTCGGGGCTTGTGAATATGCTTGTTGAAGACAGGTATGAAGACCTGACCAGGATGTACACTTTGTTTAATCATGTTCCTGATGGGCTCACAACAATTAGATCTGTGATGGCATCTCATATTAAGGATACCGGCAAAAGTTTGGTAACAGATCCTGAGAGATTAAAGGACCCAGTTGATTTTGTTCAGCGGCTTCTTAACATGAAGGATAAGTATGACAATATCATCAATGTGTCATTTAGCAATGACAAGAGTTTCCTGAATGCTCTTAATTCCTCATTTGAGCACTTCATAAACTTAAACAACAGATCCCCTGAGTTCATATCACTGTTTGTTGATGACAAACTGCGGAAGGGGGTGAAAGAGGCCAATGAGGAGGATCTTGAAACTGTCCTGGACAAGGTGATGATGCTGTTTAGGTATTTGCAAGAAAAAGATCTATTTGAGAAATATTACAAGCAACACTTGGCAAAGCGTCTTCTTTCTGGGAGGGCTGCTTCTGATGATTCTGAGAGAAGCATGCTTGTGAAGCTGAAGACAGAATGTGGCTACCAGTTTACTTCAAAGTTGGAGGGCATGTTCACTGATTTGAAGACCTCTGAGGATACTACTCAAGGGTTTTATGCATCTACTTCCTCGGAGCTGCTGGCAGATGCCCCCACAATATCTGTCCAGATACTCACCACTGGGTCATGGCCAACACAAACCTGCAATACCTGCAACCTTCCCCCTGAAATTGTCTCTGTCTCAGAGAAGTTTCGGGCTTATTACCTTGGCACGCATAATGGCAGGAGGCTAACATGGCAAACAAACATGGGGCATGCTGACATCAAAGCAACATTTGGAAATGGCAGCAAGCATGAACTGAACGTCTCAACATACCAGATGTGTGTTCTGATGCTGTTTAACTCATCAGATGTCTTGACTTACCGTGAAATTGAGCAGTCTACAGCAATACCAGCTGCTGACCTGAAGCGATGCCTCCAGTCGCTAGCTCTTGTGAAAGGTAAGCAAGTCCTGCGAAAAGAACCCATGAGCCGGGACATTGCCGATGATGACAGCTTCTTCGTGAACGACAAGTTCACCAGCAAGCTCTTCAAGGTGAAGATTGGCACTGTGGCGGCGCAGAAGGAGACCGACCCTGAGAAACTAGAGACACGGCAGCGGGTCGAGGAGGATAGGAAGCCGCAGATCGAGGCGGCCATTGTGCGGATCATGAAGTCAAGGAGGGTTCTAGACCACAACAGCATAATGATGGAGGTGACGAAGCAGTTGCAGCCCCGTTTCATGCCAAACCCCGTGGTGATCAAGAAGCGGATCGAGTCGCTCATCGAGCGCGAGTTCCTGGAGCGGGACAAGACGGACAGGAAGATGTACCGCTATCTCGCCTAAAAACAACCTCCCCTGTCTTTGGAATTTAAATTTCATTATATGCTACCCGTATCATATAAACAGACCTTGATCCATGTACTTATGCATAGAAGGAAATGGATCTCTCTGCATCCCGTGACACTTTTAGTTGAAACCGGTTTTTTCTGGGTTTGTCCAGTTAGTTGCTAGCGTAGCTTCTATAACATTTTGCGCTGGGTTACATGTTAATGCCTGGCGCTGGGTTACATGTTAATGCTATAGATTGATCTTGCTGGCTCCGACGCAATGCTCTCTTTTGGTTGCTGCTTCACAAAGGCGATCTGATCGCTGTCAAGGTTGACCTTTTGTGGCTTGATGGATGATTGGATGTCACTGAAATGGTGCTCAGATGATATTCTACTAGATTGCTCTATCCAGTTTGCAGTGCTATGAAGTGCGTGTGGCTTCCAGAAGTGTGCTGCATGTCACATGGACATATGGTGGCATCCTTAAGACATATTTTGGTTTGTCATGGGTTGTGATTTATGACCAAAGTTGATGATGCTTCAGCGTAAAGTCTCCTTAATTTTGTTGATTGTGTATCTGATCCATGATTTGTCAAAATTCGAGAAGAGATTATGATCTTGTAATTGGGGATTTAGGGTTCGAGGTAATGGTTTCAAATTTCTGTTTGGGTGCCAGGTGAGGTGGACATGGGCGCCGCCGTAGGTTGTGCAGGTGTCGCCGGCGTTGGGCGTTGGCGACGCGTGCAAACTTCGATGTACATGTAAGGAAATTCTTTTGTTAGCTTATATGGAGGCAGATCCGTTTTGTGATGATGATGAAGTTTGTGTGATTAATTTGTTTCATTCGATGTGCTAATATATGTTGTAGGCTGCGCAGGTATGCACAAATGGAGCACGACAAGTATTTAAACTCGCAGTGCATGCACAGATGTTGTCATCGCTTTCAGTCACTCCGAACCATCGCGACACCACGCGTCGACGTCCGACCCAACCCAACCATGCAAAGCTGCTCACGCAGGCGGCAGGCCAAGTTTACATACATGGACACGACGGACACGATGGTGGACAGCTGAGCTCGCTCGAAGAAAAGCGTTCGATCGTCTTCAGCTTCGTCGAGCCCAAATGCGGCGGCGTGCGGCGCTTGAGCGATGGCGGGGCTGGGGCAGCAGCGCCTGAACGTGGTGCCGACGGTGACGACGCTGGGCATGGTGAAGGCGCGGCTGGCCGGCGCCACCCGCGGCCACGCGCTGCTCAAGAAGAAGTCGGACGCGCTCACGGTGCAGTTCCGCGCCATCCTCAAGCGCATCGTGTCCGCCAAGGACGCCATGGGCGACGCCATGCGCGCCGCGTCGCTCTCGCTCGCCGAGGCGCTCTACGTGGCGGCCGCGCCGCTCCGCCACGTTGTGCAGCAGTCCGTCTCCGGGCCCGCCAGGCTCCGCGTGCGCGCGCACCAGGACAACATCGCCGGCGTCCGCCTCCCGCGCTTCAAGAGCTACCGACGACGGCACCGCCGCGGGCGGTGGCTCAGCGTCGCTCGCGGGGCTCGCCGGCGGCGGGCAGCAGGTGGCGGCGTGCCGCGCGGCGCACGCGCGCGCCCTGGTGGAGCTGGCGTCGCTGCAGACGTCGTTCATCACGCTGGACGCGGCCATCGGGACCACCAACCGGCGCGTGAACGCGCTCTACATCCGGGGCGAGCTGGACGAGCACGAGCGGGTGGAGTTCTTCCGCCTTAAGAAGATCCAGGGGTACAAGAGCGGGAGCTCGAGCGCCAGAAGGAGGTCGCCACCCGCTACGCCGAGGAGAAGGCCGCCGGCGAGGTCGCGCTCAAGCGCGGCGTTTCCGTCGCCACTGCGGAGAGCATGCTGGAGAACGGCGACACGGACGAGGATATCATCTTCTGATCCTCGTCCCTCCGTGCCCATTACCAGAGCCTGTCGAGTCCTATGATAATAATAGAGCTTTGCTGCGGCAGCCAATACACATAGCACAATAAACTCGTAGCTGCAGTCGGAGGCTACGTGTACATTCCATCTCTGCATTAATCCATGTATGTATGTACTCAGGGGGGCAGCAGCAGTATTCAACATTTCACATGTGTGTGTTTGCTCAGTAGTAATACACTTGTACTGAGGATAATGTTAACATGCAAATCACATAGCAAGCAGAATCTTTCATGATTCATCTGCAGTTCTGCAGTGCTGCCTGTGACGAATAAAAAGGTTCATCACAGAATGCAAGAAGAATGTGAAGGAACAGCATTACTTCTAGTCGTGGCATGAGCTTATTTCATGAAAGCAAAATGGACATGCCAGCACAAGAGGAGGAAGAAAAGAAGGAATTAAGAGAAAAAAGGAAGGAATAAAGAAACAACTATCGTGTTGGTCTTGCAACATGCCAAATCCACACTCATTGAGGATCATCTGTTATCAGAATCCGCTCCTGTATTTCTGAAAATGTCTTCACATCCTCACCCCACAGCCTAAAACAGTTACATCAGAGAAAATGACGAAGTAATCAGCGATCCAATCGCATTTTAACAGACCGAAGACTTAACATGGTCCGAATATGGAAACACAAAGGAAAAATACTCTGCATACCAGCACTCAAGTCCTATAGCATTGGCACCCGCCTTGTCTGCAGTTTCATCATCTCCTACATGCACTGCCTTGCTAGCTTCCACACCAATTTGATCTGACAAACAGAAAACAACAACATTTATTGGTTCTATAGAGAAACTGCATGATCTTTCACAAATGAGATTCGATTTTATACCTAATGCTATCTTGAAGATCTCTGGAGCAGGTTTCTCATATCCCACCTCTGATGATACCACAATGGCATCAAACCTGGATAGCTCAAGGTCTGTTAACATATAGCCATTACTCACAAAACAATATATATGTGTAAAACATATAATATTGAAGTACGAATGAAGTAATTATTTAGATAGGCCAACTTATAGGTACTTACATATCAGAGACATTAAGGTCCTTAAGTAATTTCCGTAGCCTCGTATCAAAGTTAGATACAACAGCTAGCTTAACTGAAATTGAGACACATTAATATCAGCCATTTGTACTGATGGAGCAAGTTAAGGGCCTGATTGTGGAAAGCCAGATATTAATTGCTGTAAACAACCGAGAATTGAAAATCAAGAACAAAGAACATAGGAAGTAGCTTCTAACCTCCAGCATCCTTCAGCTCACGCAGTGCTGTGTCTGCTCCAACAGGCAAACACCAAGCATCTCCATGTGCATAATACTGAAAGAAACAATAATCCATCCATTAGACACATGGTATGGTTTTGAACATTCGAAATACCAAAAAAATTGGAATGCTTCCTTCAACTTAGAAAAAACTAAATATATTTGAGAGCTGTGAACTTTATTGCCTGGGCTTCTGTTCACTAACAGCATAGTCAGAACATTAGTTGTTGCCCAATTTCGTCATAGTAGTAACTAGCAAGCTAACAAAAGCTAGCATGTGAGATCACGAGTTTCTTTAATCAGATACTGAACACATGAATACATTCTCAAATACTCCAATCAACCCTCATGCACAAAAAAAGTATTCATCCGAACAACCTTAGCTACAAATTACACATTCCCAGAAGGCCAAAACATGAGGTATACCTGATACACTTCTTCGAAGTAATCATCATCGGTGCAATCGGTCGCTTCTGCCACAACAATTCTCCAGAATGGCCGCCCATCTCCCTGCAATTACAGTCCAAAACCCAACAACACGTCGTCACCTCGAGAGCAACCACGACACAATTTCAAACCTTGCGAATGCAATTCCTGCGCGTCTCATGTCCATTACCTGGTACCTGAGTGTCTTGGGCCATGGCGCCGAGAATGCCCGCTTGAACCCCTCCATGATTCTCTTCTCAGGCTTCGTCACACCTGGAGAGCGACCAAAAGTCAGGAACACCACGAGACCACACGCCAAACGTTTGACGAAATGCAGAGCACGAGAGACATCGAAGGGGATGAGAAAGTGCGAGGTGGTGGATTCTTCGGGTTGGAGGCGTACGGACCGTAGCGTCGGCCGAAGGAGGCGTACGTCTCGGCGACCGGCCGCGCGACCTGCAGCAGCGTGCCGCCGGCGTCGAGCAGCAGCCCGCCGTACGCCGGCGCCCGCCCGCCGGCCCCAGCGCTCGCTGTCACCAGACGCCGCGCCATGCCTGAGCGAGAAACAGCGGTACGGCGTGCCGCGAATGGGACCGCCGGGGCCCGCCGGAGGAGCGTCGCCGCGGCGGGCGGCATCTCCAACTCCAAGAGGCGTTCACCGGTGAGTCCTCGGGAGACACGACGTCGGAGGCGACAGGCGCGAATCTCAAAGCACAGGTGGGGTGCTAGGAGGCGTAGGGGTATTTTGGTCAGGTCTATGCAGAAAACACTCTAGCGAGGGCCGGGGGGAAGAGAGAGAATCGCAGGACCAAACCCTAAACCCCCGCTCCCGCCTCCTCTCGCTGCAGCAGCCTGCTGGCCTTGCCTCTTGCTGCTTTCGCTGGCCGCCTGATCCCGATTGCTCTTCGCCGGGCTCCCGGGCCAGCACTTGCCGGGTGCCGCCGCCTGCCAGGAGGAGCGGCACGACCGTCTACAGGATTGAAGGTTATTTGTCTGCCGATTATCGCCGACCTTGAAATCTCTGATTGCCAGTTCACGCTATCTGTAGTAGAAGGTGTGTTCTAATGCAGCCCAAGTAGTTCGTTGTTGCGTTCGCACTGGTGAAAATCTACTGAACTAGCTTTGTGTGATTTGTTAGGGTGGGAAGGTTTGTGGTAGGCAACGTGTAACCTTTATTTCAAATTCCTGGATGAAGACTTCTGGCGGAACTGTACTGACTTCAGGTGAATCAATCGGCTTCTTCTTCTTATGTATGCCTGTTTGAGAGTCCAATGTGGTTTTGCTGGAAGTTTCAGTTTTGTTTGTTCATTGTTATCCTTCAGATTGAAGTCAAGGAGCTAATTTGGGGGAAGAATGTCTGCAAAGTGGCGGTCACTGCAGCATCGGCACCGGTACTCCTACACCTCGATTGTGTTCCCGAAACACTACCTTGATGCCCTAGCTCTCGTGCCAGCTGAGGTCTCCTCGTCCAATTTCTTTGTCCGATTGAACAACTTGATTTCCCTGACCTCCACTTACTCGCAAGTTGTTGCGGTCAAGGACCTTGCCTCGGCATACGTGCAGTTTCTGTCCACTACAGGGACTCCTGATGATGCAGTGCTCGCTGCCACAAAGCTTTATTTGGAGATCCTCTTCCTTGAGAATTCCCTCCCTCTCCACCGGACGCTCATATCGGTGCTCGCAAAGTGCAAGAAATTCTCCACAGTGATTAGTGGGTGTTTTGCCTTGCTCTGTGAGGAGCATGGTGGCTCTGGTAGTAAGGCAAAGAAGAGATTTATGGTATCTCGGGCAGCCTTGTCGCTTATTGGGTACCCAAAGTTGGGATTTTTGGATGAGGCAGTAGAGAGGTGTGCAGAGATCATGGCACTGGATGTTGTTGATGGGCTTGATGGAGTGACTAAAGACATTGGTGAAGGGTCACGGCCATCTCCAGTTGTGATGGAGCAGTGCCAGGAGGCCATGTCTTGCATGTACTACTTGCTGCAGCGGTACCCGTGTAAGTTCACTGGCCTTGACAAGGCGTCAAGTGTCTTCAAGAGTGCTGTCAGGACAATACTATCTGTTCTTAAGTCATCTGCCTTTTCAAGGGATTGTCTGGTGGCCTCTGGAGTGAGCTTCTGTGCTGCAATTCAGGTTTTCATGAGCACAGAGGAGATTTCCTGGTTTATTTCTCAAGGTCTATTTGGCATCTGTGCAAATCATGAAGATAGAAAAAATCAATCTGTGGTCAATGTATTTCCGGACTTTGATCTGTGTGAACAAATCAGAGATCTTTCAGTTTTGAGTAGACTTTGTTTGCTAAGAGGGATTTTGACATCTATTCCAAGGACAGTACTCAACATGCACCAACTTCATTCCAGTGGACCTTTATGGACTATTTTGTATGATGGAATTTTACCTGAGCTTTGCAAGCATTGTGAGAACCCAGTTGATAGCCACTTCAATTTCCATGCTCTTACAGTGACACAAATATGTTTGCAGCAGATAAAGACATCGATTTCATCTGATTTCACTGACTTCTCTGGGGACTATAAGCCTTTTTCAAAAGATGTTGTCAACCGTATATTGGGAATCATATGGCGCAACCTAGAAGATCCTTTGAGTCAGACAGTAAAACAGGTGCATTTGATCTTTGATCTCCTATTAGATATTGAATTGTGTATTGCATCAGAAGACCATGAACATAACAACAAATTGTTCCTTTGCAATATTGCAAATGATTTACTTCGCCTAGGTCCGCGATGCAAAGGGAGATACGTCCCTTTAGCTTCTTTGACAAAGCGATTGGGTGCCAAATCTCTTCTAATATTGAAATCAAATCTGCTTTCAGAAACAGCTTATGCGTACATAGATGATGATGTTTGTTGTGCTGCCACAACATTTTTAAAATCCTTCCTGGAGACTTTAAGAGGTGAATGTTGGAATGATGATGGTGTTGAGCTAGGATATGATGCCTTCAGAGCTTTGTGCTTGCCTCCTTTCATGCGGGGACTTGTATCTGGAAATTCAAAACTACGTTCTAACTTAAATACTTATGCTTTGCCTGCTCTAATTGAAGTTGATGCAGAGAGCATATTCACAATGCTTGGATTCATCTCCATTGGCCCTAGTACAAAGGAAACTAAACTAGATGTTGTTTTGAAAAATGACCAGTGTATAGCTGGACTGGTTTCTCTGCTTAAGGTCTCACGAAATCTGTCTCTTGTTGAAGGGGACATTGATTTGGATCCTGATGAATTGTCACAGCCTGAGCAGATGGATAGTAAGGGTGCTGCAGTTATATCTGTTAAAGGGATTAAGGTTACAGTTCCTGTTAATTGGTTTGCTTTGGCACTGACACACAGTGATGAAAGTCTCCGTATAGATGCAGCTGAATCCCTCTTTCTAAATCCAAAGACATCAAGTCTTCCATCCTCCTTGGAACTGAGCCTGCTCAAAGAGGCTGTTCCATTGAATATGCGTTGTAGCTCAACGGCATTTCAAATGAAATGGACAAGTTTATTTCGGAAGTTTTTTGCTAGGGTGCGAACTGCACTTGACAGACAGGTAAAGCAGGGGTCATGGATTCCATCATTAACGTCTAGTGTTAAAGGAGCTGACTCTATTGATACTTCTGAAGCAACAGTTGTCAAGAGGGCTGAAGATCTCTTCCAATTCATGAAGTGGCTGAGTTCCTTTCTGTTTAATTCTTGTTACCCCTCTGGCCCTTATGAAAGGAAAACAATTGCAATGGAGCTTATTCTTACACTACTAGATGTATGGCCTATTTGCCGCTCTGAAGGGAAAATTGATCTTTATCCTTACAATGACAGCATAATATTGCCAGATTCAACAATTGCATTTGTAGGGTCTATAATTGATAGTTGGGACAGATTAAGGGAAAACTCTTTTCGCATTCTACTGCAGTTCCCAACACCACTTCCTGGGATTTCCTTGAGTCCATCCATAAATGATGTTATCAGATGGGCAAAAAAACTTGTTCTAAGCCCACGAGTCCGGGAAAGTGATGCTGGTGCTTTAACCTTCCGCCTTATATTTAGGAAGTATGTTTTGGAGCTTGGATGTATTCTTGTATTTTCTAAAGGAAGTGATTGCCTTGAATGTTACACACAATCTATGAATGGAGATACAGAAGTTGTTACTAGTCAAAACCCAGTTGCACAGTATATATCTTCACTCATTCAATGGCTCTGTATTGTCGTCGAAGAGGGTGAGAGGGATCTCTATGAATCATGTAAGAAGAGCTTTGTTCATGGAGTTCTTCTTACTCTGCGCTACACATTTGATGAGATGGATTGGAACTCTGAGGTAGTACAATCATGTATTTCTGAAATGAGGTGCCTGGTAGAAAAGCTGCTTCAACTCATAATGCGTGTAACTTCAGTGGCCCTGTGGGTGGTTTCTTCAGACGCATTGTGTCTGCCATATGACATGGATGACGTGATTGATGATGGTTCCTTCCTCTCAGATATATATGAGGAGGATCAATCTACTACCGCTTCAGAAAGAGAGGAGAAGAACGCAAAACCAGGGAGTAATGGCAAACCAGCCGAACAAGTTGTTATGGTTGGTTGCTGGCTTGCTATGAAGGAGGTAATGAGTTGATTCTTACCACTTATTAGACCCTCTTTGGAATGCGGGAATTTTTCCCGTTTCTTGCGTTTTTCATGTGAAAATGAACTAATTCCTGGGAAACTGCGTCCCAAAGGGGCCCTTAACCTTCTTTTTTTTGTTGGTAAAAACTATGTTTCAGCAGATTTATCCTTATTTTTCCATGATAAGCTGAATAACTTCACAAATGCCATGACCTGTGGTATGCTACCATCATACTATAATCATACTATATGCATGATGCCCTCCCCTATGTTTGACAGTTTGACTCATCCTAGATGGGTTGACAACTGTCGATTCCAGTCAAAAAAGGGAAAAAAAAAGCTTTTTCACGCCATCCGTCCTATCACACCAATCTACGCCAAGATAAAGAATGCTTCCAGGAACAAACCCTTTGATTCAAGGTCTTGCGTAGAATTGCCTTAAGAAAAATGCATCCCATTAATTGATCCTCTTTAGGGTAGTATAAGTACATCCTCGAGTATAGCATGAAGCCGTTCACTATACTAACCTTCCACTGATAAGCTGTTTAGTTTATTTCAGTTTCACACTATTGTGGCATTGCAGGTATGCTTAAATGTCTTTTTAAGTTTTTATGATGTAACTTCTCCATTTTACTTTTCAGGTCAGTTTACTTTTTGGAACCATCATCAGGAAGATACCATTGCCTGGCTGTTCTCATTCAGCTTCATCTCAGAATGGCTTGCCTGACAGTACTGAGGAGACAAGCATGTCTGAAGAAATTCTTGATGTGGGGCAGTTAAAGATGATGGGTGACCATTTTTTACAGGTTCTTCTTAAAATGAAGCATAACGGTGCAATAGATAAAACAAGGGCTGGGTTCACTGCCCTTTGCAACCGTCTTCTTTGCTCAAATGATTCAAGGTATGTTCAATTCTTACAGAGGCCAGTTCCTGAACCTCTTCACCCAAAGATGGGAATTCATATGCATAAAACCTTATGTTACAGTTTCTATTTAGATTCAGAATGTTTACATAACAAATGAAATTTAAGCCCCGAGTTTGTGAGGCATCGCAAAACAACACTCTACAAATTTTTCATCTGTTCCATATATATAAACATATTGAATCCACTGCTGGTGCATATGCATTAACTCTGCACACCAATAACTTTGCTATATTCTGAAGGTTGAAATTCATAACTGCAAAGTAAAACAGTCATGTTTGAATTGGTTTGCATCCCAACTTTTGCATGTGAGTACATATTTGTATGCACTATGGATATACCAAATTTCAAAATTTTCTGAACGACCAAAATGCGTTTTTGAATTGGTTTCCATGTTTCCACCTAGTATGTGGTTTCCACCACATATTTTGCCATCTGAAACAGTCTACAATTGCATACCATGTGTAAATATAAACTTTTGATAACTTGTATACTTTCTGTGAGGAACTGAGCCTAGCTCAGTTGGTGGGAGGTGTGGGTGTACAGCCCCCACAACTCAGGTTTGAGTCCTAATCAACACAAATCTGGGTGCCTATTTCGTATTTACAATGTCACCTAGGTTGGTCAAGTTATTTTTGTACACATTTATGAGGATCTTTCTTTGTTGTTTACAGGCTGTGCAAAATGACAGAATCATGGATGGTGCTACTGATGGATAGGACAATTGCTAAAGGGCAAACTGTGGATGATTTGATAAGGAGAAGTGCAGGAATTCCTGCTGCATTTATCGCCCTGTTCCTGGCAGAGCCAGAAGGAACACCAAAGAAACTACTTCCAAGGGCATTAGAATGGCTGATAGAGTTTGCTAAGAACTCTTTAGCTAATTTCCAGAAAGACTCCAACCAGAGGTCTGGAGTAATGAAAGATGGTCTTGGAGAGCTATTGGAATCACAATCAGAAACTACAATAAGTGTACATTCTAATGGTAACCTATCTAAAAGCCGAGATGAGGGTGTTGTTCCCACCGTGCATGTGTTCAATGTGCTTAGAGCTGCCTTCAATGATGCAAATCTGGCAACTGACACTTCGGGTTTCAGTGCTGATGCAACAATAGTTGCTATACGTGCATTTTCATCTCCCTACTGGGAAGTACGCAATGCAGCTTGCCTTGCGTATACTGCACTAGTTCGTCGCATGGTTGGGTTTCTGAATGTGCAGAAGCGTGAATCAGCACGACGATCTTTAACTGGCCTTGAATTCTTCCACAGGCAAGTTCATAACGTTTATACATAGTTTGCAATATGATAGTTGTGGTCACGTGAAGTAATACTGCATCACTCCTCTTTGTGAAAGACAGAAACTTAATGTGTTGCAAATATAAAGTTTGTAACCTTTTTTTTTTCTGGTTGAGCAGTTCAGTATCTTTTACATGATACATGAACATGAGTAAATTGATCAGAAAAGAATTTAGCATCGTTGCTGTTTTGAGGTCAGATAGTTGTTTTTTTCTCTCATTGATACAAAGATACACAGCTCTCCTGTGTGTTTGAAAAAAGAACTTTCTATTATTGCATGTGTTTGTGGTGAACATGAATATCCTAAGTGCTCAATCTAATTTGTACGTAAGTAGATGAGGTCAGCTTTTCAATTGAGATTTATTCCTTGTTTTCTTATGTAGGTACCCAGTCCTTCATCCTTTCCTTTCTAGTGAACTGCGAACCGCAACTGAACAGCTAGCTGATGGAGTGTCCAGCAATTTGGAGTCACACATTACAAAAGCAATACACCCTAGCCTGTGTCCGATTCTTATTCTTTTATCAAAACTTAAGCCTTCACCTATAAGCTGTGGAACTGATGATTCTTTAGACCCTTTTTTGCTTTTGCATTTCATCCAAAAATGTGCTACCCAGAGTAACTACCGGGTCCGTATCCTTGCATCAAGGGCATTAACTGGTTTGGTATCTAACGAGAGACTGCAGTACGTTGTTAGTGATATACTGGATAATTTACCTCATGGAAATCACAAAGCAATGGCTCACAGTGTTCAGCGTACTGATCCTGCCGTATCAGCTAATATGGGAAATGGAAATGTACTTCTGCTTTCTAAGTCATTCAATTCAATCCATGGCCTTTTGCTGCAGCTGGCTTCTCTTCTGGATTACAACTTTAGAGGTTTGACAGACGGTAGCATGAAGGATCAGATTCTTGGCCTACTACTGGAGGTTCTCTCAAGATGTTCTTGGCTTGGCTGTATGAAATTATGCTCATGCCCTGTCATAATTACATCTTACTTGCGGGTATTGGATCTCATGCTTGATGTTGCAAGGACAGGGAAAAGCAGACATACTGAAGTCATTCAGGCATTGCTGCTAGAGTTAAGTTCCCAGTGCTTGAGCAACACAGTATCAACCCAGTACGCATTCCATGATCCAACCCGTATTGAACTAAAACAACAAGCAACTGAATCATTTTTGAGCTGTGTTGGTCTTTCTAAGAAAAACGATGAAACTAACGATGAAGATGTGCAGTTGCAAATACTTGGTGAACCAACTTCAGAGATGCCTAGAGAGGACTACTCCCTTCATAAAGTACACAAGGAGATTATGTCATGTCTCACTGATCCTTCATATGATGTTAGAATTACAGTGCTGAAGAGGATACTTTGGCTCACAAAATCAATCAGACATGGTGATGTAGAAAACATTTTGCACCAGTGGGCAGGAGTTAATCTGCAGCCTGCTTTAATGGAACGGTTATTTGTCGAAGAACACCCTAAGTGCCTTTATTATAATCTGAAGATCATCTTTTCATGGAACATGGAATTCCCATTTAACAATGGAGAAGATTCTAGCACACTTTTGTCCTTGTGGGACAGGTTAGTTCATTTAAACAGCACCATGTCACATGCAAAAACCAGAGAAATAGCTCTATGTTGCATGGGTATGTGCATGAAACTGTTCACTAAACTATCTGGGGGTGGTGTTTCAATGAATTGTCTTAAGACCAGTGAGATCTCTGCATCCTATGTCCGAATCAATGAAGGGAATAGATTATCTGATGCCATGCTTAGAGTAAACTTGTTTGTCACTCTTGTCAAGGACCAAAGTGAACCATCGGAAAGTGTGAATGCTCGACGGGCTGCTGCTGAGGCAATTGTTGCTTCTGGTCTTCTTGAAGAAGCAAACTACGTTGCTTCATCTGTGTCCAACATGTACTCTCCTTCAGAATTTGATGAAGGCCGTATCAAAGAGAAATGCATGGAAGCTAACGTTTTTGAATTTATCAGTCTTTATACGTGCAAGATACTTGACTTATGGTTTGTATGTATTCAGTTGCTGGAGGATGAGGATGCCTATCTGAGACAAAAACTTGCGAAGGATATTCAGAAAATAATCGCTAAGGGTTCAGCTAATACCTTCTGTGATGATTCCACACCACTACAAGTTGATATAGTCATTGAATTAAGCTTGGACTATTTAACTTCTTTATTTGGCCACTGGCTGAAATACATTGAATTCTTGTTAAGGATAGTCTTGGACACTGGAAACACTCTGAACTCCCGTGGCGATTTGGTCCGTCAGATATTTGATAAAGAAATAGATAACCACCATGAGGAGAAGCTATTGATATGTCAAATCTGCTGTTCGAATATTCAGAAACTTTTGCATTCAAAATGTCAGATGGAAGCAGGAGCAAAAACTAAACTGTTCCTGCAGAATTGGAGGGAGACCTTTTTAAACCAGCTCACATCACTGACTGGTGGCTATCTTGAGAAAGAGGGGAAGAACAATTGGATTGGCGGCATAGGTAACCACAAGGACGTGTTCATATCAGTGTATGCAGTTCTGCTAGGCTTATATGCGCTCACGCAATCTGGTTCTCTGGAACAATTAGAGGACAACTGTGCAATTTATTTGCAAGAATTTTCAAACCTTGAAGGGTTTATCACACCATTCCTCAAGAATCCTTTGATTTCTAATATTTACGCTCTGGTAAAATTATCACATGAGAGATTCAGATCATCAGATAAGCCAGAGGACCAAGTGGGTAGTTCAGGATCAAGTTTTGACCCATATTTTCTTATCAGATGATTTTTGCTAATGTAATAGTAATTCTTCATTGTTATTCCTCTGTTGTAAGACTCAATAATAATTGCTTTTTATACAAATTGCCATTCTACAGATTCTTGATGCTCCTTGTTTCTGTGTACCATTAAATTTTACATGTTTTGAATTTTATAGCCACTCTGAAATGCCATTTGCTTCAGTTCAGGAGATTGTAGTTGATGTGGAAATAGAGGCCAATGTTTGTCTGCTAAAGAGAGAAACCAAGAAACATACCCTTTTTTCTTTAATACAAGAAATTGTTTGTTACAAATATTGATAATGCCCTTGTGGCCCTGTTTGTTTCGCTGTAAAAACAAGCCGAAATATTGTTCCGGCTGATTCGTTGTGAGAGAAAAACACTCTTCCGGCTGAAAAAACAAACTGAAAAGTACGGATTATAAGACAAGTGAACAGGTGTGCTACTACTCCTTTTGAGATACAATTCCAACTGCACAGCTGGGGGGTGGAATGTAACACAGCTTGTACAAAGGAGATGCTTTCTGCAGAGGACACATGTGCTACTCCTTTTGAGATACAATTCCAACTGCACAGCTGGGGGTGTAACACAGCTTGTGGGGGGAGGGAATTTCTGCAGAGGACACATGAGCTTCCTGGAGATGCTTTCTGCAGAGGACACATGAGCTTCCTGCAGAAGACCTTGCGATGTCGCACACATGAGCTTCCTGCAGAGGACCTTGCGATATCGCAGCAAACCATTTTCTAGAATTTGGGCCTGCTGTTCTGGATTTGCCTGCCCACACCCATCGGTTTGTTGATGGTTGAATTGGGTCTGTGAAGCCTGCTCGCACCCATCGGTTTGGTGACGGTGATGGTTGAATTGGGTCTATGAATCGGTTTGGTGACGGTTGAATTGGGTCTATGAATAGTAGTTGTTCTCACTGGCTGTCCATTAAAAGAGGTCGTCCTTATCGACTGAGATGACCTGCAACATAAGTTGAAATTACAAATTTTCACGATTGAAAGTGCATTTTTTTCTGAAACCATTCATGTCGGTGTGAACTGATGGGATAGTAATGAGGCAAACCTCGAAAAAGTATTCTTTTGGATAGCAGATTGCAATCTTGCTTTACTGCAAAACAGAATTAGACTCTGTCAGAAATAGCAACTTCTATTTATGATCATAATACCAAGAGTAACCATTACCTGTCAGCCTCCATCCTAGCCTTTTTCAGTATAGGGCTTTTGTAGCTGCAATTGGATAGACTGCTCGGTCCACTTCCTGCAAGAATATATCCTAGATTGGTACGGGAAATAACTGAGTGGAGAGAAAGTTCAGCAGAAGCAGAAACAGAAACAGGAAATCACCTCCAAAGAAACTTCTTTTGCTGCTTGGAGGCACCTTTGTACAAAGTTTAATTTGTTTGCTTTGTTTCTCTGCATAGGAATTAGGGGAAGAAGTATTAGTGACATTCTGTTGTACTAACATTAACAGTAAGCTAAAAACTCAAAAGTCAAGGCCAGGTTATGTAATGTGTACTCTCCCATTGAAACTGAGCTGAGTTGGTCAAAGTACAACTAATTTAACTCCACAATAAAGTTAAGAGTAAAGACTTACCAGCTTTCTCTGCCTGAAACTTCTTTGTGAATTTCTCAACCATCTCATCTTCAGCTTGCTTCTGTTTCTCTTTTCTCGCCTACAAAAGTTATAGGAGCTAAGTTAGTACAGGGCGAAGATAATTTATTGCGAACATAAAACCCCCAGCCACCAATTATGTAAGAGGCTTTTACTTGTGTGTCATTATAAAAGTTGGTAATTATCTACAAGCCATTAAAAAAGTTGAGTTCTCACAGGTGCCACTACAGTGCCACTGCTGTGAACTCTTTTACCTTCCACGCTACTTTCGTCAGATTTGGCTCTAACGGTGTCAAGCTGCGGTTGTGAAAAGTCCAAAATACCCTCAGGTCTTAATATGCAATTAATTTTTTTGGGCATCTTAATGACCTCAAATGAAAAAACTCAAAACTAGAAAGTTGTAGATCTCGACAATATCTACAATTTTTGTATAAAAATTATCTTTATTTAATTCTATACAAAAAAATATGATTTGATATTATTAATGTCTTAGAAAAATCACATTTTTTGTACGAATCAAATGAAGATAGTTTTTTATAAAAATATTGTAGATTTCGACGAGGTCTACAATTTTTTAGTTTTGAGTTTTTTCATTTGAGATCATTAAGATGCTAAAAAATTAATTGCATATTTAGACCTGAGGGTATTTTCGACTTTTCACATCCGCAGTTTGACACCGTTAGAGCTAAATCTGACAGAAGTGACGTGGAGGACAAAAGAGTTCAGAGCAGTGACACCTATGAGAACTCAACTTTTTTAATGGCTTGTGGATAATTACCAACTTTTATAATGGCAGACAGGTAAAAGCCTCGTTATGTAAGCATATCAGAAGTATACTGGCAAATGAAGAAAGGAACAGAATTTTACCTCGAAGAGCCGCCACCATGTGTATTTCGCATCTGGCCGAGTCTCCTTCAGCGCCTTGAGTCTTGCGATAACTTTGTTCGTATGCTCCTGACCGAATTCTTGATAATAGAATCGCTTCCACAGCGGATCAGTTACCGAGCTAAGATCCATCTGTTCCAACAAGGGCAGCCACACAGATACGCATGCATTGCAGTCACAACAATCCAATCTCCAAGAAAGGGTTAAGAACAAATGCAGGGCTAGTGGCAAGAGAAGCAGAAGCTATGGGAATTGGCTTGACCTCGGTGTTCTTCTCGATATTGGTGAGGTGCTCCAGCGTGCAGTGCGGCAGGATGCGCTTGAGCAGATCCATCTCGACGCCGTCCACGCTTTGCATGTAGCGGAGGTTGTCGATGGCCTTCCGGACGCACAGCTCCAGAAGGCTCAGGGGCTTCTTCCTCCCGAACTCCATCCTTTCCTTTCCCTGGCAATCGGCCGAAGACGAATGTCTTAATCCGCCGAACCAGGGCCAGGGGTAGACGTACGGATCGGATTAGTAGCAACCCACCGTGAAGCAACCGAATCCGACACGATCTGATGGAGAGGACAGAGAAAGGTTTCGATTTGATTCCTCGCTCGCGGCAGCTGGGAAAGATTAAGAGATTCTATATCCCTATGGAACGGAATTTCTCGTTGAGCAGAAAAAAAATGGTAATCCACATCCGCCGAAGTGAGGCCAGGCATCTTACCGACGAGAGAGGTCCGAGTCCGAGCTTGGCTGGATGGGCGTCCTCCTCTCCGTCCGATCAGAGCCCGACCAGATTGGGGAGAGAGGAGGACGGCGACAGGGAGGAGGAAGAAGACGCGGTTGGCTGGCATGACGTCAGATCCGGGTCGGGCGGACCATGGGCCGGTCCGACCAGAAGCAGATTGGCCGGCCCATGAACTGGGATTTTGCAGGCCGGATTAATCTCGCAAACCAGGCCAGTTTGACACAAAATAGTCCTGACGCCGTCCAGAGGGAGTGGATCTGTTTCTTTTTAATCCTTCGTTTCTCATATGAAAATGAATGGACTTTTACGAAATATCTGCATTTTTTTTATAGAATTGGAAATAATTGGCACATGTTAATAGTCCTCCACAAGCTGATCTCCATCATTAGTAGCGAAAATGTTAATATCTCCAAAGGGAGAGGATGATTTTTACCCTCACGAGGCACCAGCAGGTCTACAAGTAAAATTAGAGTAACATCAATTTAAGGGAGTTCACCAAAGACCGAACACAAGATATTTTTTATTGAAATATGCAACAAACATTAAAAAAAAGTTGTTCCTTTTCAAACATGTAGAGGAAAAACTTAATGTTCAAAACCAAGTGTACATAGAATACAAAAACTAGAGGTGTTTACTTCCTCTATCCTACATATAAGGCATAACCACTTTTACTCAAGTCCCATAATACAAGGCGTGCTCTCTTTAGACGTGCGTAT
Organism: Miscanthus lutarioriparius; assembly: GCA_904845875.1. Lineage (NCBI taxonomy): Eukaryota > Viridiplantae > Streptophyta > Magnoliopsida > Poales > Poaceae > Miscanthus > Miscanthus lutarioriparius. The sequence goes on from CAJGYO010000013.1 coordinate 59,839,768, forward strand.
ATCGATGCAGTAGTACTATATGTTCCTTTGTCTTTGAACTAGAATTAGTTACACCATATATATACAATATATTAGGACAGAGGGGGTATTTAAGAATTCATGGGACTAGGCATTTACTTTGTATATCGTGCTTAGAAACAAATAACGGGATTTCTAAATATCTTCTATTATCTTCCACTTTTGTATGGTGGAGATGTTTGTTAAGATTCGTGCTCAGTCAAGTAAGGGCCAGTTTGGTTGTCGAATTTTTTGGCAAAATGACACTATAGCGTTTTCGTTGTTATTTGGTAATTAGTGTCCAATCATAGTCTAATTAGGCTTAAAAGATTCGTCTCGTGAATTTCGTCTAAACTATGTAATTAGTTTTATTTTTTATTTATATTTAATGCTTCATGCATGCGTCCAAAGATTCGATGTGACGAAAAATCTTGAAAAAATTGACATTTTGGGAGGGAACTAAACAGGGCCTAACATTTCCCCTTTGCTTTCTGTGCTGTGGGCCATTCTCTGTGTTTTTTTTTTTGTAAAATTATCCCGTTGCTTTTGTATTAAAAATATTATCCCGCTACCTCATTTCAATTTGGGACTGACTGTTCTCCGTGTTGTTGACGGTGGGCGTGGCCTTGCGGCGGCGGCGGCGGCTGCTTTGTCCGCAGTGGCGGCGACCGCGTGCAGCTGGCTGTCGCAGCTACCCGGTCCTCCCTGCTCCGCGCGCCTCGACGCACTGCTCTCGAGCTCTCCCTACCGTGCCTCAGTTGTTCGTACTCCGCCCTAGTCTGTCGCTGTCTTTGTGTCATGCTGCGGTCACCCTCGTCGCCGCTCCTCGTCCGCCCGCAAGTGAGTCTTCTTCTCTCCCTCCCTCCCCCTCTATCGCATCTGTCTCCCCAAACATCAGTGGGCATGGTGGGCGTCGATTGCGCGGCACCAACGGCTGTCTAGAGGCAAGCGAAGGGAGGAGGTGGGCACGAATCGGGCTGTTTAGTTTCCGCCGCCGAGGATGCCGCATAGGAATCCCAGCAGGGGGTCAAGCGGTGGAACTGGTGGTACCTGCGGTAGAAGCAGGGGCTCACGGTCAGGTTCCTGTCACCACCAGGGTGATCCCCTTCCCTCTGGCGCCGGTCTGGATGAAGTTTGGCAGACGCTGCTGCTGATGTTCTTTTGGATTTTTTGGCAAGTGTAGTCGTGTAGTGCCAGTTTATTGTTCGAGGTTCAGTGTTTTAGTTTACCCTGATTTGTTTGTCCCTGATGTTGATGATTGCCATCCGTGCTGAAAATCTGTCTTCTTCAGGGCAATCTAGGAGGCATCTCCTTCAGAGTGGTTGGAGTGTTTTTGTTATTTCCAAAAGGCTTGTTGCTGGAGACGCCTTCATTTTCCTCAGGTCTGTTGTGTTTCCTGCCTGCCCAGCATGAAAGCAATTCCCGATCTGTGGTTCAGTTTTAGTTTTTTTTTTCAGTATTTGTTTTGTTCAAGTTCGCTTTGTTGTATTTTAGGTGAAATTGGGGTTTGTTGTTTGTGATTCGATTTGTTGTTGTATGTGTTAATTTTCAGATGCTGATTAGTGTCGACGGGCATTGTGATTGTGTGGATTGTGCTTCAGAAAGAATCTCCTAGTCGGTTGTTGCACTAAGTTTTGAGTTTTAGGTTTAGTGTGTTTTTGCTAGTAGCAGTCTATGGTTCATTTTTAGTATTTCTTTTTTCTTTCTTTCGTTTCAGTTTTTGAGCACTAGTTTTTTTTTTGTAATGTAGTAATGTGATTCATCCCTTTAATGTTCATTGTTTCAAATTTCAGTTTTTTAGTTTTTCTATTTTCAGCCTAGAATATTTAATTTATTGTTTTCATGTTTTTTGGCTAGTAGCAGTCTGTAGTTCAGTTTTAGTATTTCTTTTTTTCTTCAGTTTCAGTCACTAAGCACTAGTTTTTTTTGTAATGTAGTAATGTGATTCACGTAGCCCCATCTCACGCCTCCGTCAGCTTGTAGTGAGCGTGAGCTACTGCTAGCATCAATTCAGTCTTCATCTGTGTTTCCTTTGAATTTTTTGTCTCCACTATTTTGCTCAGTCTGCAGTAATTTTCTTGCTGTCCAATCCTTCTTCCTACTGCAGTTGAAAGTTACAGGCTTCACTGGCCGTGACACACCAGCAACAATTCACAATGGCAACTTATTGTTTGCTAGGAGATTACTTTACGAAGTTTTTTTCTAAGAGATTACTTATTGTTTCATTGCTCAACTACTATAATGGCAACTTAACTACTAAGAACTGAAATAGGTTCTTGGTAATGTATACTGTGAACACCCTGAATGGAATGTACCTATACTGTAGTGTTGTTTGCTTTTTTTGTTAATTATCATCAGAGGAAATCTATAGACAAGCTGACATATATTGCTGTGCTTAATCTGCTACCAATGCTTAATCTGCTAGGAGTTTTGCAGGTAGTAAATGCTGAAGAAGTGCTGTCACTTATAAAAGCGATAATTTGTTGGCTGTCACTTAACTGAACCAAATGATGTGCCGGTTCTGGACTAGAACTAAGCTTATATTGCCAACCCAATGTACCAGTGGAGTCTTGAAATCCAGACTTTATGTGTCCTCTGCCAGCCAAGTGTTTCATGTGTCATGGTTGATTGTTTATGAATAGTGGTATGGTCAACTATAGATCCCAGTTTAACCGACAGTTGGATCGAGTTCCATGGAATCTTTATAATCAATAGCATAGGTGAAATAAAATAAAGCTGGATAAATTAGTTTTACTGAACCTGCTTCACCATAGGACCTGTCTGGATTGGAGTTATTTCACTAGGAAGTTTTAGATCTAGTTAATCTGAACTAATTACTAAAATTTTCAATGAATAATACCCTTATCCAAACATCCCCTTACTTATTTCCTTGTATTGTTCTGAAGACTGCAGAATACATGCTCATAGCTTTGGTATATTGTATTTGTTCTACACCTATTGTCTGGTTAGTGAAATCTGACGGACTCATCGCATTTAATATGGTTTTCACCCACCTTATAATTCATAAGATAGTTGTTAAAGGAATTTTTATGTAAGCTAAATTTTGTTGTTGGTTTCTGCTTTCTATATTGGAAATTGTTCAATTGACCCAAAGCTTTCGCCTTTGGGTCATGAAGAATTTGCCCTTCTAGTTGTTCTCCTATTTTCTGCTCAACTGTTTAGATTAAACCTTCAACTGTATTTAGTGGCACTGATTGACCATCCATAATCTCTAGGTTGTTGAGAGTGGTGGCAAGAACATAGAGATTGCAGTGATGACACACAAGGATACGGACTCGAAGAGGCTGAGATCGACGAGTATGTTGCAGAGATTGAAGCAGAGAAGGCCACTGCCGAGGCTGCAAAGAAGGGTGCGCCAAAGGAGAACTGATTCAGCACAAGTTTAGATCATGCTCTTGTTCCACAGCATGTATTACAAGCACTTCTTTTGCTGTTTGGATACAGGCTGACATATGTCTTATCTGCTAGCAACGCTTAATCTGCTAGCAGTTTTGCAACTAGTAAATGCAAACCATATATTGCTGTGCTGTACCTATACTGTCACACACACACTTTCCTATAATTCGTGATTTAGAAAGGGATAATATTTTAATGTTAATGTGAAATCACCCATAGAGCACTGTACTGTGCCTATATTGCCTCACTTTCCTCCTCACTGAGATAGTTGTCATCAGTTATCTTCATTTTTTAATTGACCTATCTGTGTACTATTTTCTGCAGACACGTTCTCGAAGTTTGAAGATGATAAAGAGAATTTGCTTGTGCAGTATGAACTGCAGAGTAAGTAGTAGATAGCTAGTTTTCTTCAGTTTTGTTTTATGAGTTTGCTGCTCTGACATGCTGCCTTTTAACAGGGAAGGAGAAGGCTACTCTATCTGAACTTGAGAAAACATTTTCAGAGAAGATAGGACTCTGATTATGTGTGCATAGCAAACTCTGATTATGTGTTATAATTTCTGTTCGCCTTGAATTATCCTGCATATTTCCTGATTATGTTTTCTAAATTTTGATACGAGCTGCTGCGAGATGGCTGCTGCTGGTGGAGCTGCTGTGCAGCCACAAGTACCGCAAAACCATAGAAATCCTTTTTCTGATCAGAGCTGTTGTTTTTTGAATAATGCTAACTGCATGTGCAAATATTTTCTACAATAGAACTCGTTGATTAAAACATAATGTCAAAGATATTGGTTTTCTTGTTATTTCTTTGACCTGTGACTGCTTTGGCAAATTGAATGCTTGTTAGAGGTTTCAGTGAATCTACATATCTGTATATAAGCCTGAGCTGGGATTTTTTGTTTACCTTGCTTTGATGATTTTCTCCTGGCTTTTGTAATGTTGATGCCTGTGTTTGGATCCCTGTTCTTGGTGACCCAATTGGATCCAGTGAACCTGCATATCTTGATGCCTGTGTTTTGAAAATTGTAATGTTGTTGTTGGGGTGGACTGGTTTTGATGGGTTACCTGCGTTGCATGTTGCTCTTTTGCTTCTGATCTGGGTGTTAATTTCAAGTTTGGTCTTGCTTTTGCTTTGGTCCTCATCGGCTTTCTCTGTCTTCTACGATGCCGCCGCCGCGGCCATCTACGTGCGTTGCGGCGAATGTGTGGGCGCTGGTTTTCTTTCTTGTCCGTCAAGTAGGTGCATGTACCTGTGTTGTTGTTTGTCTCCTGGTTATGTGCTGTCATTCCGTTGATTTTTTCTTTTTCCTGTCAATTATTTTGTGGAAGATAACAGCTGTAAAAATCTTCCAGAAGATAACAACCATAAATATCTTCCGGAAGCTTAGTCCTGTGATGTACATGTGCTGTTTTCTGTGTTTTTTTGGTTGTGGTGTATCATGTTACGTGGCAATTGCTCATTTGTTGAAAATGTGGAAGACAACAATCAACAAAATCTTCCAGGAGATGTGTAGTCAGTCCCATTCTGCGAATGTTTCTTACACCAGAAAAACCACACAGCCACAAGCCTACCACGTTTCTCTGCTCTGTTTCTCCACCCACCCCCACCCCTAGGCCAACTCCTTTGTCTCACGGGGCCTCCGAATGCAGGCGCCCCCATTGGACACTCCCATCGCACCACGCTTCCCGCTACATCGCGCTTCTCGCTACCAATTCCACCACCAAATGCCCAGGGCGACGTTTCTTTCCTCCAGCATCCTGTTCTTCCCTCTTCTACTTTCTCCTCCCACTTTGTTAACTCTATGGAGCTACAGCGTGTAGGGGGGCTTAAGCCCCTACGCTGGATCGGCCCCTACCCAATGCAGAACCTGGCAAAGCGCAGAGCGTGCACGAGGGTGAAGCTAGGATAAACAATCGCTGGGATCAGTAACTTATGTTGCGACAATATATATAATATCATGCATAGCATCAAATTAATAAAATAACAATGATATATTCTGCCAAAACGACAATATGTTAAGTTCACCTCTAACATGGCCTCCAGGATATCTTTATCTTTCCTCTGCAAGGACAATGACAAATAATTTGCATGTCCTAAGAGCAGCTCTAATGTTGATGGAAATCGAACCATGCAAGGAGAAAATCGAACCGTAGCTGTCAGACGCAAAATCGGACCTCATAGACGCGCCGAACCGAGGGAGTTAAATATTGTTTCTTGCGCGGACGTTGCCTCTACCATACGCATGCACCTGGTAGCGTGAGTGGACGGAGAGATAAATTCTCTGTGTACATGGGCCCCATAAGCTGATGCACACTGCCAAACCATTGCCCTGTTCGCTTGGCTGATAAGGCATGACTGAAAATACTATTGACTGATTTGTTGTGAGAGAAAAATATTATTCGTTGGTTGAAAAAGTACGGTTTATAAGCCAAGCAAACATGGCGACATACTTCGACCGAACCATATGGTTCGCTTCAACACTAGAGGTGCCCTAAACAACATTAAGTGTAAGTGGAACAGAAAGTCAAAATCTCCTTGTCATAGTCTAGAAGACCAAGAGCTTGCATCTCTTTGCATCATTTATAGACATTCTTTCTGAAGATACTGGAGCACTTTAATAGCTTCAGAAAACAAATTGCTTAGGCTCTTAAGAGCCAGAGGGTTGGAATTCTGCAAATGTTTCTTACACCAGGACAGGACAGACTGTTAACTAGCGTTTGCCCCACCTGATTTTGCAATGTCTGCTAGAGCTGCGGGCTGGGCCGCTGGCGGCCTGGTCCGGCAAGCTACAGGGAAAAAACAAAAAAGCAAAAATTATTCCATTGCCGGGATTTGAAGACTAGACGACAATGGATTTTTGTGTAGCAGCAGCTACAGAGCTTAAAGAAGGCTAAAGCTTTTTTTTAACAACTCCATTGTCGACTCTGAGTTTTTTTTAATTATTTTAGCAGAAAAAAGACTAGTATTTAAAAGAGTATTGTTCCAAACTAAAATTTTAAGAACTAGTTCTTTTAGTCACACCAATTAGGTCATGGTGCAACTCGCAGCTGCAATCACGCTACGCATTGGCGTGGCTAAATTCGTCGATAGTATTTTTGACGTGTGCTACTGATATAGAGATTGAGTTACGCCATCTAATTTAGCATGACGTGAGTCATGGCATACTGGTTGACGTGGCTCATATTCTATATCATCTTTTGGTGATCCAAAAACAGAGAACATATAGAGTGACCGGCCTAAAAAATATTGTAGTTTTTTACATAGATGTTAAAATCAAAGATGGCCCATTTTGCTTAGATTTGGTATCATAACTTTTGTAGTTTTGGAAATAAAATTCTTCCTAAAATGCTATATTTGAGTTTTGTTAAGCTATTTTTTCTTGTCATTTCAAAACAAAGGACCTAGGGATCGACCTCAAAAAATTGTAGATGCTAAAAACCAAGCACCATCGATTTTTCTTGGATCTGGCATGTATCATAGCTTTTTTTTAGTTTTAAAATTAAAATTCTTTCCAGAATGCTATATTTGAATTTTTGGGTAAGTTGTTTAACCCCAAAATGGTTTTAAAAATACCAGAAAAATTATCTAACTTCTTGATTTGGACAGTAGTATTTTTGTCATGTAATTTCTTTACATGCTTTCTCAAGTGAAATATAAAATTCCTTTAGAAGCACTTGCTCAAAATTAGGTTTTAATGTGAAATCAGATTTAAAAAACTTCAAAACAAGCTCAAATTTTTCATGACTACTAAAGATAACGCACATGTATGGTATATGATGCATCTAACAAATGAAATATAGAACAAATGATCATTTAAGCAGTGTTGAGAGTGTTTTAAATTAAATTATTTAAATAAGCATTATAAATGATCATATATAAGTAAGTTATAGTATAATATAGAATGATCATTTCCAGGACTTGGGCTGTAGCCCCAAGACCAGGCTCTGAGCTCCCTACAGCGGTCAGTCTCAAAACGCTTTGGACCCGTATGTGTATGTGCCCTTTTTCAAGTTGGTGTGGGTTTGGTGCTCTGATTTGCAAAGCAAATACAAAACTGGCGCATGATTATTAATATAATAATAAAAATATAGATTTTTTTTGTATGAATACACATCTCTATGAACACAAACACACATTACCCTTACGAACACCTTGAAAGGCTGAGACTAAGTTGGTAAATCTCTATGTGTCTGCGCACTCCTAGCTAATCTGCCGTCACACTAACTTTGGGGATTTATTTTCATTCTTTGCGTGAACCAACAATGGTAAGGATTGCCCTTACCACAATTTTTTTTACAAAGTACCATTACTAGAATTTAATTATTTTCCTAAATCACACTGTTGAAAAACTAAACCAGAAATTACGAGTAGACCCATATCAAATCAAGGATTTGAACCGAATATGCAAATTCCACCACAAGGAACGTAACCAGGTTACGCTTAGCATTTCGGCCGCCCCATCTACGGATGATTGACTTTTCGGACGAGGTACATTACAAACTTCTATAAACTCCACAATATCATGTCACCCTGGGCGCTTTTTCACCGAACACCGAACCGAACCGAACTGAAACCGAACCGAATAGTCGGTAGTTTGATTTTCGGTTCGGTTTCGGTTTCCAGTTCTGTGAAGTTCGGTGTTCGGCTTCGGCTTCGGTTTCTATGCCATACCAAACCGAAGTACCGAGAGGCATCTCCCACCCCCAGTCTCTGTCTCCCATCCGACTCCCTCTCCCCGTCTCCGTCTCCCATCCGACTCCCTCTCCCTCTCCCACCCGATTCCCCATGCGAAAACCCTAATAAATCCAAGCGGTGGTGGTGGCGCGACTAGGAGGTGATCTGGCGGAGTGCGGAAGCTGCGGTGGGCGAGCAGCGGCGGCGCGGCACGACATGAGGCGAGGCGAGCTAGGCTCGGTGGCTGCGCAGCACGGTTGCTCCACGGCGCGACAGCGGTGGCGCGTCGCGGATGCGAGCAGGCGGTGGCGGCGCGACTGGGAGGCGATCTGGCGGAGTGCGGAAGCTACGGTGGGCGAGCAGCGGCGGCGCGGCACGACATGAGGCGAGGCGAGCTAGGCTCGGTGGCTGCGCAGTGCGGTTGCTCCACGGCGCGACAGCGGTGGTGCGTCGCGGATGCGAGCAGGCGGTGGCGGCGGTGCCTCACGAGTGGAAGGTGGCGGCGGCGGCGGCGCATCTGCTCCTCGAGGCGAAGTTGCGCGCGTTGCGGATGCGAGCGACTACGCAGGGGAGGTAGGCTCGGTTTTCTCGGTTTAAACCAAAAAACAAAAGTAAAAAACCAAAACCGAAATGGTCGGTTTCACATTCTCTGATTAACCGATCGGCTTCTCATTCTTGAAAACCGAACTTTTGAGGAACCGAAAAAACCGAACCGAAGTGTCGGTTTAAACCGAACGCCCAGCCTGAATATCATGTAAAATATTTTATAGTTAAAAAGGTTGGAGATCACACCATAGATTTGTGTAGATACTTTTATAAAAGCATAAATTAACATACGACTGAGAACAGATGAAACATATGATACATGCATTTGAAATATGCGTGTATATCCATAGCAACATATGGAACATCTAGATTTACGTTTGCAACATCCAGATAAAACACTTGCAGCATATGTATGAAACACCTCAAACACTTGAAACATGCGCTTGAATCATGCATGTTATGCAACATCCAGATGAAACACTTGAAACATACATCTGAAAAAAACTCAAACACTTGAAACATAAGCTTGCAACATGTGTATAATGTCATTGCAACATATGCAACATCCTAGGATCTACTTTTGCAACATCCATATGAAACACTTGAAACATAGGTCTGAAACGCCTAAAACACTTGAAACACAGTGTCGTTGGCCTACCTGGTGGGAAACTACGGTAGCCAGCAAGTTCGCGGTCCCTCCTCCCCCAGCCTCCACGACCCCCAAAGACCCTCCTCCTCCTCCTCCTCCTCGCTATCGTACAAGGGTGAGTACCGCGCGACGATCACGAGCCTCGTCGGCGGTGCCCGCACCCACGGCCCTGGCCAGGAACCACACCAACGAGGAGGTGCCCGGGGCGTGGAAGGTGGTGCCGGGTCAGAAAGACACACGGGACACTATCGGCGCTAGGGAGAAGCATGCGGCGACGCCGACCATGGCCGGCGATGGTCAGGTGAGGGAACGGCGGTAGGCCTTATTTGCTTTGAAAGGAATGAGTCGATGGGGAGTGGGGGAGATATTTTCGAGAGAGAGAGAGAGAGAGAGAGAGCAGGCGTTGTATGGCCGGTAGCGCGCAGGCCCAGAAAGCGCAGCGTCCGAACGGACGGACTTCCTGAGGAGAGCTACCGTAGCTCAATTGGTATGGCCGTTCGAGGTAACGTGAACGTTGAGGACTCGAGTTCTGATTTTTTACCACTTATCACTGCCGATTGCCCACTACCAGATCCAAATCCGACAGTAACGGGGGTTCCGACCCGAGAGTAATTGCCTGTTCTAGTGTAATGAGATTTGTCCCAGAAATATTCAACTTGTTATTTGTGCAGGCTCTTTAGCATTAGAGCTTCATTGTGCATTTTGAGGTTTATGACAGCAAGCCCACCTTCCTCTCTTGGGATACATAACATTTCCTAAATAGTTTTTGGTGGTTTCCATGCATTTAGTATTTATCAATCCTTTATTATTGATGATGCTGGGAGGGTGAAGGTGCTCATATAGAAAGTGGGAAGTGAAGAGCAAACTTCTTTTGTTAAAGTGGAAAGTCAGTAGAAGACTACATTCGTTAATTTTGTGCGTCCTGCGGCCAGCGAAAAAGGACGCGACGTTAGTTGAAACTTTTTTTCCTTATAGTATCGGCGTCGCTTGATTCGCAGGGACCTTGCCGTCCATTTCAATTCATCATGATTAATAAAAGCGACTAACACGCACGGTGGCACAGGGCAAGCAGCCAAGAACAGATCGAAGCCAAGCCAAGTTGCCAGTCACCAAGAGCGTGCAAGCCACAGCAGCAACACGAACCGCGATGCCGCAGCCGCACGTCGTGGTGGTGCCCTACCCAGGCTCCGGCAACATCAACCCGGCGCTGCAGCTGGCCCAGGTACTGCGCCACCACGGCGTCTTCGTCACCTTCGTCGTCACCGAGCACAACCTCCGGCGCGCCCAGCAGGCCGCAGACACCGAGGGCGCTGTGAGCGGCCGCGAGGGGTTCCGGATCGAGACCATCCCGGACGGGCTGGTGGACGCCGACCGTGACCAGCAGGACTACGACCTCGGCCTGTCCAAGGCCACCACCCACCGGTGCGCGGCGCCACTGAGGGAGCTCGTCACGCGGCTCCGCGGAGACGGCGGCGGCGGCGCGGCGCCCGACGTGCCTCCCGTCACGTGTGTGCTGCCCACGGCGCTCATGAGCTTCGCGCTGGAGGTGGCCCGGGAGCTCGGCGTCCCCAGCATGGTGCTCTGGACCAGCAGCGCGGCGGCGCTCATGGGCCACATGAGGCTCCGGGAGCTCAGGGAAAGAGGCTACCTACCACTCAAAGGTACTCTCGATGCCCCTTGTATATACAAGTAAATAAATTAAATGTTACCGCAGTCTAATCTTTGCCTAAACATCTTCTAATGATCTCAAATTTTACAGGGCTGGGTTTACAGGAGCAGCAAAGCCGTCAATGTCGATCAGCAGCTACCAAGGAAAGGGGCAGCAGGGACTGAACATAGTGTGGTTAGAACTGAAAACATACAAGAATCTCAAATTTTGCAGGGCTCCTCGTCGGCTGCAGGAACAGGCACGGGTAGAGAACCGAGTTTTCTTTTCAAAATAGGTTTTCGAAGTCATATTGTACGCTGCTAATTATACATTTATACACGCATATAGTATGTTTCGGTTCAAGCACAATGAATGTATTAAATCACACAATTCAAGCATAGAAATATATATATATATATATATATATATATATATATATATATATATATATATATATATATATATATATATATATGAATGCATGCATCATATATATATTAAATGCATGCATGCATATGTGTATTTTACATTATATTATTTCATGTGCATATATTACAAAAGATTGCATTACAGTTGTTGTGACATAACAAGTTTCCTCTCATCCTCTAGCTTGGCTTCAATGGCAGTGTTGAGTCGAAGTAGAACTCGTCCTTGGAATCGATGACCTGCTCATTAAAAAATCCGGCTATAGACTCTTGAATTGCTTTGATTTGGTCTTGCCGTATGACCTTTTCCTCCAACCATCGAGTCTACAGGTTTGAATTAAAGGAAAATAAATTAATATATGTACATATATATATATATATATATATAAAGACATAGTAACACAATCAATAATAATAATTAAATGAATATATAGTGTATTTTTAACGTACTTTTGAGTCTCTCTGTAGGAGTTCTTTGGGAGAGCACCTTGATAAACTTGCAAATATAGTAACCACAGTGAGTTGTTCCCTGTTCTCGCCTTTAGACACACCACTTTACGAGAAAAGATTTGTCATCCAATCTGGTGATCCGGTGAAAGCTATATGTTTAATTAATAAAGATGATGCGATTCAGGGGACTTACTTTCAAAGGGATTACATTCAGTGGTGCTTTGCATTTTTCCATGTGTTGCTTCTCAATAAAGGTTTTCCAAACACTGCCCAATAAAAAATTTGCCACGTCATCAGATATAGTTAATCATCATGTTTGTGTGTATATATAGTTGCTAGAGATCCCGAAATTACCTCTGGATAATATCTATCATATCTTGGTAGTCTTATTGTGGTTTTCTCATCGAGTCATAGATTATTAAGTGACTTTTCACCAGATCGATGTCCATCAATATCAAAGTGATTCTTTGCATGTGTTTATAGGATATAACGCATAACACTCATTAATTAACTAGAATCAACATATGAGCCATTAAGGATATGATCAACATGATTAACACTCACTTGAAGTTATAGGGAAAGAGTATATCCTTCTTGTGGCATTGGTTCACTAAGAAGTTCATGAGGTTACTCTCTAACTCAGACTTCCAATTAGTCTTTGGAGTAATTGGGTCTTTGAATACTATATGGGGATCAACAAAACCAATTTCATTGCAGCCTTCCTTTCTGAGCTCTGTCATTGTAAATCTGCATATATATATAGTACTTGTTAGGATAATTTATATGCATATACACACATATGATGAGTTTAATAATAGATCAAAAGAATTATTACTTACGGCAATAGCAAGCAGCTAATGATAACATTGTCCAGAGAGGTCGGTGGCATAGTTGATGAAATTCGCAAAGTCAACATACATAACATCATCGCCACGGAACCAATGTTCATCTCTAATTTCGACACCAACGTTAGAAGTCTCCATTGGTAGACGCCTTTGCATGTACCACTTGTTTAGCGGTACATTTGCGTCCCCAGATCGAGATAAGGCTTGAGGGTTGTATAGACTCGCCTAGTACAAAATTTTTCTTTCAAATATCAACCTCCGCCAAGACTCTCAATGTTTCCATCACCAAACATCTGGTAAAGGTCGAGAGACCAGGTCTCATCAAGAAATTCACCAAGGTGATCCAAATCGACATCCGGAGGTATGTTTGCTCGATGCATTAATCCTAAATTCGAACCATATTCATTACCAACAACTAGCGGGGATTGATTGGTGCGCTTGTTGTCCGAGTTGGGCAATGCCTTTCCCCGCCGCTTCTTTTTTTCTGCGCACTCAATTGACTTGGTGAGAGTGCGGTCATAGTCCGATAACATTGATTTGGGGCTGACTTACGAGATTCCGCTTGTTGTTGCTTTGGTAAAAGTCACCTTTTTTCTTATAATATCCGGAGCTACGAAGAAGTACGGTTTCTCCGGGTTTCTCCTTGCTTCTTGATTCATTTTAAGTTTGTCATAGAATCTAGACATGTCTTTTTTATATGCATCAGTTCCTTCTTCCTTCTCTTGAGATATTATTTTGGGAATAGCCCTTGGTTTCACGGTGGCTTTCTTTGCAAAGGGACCTGGTTCTTCGCTTGAGGGGCTGGCCTCTTGCTAGGCTTCTTGGTAGGCGGGGCGGGGAGGCGTTGGAGACCTCCTTGGAGGTGTTGTTGGTGGCGTTGGAGACCTCCTTGGAGGTGGCGCGGGGCATGGCGTTGGAGACCTCCTTGGAGATGGTGTAGATGCAGCCTCGTCTTCCAACATAATGTCATCGTCATGAGCACTATGATGATCCGGTGATTGAACAATTGGATTTAGGTTGGGGAGGATCTGCTAAAAAAAAGGAATGACATATTATTATGAGCAGATTGTTAATTATTTAAGCCAATACAAATTAATGATGTAGTGTTTTCATCCGCACGCACCTATGGTGAGGTAGTTCGGGAGGAGGTGGAGCCGACATCCCCGGAATGATGATGTAGCGCTATGCGCCATAGAATGAATGTCTTCTCCGCTTCTCCTAGAGTCTTCTCGCCATCACCTCCGGTGAATGTCAAGAGGCAAATCACTAAAACCTTTTTTAGCTTTATCTACCGAGATGGTAGCATATCCTTCTTGGATTATATTCCCATGAATCCTTGGTGTCTTGGTTTGATCGATAGGATTAACAAGACCGATAGCCACCTTGATTGTAGAATTCTCTCTTTGAATGTGTAGCTCACACGTTGTACAAGGTTCAATGACATCATCCATGGGGGAAGCGCATCCTGTGTCCCCTTGATTTGGTATCTCCGTGAAGAAGCTTGTTTGCTTTTCAACCCGAACAGATTGGCTAATGTTGATTTTTGGCTCGATGCTCGCTTACTTGCACTCACCGCTATTTGCACTTGCCTTCGATTTCCTCCTGCATTCTCGCTTCAAGGTTTTTTTTCCCGCTCTGTGCTTCACGCACCGCTTCCTCCAATCTCTCGGAGCCATTGTGCTCTCTTCTTCCTTCTTTCTCTGGCGACTTCAGAAGAAGGTGCATCTGAGGGAATCCATGCTCCCACGAGACACTTCCTTTGCCTCTAGTTCGCCACCATGTTCAATAGTCCCGATGGCGTATGTCACTCATCCTTCTCTCTGTTGGGCCCGAACGCACCACTAGCGATAGCTCTCGAGCATAAAACAATCTTTTTCGCTGCTTCTTGCGCCTCTTGCGCCATAAACGCACTTCCTCGCTCTCTGGTCTAGTGTTCCCCCATGACCGAAAAACCAATTCTTTGCACGTTCTCCCCACTCGAGTGATTCTGGTCTGATACCCTTGGCAAGAAGGTCTGCTTCTATTTTGTTCCACTTCTTAATGGTAGTCGGGTAGCCACCTGATCCCAAGGTATGGTGGTATGTCTTCTGTTGGGCATTACGTTGGTTCTTTATCACCCGACTCACACCCTCTTCCGAAGTCTTGTACTGTACAAACTCATCCCAATAGGGCCTCTGCTTTGAGATCGGGCCTGGGACAGTAAAATCTGGTGCTATGTTCTTCTTGACATACGTCGTGTATAGGTGTTTCTTCCAAGTCTAAAACTGGGTGACCATCTTCTTCATTGCCCAATCCCTAACTCGCTCCTTCAATTCATCACCATCTATTATATCATCATAACCATTTGTTTGGAGCATGAAATGTACCAAGACATCATTCCAAATTAACGCCTTGTCACGATCGGAGACAAAACTGATATGAGGAGCATTGGTCTTCTTCTTCCATTCACGGGTACTAATCGGGAGCCGGTCCCATACAAGGTAACCACAGTGGTGCACAAATTTCATTTTATTCGCCCCCCCCGGTTCTCCTATATCCACATTGAACTCCGAGATGATGAAGCGGCCCTCCAATGGCTTTTTGGGACCTCGAACATTTTTACTCTTCGTTGTAGTTGTTGATGTCGATCCAGAGGGCTACAAAACATAAACATTATTTTTAATGTCATGAGCACACATAAAGACATATGATAATATATATAGCTAATAATAAAAAATATATACTTGGCCAATCTGTTGTTGCTCATTTTGTTCAAGAGTTAAGTACTGACTCCCGTCATCTGCATTCTCTTGCACGTTATTTTTAGCACCATCATCGCCGGCAACTTGAGTGCCAGTGTTGATCAAATTCATCATCAACTCCTCCTCATCCATGTTTCTCGGGTCGGCCATCTAGCTTCAAAAAACAAAACCAATATATAGTACATCAACAGCGCGGTTTGCCCTGGTGTGATTGTTTAGCATTAACGATAACGATAATACGAATGTTGATCAACTAGGCCACGAGAAAGGGCGGTGTGACAAGAGTGGTGGTGCTCCACTCCGCCGTATATATGTCTGTACACATGGGTGAACGAGGGCGGCGGTGCTCGCCGATACATAGAAACGCATGGATTTAACGAGGCGGCGGCGGTGTTCGCGACGTATATATACATGCATATGAATACAAATGACGATATATATATGTCATGTATGCTGGATGGGCGGTGTGACGACGACGACGACGTGAGGCGGGTCGGGCTTGCGGTCGATTCAATTTATTTAACGACGACGACGTGAGGCGGGCAGGCGGTGTCGGTGCGTGATGTTGTGATCCTATGTACCATGTGAACCATGTAGTCATTCATCATATGAGAAAATTCTATGTTGATAATGTAAGTATAAGTCATTATGAAATGTAAGTATATGTGTCATTCATCATATTACTTTAGCAACATTAATATATTATATATCAGTATATTCAAAGTTCACAAATGAAGAAACGTTGAAGTTTTCCTTCATTTGTCTGTAGCCATGCATGCAAGTCCAACCAAAACTGCTTACATCATCACATGTGATATTTTTTATAAACTAAAAAACGCTTAGTTTACAAACTGGGTATCAAAATTGAGTTCCTATTTGACCATTATATATCCTACAACAAATCCTTCAAAAAAAAGACCTACATGAATATATTTGGATAAAATTTCGTTAACAAACATTGATCTATGAAGATAGAAAAAATTCTTCTATTGAAACTGCATCTTGGAATAATGGCATATCATATAGTGATGAATATATGGCGGTTGATTGGCTGGATCATTTTCAGCTTTAGTGACAACGACAATGGTTTCCAAATAATATATAGCGTGTTTATTATACAAGCCATGGATTTACATCGATCTAATTAATTTCTAAAGTAATTTCATTGGTGGTCCTTAATTAAACTTGTCATGAGTTCAGGTCCCAGTGATCTTAAATTGTATTTTAGTACCATAAAATGCAGTTTTTGACACTCTAAACTTGCTAATTTATCCATATAATATCCAAATATTCAAAACTTGCGTTAAGATATGATTTTGAGATGTGAGCTTGACAACTCCATCTTTCTCTCTTTGGCCTCGCTCGCTGCATATATAGAGTTCCAAATATTCATTTTCAGTTCCTAGATTTTGTGATTCAAAATTTGGAATTTTCAATCGACCTCGAGCGTTGACATGGCTTCCACCAAAGTTGTAGTTTTCGACGTGATCTATAATTCGGCAGTGGAGGGCTCGGGCGAATGTACAAAGAGATCGACGAACATATCACCTCGAGCTCGGCAGTGGAGGGCCTCGGGCGCGGTGGGGCAACGGGCGCGGTGGAGGGGCCTCGGGTCGCGCGAAGGAGGGGCACGGGCGCGCGCAGTGGAGGCCGCACGAGGAAGAAGAGGGCGGCGCCGGTGTCACGGAAGGTGAACGGACGCGGTGGAGGCGGCGCGAGGAAGAAGAGGGCGGCGGTGTTCGACGAGGAAGAAGACGAGCGGATCGATCTGCGCTAGGCGCTGGAGGTTATATATCGGAGAGAATTACTCCCGGTGCCAGCCACCAACCGGGAGTAAAAACCCTTTACTCCCGGTGCGTGTTACCAACCGGGAGTAAAACCAACCGGGAGTAAAGGTATACCTTTACTCCCGGTTGGTAACACGCACCGGAAGTAAAGGATATTTTTGGCGGGCCACGAAACTGCAGCCCACCTTTACTCCCGGGTGGGCTTCCCACCCGGGAGTAAAGGTGGCCTGCAGTTTCGTTTCCCGCCTGTTTTAAGCAATAGTCTTGTTAAATACAATAGAAATGCAATAGTTTTTGTTAAATACATAGTAAATTAAATAAAAGGCATAAAATTATTTTGTTAAAAATATGAATTTTCTTTTTGTTTATTGCACATAGGAAAAATCTATAACCTAACTTTTTTTATTTTTTGTTAGAATTATAAAACATAATGTAACTAATATTTATTATTTCGTTAATGCAAAAATGTAGTGTTTAATTAAAATTATTAAAACTATTAGTTTTGGACAGGAAATTTGTTTTCACGTCATTTTAACGTTAATATTTTAATTTTTCATCACTCAGTATCCTAATTTACCTTTTTGAGAGAGAAATCCCACCAAATCAAACATTGATTTAATTTGAAACATGACATAATAAACATCTGAATTCACAATTATTACATAATATCTCAAACACACACTATATTAAATCACTATATCATCAAGTGGGCACAACAGTGAACTTCTTCTTTACGTATGTCCCTTGGTTATGATCGCTTCGTAACCATGGAGTGTCCTCATCATTTACCAAGATGCTAGGGTCTTTGTTCACTTTGAAGGGCGGAATTCGGTCATCCTTTTCATATTCTTCTGACATGTCCGACTTGTCCTCAATTCCCACGATGACTCTTTTCCCTGAAAGAACTATGTGGCGCTTTGGCTCTTTGGTTGAGTCATTATCGTTTTTCCCTCTTTTTGGTTTGGTAGACATATCATTGACATAGAACACCTGATTCACATCCTTGGCAAGGACGAATGGTTCGTCTTTGTACCCAATATTACTAAGGTCTACTGTTGTCATTCCATACTCGTTGTCTACTGTTACCCCGCCTCCGGTCACCTTGACCCATTGGCACTTGAACAATGGGATCTTCAAAGTAGGTGCATATTCTAGTTCCCATATTTCATCTATGCGTCCATAATATGTCTGCTTATTCCCATTCGGGTCTGTGGCATCTATGCGGACACCACTGTTTTGGTTGGTACTCCTTTTATCTTGGGCTACTGTGTAGAATATGTTCCCATTTATCTCGTACCCTTTGTATGTGACGATATGCCATGATGGTTGCATAGCCAATAAATACAGTTGCTCATGGATGCTCTCATCACCTTGACATTTTTTTCGCAACCAACCGCCGAAAGTTTCCATGTGCTTATGCGTAATCCAAGCTTCAGTCTTCCCTAGAAACTCGGATCGTAAGAGATCCTTGTGTGTCTCAATATACGGATCTACCAAAGAGGAGTTCTGTAGAACTGTGTAGTGCGCTTTATTGAAATAATCATCATCCGTACCAATATATGTTTTCCTCCCTAGTGTCCCCTTTCCGCTTAGTCTCCCCTCATGTCTCGATTCAGGAACACCAATCGAGTCAAGGTCGGGAATAAAGTCAACACAGAACTCAATGACCTCTTCTGTTCCATAGCCCTTGGCGATGCTTCCTTCTGGGCGAGCACGGTTGTGAACATATTTCTTCAGGACTCCCATGAATCTCTCTAAAGGGAACATGTTGTGTAGGAACACAGGACCGAGAGTGAAAATCTCCTTGACTAGGTGAACTAGGAGGTGTGTCATAATATCAAAGAAGGAAGGAGGGAACACCAACTCAAAGCTGACGAGACATTGAACCACATCATTCTGTAGTTTAGCTAGATCAGTTGGATCAATTGCCTTCTGAGAAATTGCATTGAGGAATGCACATAGCTTCACGGTGGCTAGACGTATATTTGGAGGTAGAATTCCTCTTAATGCAACTGGAAGTAATTGCGTCATGAGAACGTGACAGTCATGGGACTTTAAGTTACAGAATTTCTTCTCTGGCACATTTATAATACCCTTTATATTCGAGGAGAATCCAGATGGTACCTTGATGTTGTTTAAGCATTCAAACATGATTTCCTTCTCCTCTTTGCTTAGAGTGTAGCTAGCAGGACATAAGTAATGGCGTCCATCATCTGTCTTCTCTGGATGCAGGTTGTCTCTTTCTCTCAAACAACGCAGGTCCTGTCGTGCTTCAAATGTGTCCTTAGGCTTTCCATACACACCCATAAAGCCTAGCAGGTTCACACAAAGATTCTTCGTCAGGTGCACCACGTCGATCGAGCTACGAACCTCCAGGACTTGCCAATAGGGTAGGTCCCAAAATATGGACTTCTTCCACATGGGTGCGTGACCGTTAGCGTCTTTTGGAATAGGTTGGCTTCCATGTCCTTTTCCAAAGACGACTTTCACATCATTGACCATATCGAGTACATCCTCACCGGTTCGGTTGTGAGGCTTCGTCAGGTGGTCTGCCTTCCCTTTAAAATGCTTGCCTTTCTTTCTTACGGGGTGATTTGCAGGAAGAAATCGACGATGGCCAAGGTACACGACCTTTCGACATTTTTTCAAGAATGCACCTCTAATATCATCGAAGCAGTGTGTGCATGCATTATATCCCTTGTTTGACTGTCCTGAAAGATTACTTAGAGCAGGCCAATCATTGATTGTTACGAACAACAATGCTCGCAGATCAAAGTGTTCTGTTTGTACTCATCCCACACGTACACCTTCTTTATTCCACAAAATGAGAAGTTCATCAATAAGTGGTCTCGTGTACACATCGATGTCATTGCCGGGTTGCTTGAGCCTTGGATGAGCACAGCATCATAATGAACTTCCGCTTCATGCATAACCAAGGAGGAATGTTGTAGATACTTAGAGTAATGAGGCCAAGTGCTATGACTACTGCTCGCTCTCCAAAAGGATTGATACCATCTGTACTTAAAGCAAACCTTAAGTTTCTTGCGTCATTTGCAAACTCCCGAGAATTCTCTGTTGATTGCTCTCCACCGGGACCCATCAAAGCAGGTGTCTCAACATATTGTCTACCTTACGGTCTTCTTTGTGCCATCGCAACAATTTTGCATGTTCTTTGTTTTCGAACAGACGTTTCAAGCGTGGTATTATAGGAGCATACCACATAACCTTGGCAGGATTTTCTTCCATGGACGTTCGCCCTCAACATCACGAGGTCATCTCTTTGATCTTATACCTGCATGACGCATGGCATACCAGGCATGCATCCAATTTCTCGTACTCTTTGCCATGGTACAGGATGCAGTCATTAGGACATGCATGTATCTTCTCTATTTCTAGCCCCATAGGACAGACAACTTGTTTTGCTTTCGTAGGTAGTGGCGGGCAATTCATTGTCCTCGGAAGCATCTTCTTTTGAATTTTTAGTAACTCTCCAAATCCCTTGTCAGATACACCATTCTTTGCCTTCCATTGCAGCAATTCTAGTGTGGTTCCCAACTTTTTCTGCCCTGCATCACAAGTTGGGTACAACAATTTCTTGTGATCTTCTAGCATCCGCTCGAACTTGATCTTCTCCTTTTCACTTTCACATTCTCTTTGTGCGTCACGAATGACCTGAGAAAGATCATCAGCCGGCTCATCTTCTGCGGCTACCTCTTCTTCAGCTTCTCCCATTGCAGTATCATTGAAGCACGCACCATCGGGAATAATATCATTGTCGTCCCATTGTTCTTCTTCACCTTCTTCCATTACAACACCGGTTTCTCCGTGCTTTGTCCAACAAATATAGTTTGGCATGAAACCCGACTTGAACAAGTGTGAATGAAGAGTCCTTGAGCAAGGATATTCCACCGTATTCTTACATATGGCACATGGGCAAGACATGAAACCATCGCGTTTGTTTTGCCTCGGCCGACGTAACAAAAAAGAATGCACGCCGTCAATGAACTCTTGGGAGCGGCGATCAGCATTATACATCCAATGACGGCTCATCTGCATTACATGACATAAATACCATATTAAAACCTAGATCATAATTAATTATTTATACAACATGCGTGCCACCACAAAAGATACAAATTTATGAAAGCATCGCTACAATGTAGACAATCCCAACTACCACTAAAAGAACTAAAGCTAAAATACATTTCAGTAGCACTAGGATTTCACGACCAATCTCAACTAAAACAGACAGATCCCCCGATTGTGCAACATCTTTGGGCTTCTTCGGCTGGATCACTGCCTCATTAGCCGTCGTATCTGCCTGTTGTGCAAGATATTTTTGCACGAGTCCAACATACTCTTCCTCCCAAAGAGAAGCCTGAACATCGCCCACCGCCATCCCTTTGAAATTAAAACAAAAATTAGAACTTTAATCACAACCATCATGAAAATAGGTATAAACTAACCATAATCATTAAATACGATAAAATAACTCACATTGCGATCCGGACACTTGTAGAAGATACGATCCTTGTTGAGACCCTCCTTCTTCATTCGGTACTCCATCACAATCTTCGTCTCATCACGACACTTGCCGCATGGAATGAGAGGGAGGCCCGGCCTAAGTCGCTTTGGAAACCCATGAGAGGCCGAGGACCCGGAAGCAGTTGCCATCTACTCTCTATACTCATTTTTTAATACACTATAAATTTCTCCTTTTATAAACAAATAAAATTAAGAAACTATAAAATTATCTAGATCTCTAAACAATGATATTTTTAATGGTCATTGTGTTCTCTCGTATTTTATTGCAAGCAGTAAGTAATTCACATGATATTTCTACAAATTAACAGAAGAATGGGAGTGTACACACATAATGAGATCATGCTGCGACGATATCGGGACATGTGAATAATAACCATCCATACTAGTTGACCTTGCTTACGTGATCATCTCGACGAGCATTTCTCCACCGGACGGCACCGCATTGCTTGGCCACGGAAGAGCTCCAATTCTACGAGGAAGGGAACACGGTCTTCCATGACCGTTGCCGCTCTCCCTCGAGAATCAAGCTCCTCCTTGACGTCTGCTATTCGCTTTCGGCAGAGAACGTGTTTCGCCGAGATGAACACGGTCCGCAAGTTCAACTAGTATGGATTTTCTATAATTTTCTAACTATTTTCTAAGTTTATATTTATATATATACTACATTTGGGTACGGTGATTGATGACTCACTGCGACGATATCAGGACATGTGAATAAATAACCATCGTACTAGTTGACCTTGCTTACGTGATCATCTCGACGAGCATTTCTCCACAGTGACGACACCGTATTTTGACCACGGAAGAGCTCCAATTCTACGAGGAAGGGAACACGGTCTTCCACGACGCGTTGCCGCCTCCCTCAGAGAATCAAAGCTCCTCCTTGACGTCCGTTATCGCTTTCGGCAGAGAAGAACGTGCTCGCCGAGATGAACACGGTCCGCAAGTTCAACTAGCTACTTTAACCTTATTTCATGTAAATATGCAAGCTTGAAGTGATTTTGAGCTCAAATTGCTTACAAATGAAAAAAAAACCAAAATAAAGAAACATATATATATATATAGTGAACAAAATGAGATAAGACAATGGTGAAAATGAGAGTATGAGATTGGTAACCTTTACAAATCAAGAATCGACGGAGGAATCGAAGAAATCGATGGAGGAATCGAATAATGGATGGAGGAACAATGGAGGGAGGAGGAAGCAAGAACACTAGTGCAAAGTGAGCTTCAAAATATCTTTGAGCTCGGGCTCGGGGAGGAAGGAGACGGCGGGATATAAAGGGGGATTTTAGTCCCGGTGGTGGCTCCAACCGGGACTAAAAGTAACTTTCCAACCCCGGCGCAGCCACGGCCGGGAGTAGATTTACTCCCGGTTGGAGCCACCAACCGGGAGTAAAGAGTATACCTTTAGTCTCGGTTGGTGGCTCCAACCGGGACTAAAGGTCCCCGCCACCTACGTCTCGGGCTTGAAGAGCCGTTGGGCGGGGACCTTTAGTCCCTGTTGGAGACACCAACCGGGACTAAAGGTATTTCTAGTCCCGGGCGCAAAAAATTCCGGGACTAGAGCCCATTTTAGCCGAGGATCAAAGGTCTGTTCTCTACTAGTGAGGTGAGGTACATGTCGAGAACTCGGTGATTGGTACGACTACTGCTGGTGCTGCGGGTGTGATCCAGAGGACAGCCACTACTAAAATGTGCAGACGGTGTGGAGTGAAGGGACACCTGATGTTCGATTGCACGGCGTCAATGTTTTGTGATATTTGCAGAAGCACTGATCATGCCATGAGTCGGTGCCCGATTCTCAAACAACCGAAACCGGTAGCCCAGTTGGTTGGTCAGGCTGCTGATGCACTTGCCGGTTTTCATATTCCGCATCCACCAATTCAACCAACAAAGAGAGATTCTAGAATGGCTTTAATTTCGACTTCTGGCAAAAATTTAACAGAAGAGGATGTTGTTGCATTCTTGCGTGTGTTGGTTTCTGACACTTTTGCTTGGGAAGTGAAACAGCTCAGTGGTTATGATTTCAAGGCTCTTTTTCCAACAAAAGGAGATCTTACAAAGATGACGAGGTTAATGTAGAAATGAAAGAAGGGGTGACTCTCAAGTTTCAAGAGTTTAAGGAAGAAGAAGAGTATTTTGGACACGCTCTACCAGTGGTCTGGATGCGTGTTATGAACCTCCCAACAATTTTAAAGGAATATGTTATTCTATGGGCACTAGGAACTCTTTTTGTTGTCACTCAGGAAGTGGATATGGTGACTACCCGAGCAAGTAGGTTTGGGCGGTTCGCAGTGGCTGTGCTAGAACCTGAGGCAATTCCGACCAAGCTAGATGTTATTATTGGCAATAGATATTTCCAATTGATCTTTCAGGTTGAACCTTACTTGCCAAATATTGGGTTGCAGAGCATTTGGAGCACCCAAGATGATGGGAACGGTGATCATGCCAATGGAGCAGCAAAGGACACTGAAATGAGAGAGCCACAAAATAATGGAGGTAATCTTACTTCGGATGCAAGTGGGGGAACTGCAGGGAATAATAGCATAAAAGGAAAAGAAGTCAATGTCCCTGAGGCATAGATGGATATAGATTTCTCTGAGGATGATTTGTTAGGCGAGGAGAATGAACTAAGTGAGGCGGCACCTGATTTTGTAGGAGTGAAAAGGGGTCACTCGATGAATGTGAAGAGTGCTACATCTGTGGCAGGCCATTTTGCGCCAAGACGCTTACTGCAGCGGCCTTCACAGTTAGTCAGGCCGGGCGGGCAGCAGGACATGGTGGATCAGTCTAAGGTGCAGGAGGAGGGGTCGGCTTCAGGCAGTGCAATGGGCCAAAAGCAGCAGCCTAAAGAGGAGTTCGTGGCACAGAATGCAGGTGCAACCGTTGGTGCAGCCCTTGACTCACAGCAAAGTCTCAAGCAGCCGTCTTTCATGATTGAGGAGGAACAAGTGCAGGTTTCAGTGGGACAGTCCGATGGGGCAGCAGGAGGGATTGCAGATGGTGCTCAACACCTTGGGGCCCTTCTTGATGCCATGTTAGAAGCCGAAGTCTCAGCTGATGGTGGGGCAACAAAAGAATTGGGGAGTGTCATGACATTGGCGGTTCTATCAGATGGTGAGCTTACCCCAGTGCGGCGCAGCAAGCGGAATGCGGGCGTGGCTGATGTTGACTCTCTTGAGAAAGCAAAAAAAAAGGGTTGCCATCAAGAACCATGAGGAAAATGAAGGTAATGCGAAAATAAATTCATTTTGTTCTTTTTCTAACATTCATATTGAGCAAAACTTAAAGGGAGTGGGGATCAGTTTGGGTGACAATGAAAATTTAACTCTTGGGTATGTAACGTTAATCAAAGAGGTAGAAAAAGAAAGGATGATACCTTCTAATCTCAATTACACATGACAACGAAATTGATTCTGAGGAGGATGTGATTGATCTCAGTCGACTCTGTGGTGACTTGACGGAGGAGGTGATGGACGATAATAGTGCGGGCCTTGATGGAGTACTTGTTGATGTACCCATCAAGGTGGCAAAGAGTAAGAAGAAAAAGAAACTCCTCAATAAGAAGGTAGCTGCAAAGAAAAATTGTTTTAATGAAAGGTGTGTTCTGAAATTGTAGAGGGTTGCGTGACCTGGCTAAATATACTTTTTACATGATGTGGCCGAAGATAATAAACTTGATTTTATAGCTCTATCAGAAACCAATAGAAATTGTTTCTCGACTCAGTGTCTGGAAAATTTCTGTGCGGGGGCTGATTTTGTTTGGCATTGGCGGTGCCCCCAGGTATGTTCGGGGGATGCTAATGGGAATAAATCAAGGATGTTTTGAAGTTGAAAATATTATCGATGGTGACTACCATATCAAGTTTGTCTTAAAAAACAAAGTAGATGGTTTTCGATGGGCCCTCTTGTTTGTATATGGCGCAGCGCAAGAGGAGCACAAAGAACACTTTCTATCAGAACTAGCACGAGCGTGTACTAGCTGTCGAGATCTACCTTTCTTAGTAGGGGGAGATTTTAATATAATCAGGAAGCCATCAGAAAAAAATAACTCAAGATATAATAACAAGTGGCCACTTTTGTTTAATGCTATTATTGAAACATTAAATTTAAGAGAATTAGAGATGACTGGTAGAAAATACAAGTGGGCTAATTATGCAGATGTTCCAACTTATGAAAAACTAGACCGTATCTTGGTAACAACAGAGTGGAAACAAAAATTTCCGCTTGCTTCTGTTTAGGCACTCACCCGGGAAATCTCAGATCACACATCGCTTTTGCTAGATGGAGGGGAACCATCTCATAGAGGCAATGTTAGAAATTTTAAATTTGAGTTAGGGTGGCTGTCAAGGTATGATTTCTTTGAGTTAGTGAAGGAGGTTTGGGAGTCTGAAAATAGGGGTAGATCACCCATGGAACGGTGGCTAAATAAGAGTAGGAGATTGCGACGGTTCCTTAGAGGTTGGGCTAGGAATTTGGCTCACCAAAACAAAAGGCTTAAATCAGATCTATTGGCTAAGATAGATGCGTTTGACAGAAAGGCAGAGACTAATTTGTTGTCACCTCAAGAGGGGGAACTTAGACATCATCTTAAAGAGCAATTAACTAAGTTGCTCAGAGAGGAGGAGATATATTGGCTCCAACGATCAAAAGCAACAAAGTCAGTGCAAGGGGATGATAATACTAAGTATTTCCATATGGTGGCAAATGGGAGACACAGAAAAACAAAAATTGTACAGCTAGAACAGGAAGAAGGAATTATTGTAGGGGACGCGAATTTGAAAGATTATATAACTGAGTACTATAAAAGACTGTTTGGACCTCATGTACAGAATTCTTTCTCAATGGACGAGACTTTGAGGCATGACATACCTCAAGTGTCAGTGGAGGAGAATGAAATATTGGTGGCTCCATTCAGTGAGGAGGAGGTTAAAGTGGCAGTCTTTGATATGGAACATAACAAGGCATCTGGTCCGGATGGCTTTCCCGCTGAATTTTATCAATTCTTTTGGGAGGTTGTGAAGACGGATTTGATGAGCCTCTTTTATGAATTCCATGCTGGGAGATTGCCTATTCATATTTTAAACTTTGGGATAATTACTTTATTGCCTAAGATCTCTGATGCGATTCGGATACAACAATATAGGTCTATTTGTCTCTTAAATGTGAGCTTTAAGATTTTCACGAAAGTGCTAAATAATAGAATTTTGAAAGTGACTGACAAGCTGATAGGACCGTCTCAGACGGCCTTTGTTCCGAGTTGCTATATAATGGAAGGAGTTATTATTTTACATGAAACTATTCATGAATTGCATAGGAAAAAACAAAATGGTGTCATCTTAAAGCTAGACTTTGAGAAAGCTTATGATAAGCTAAAGTGGCCTTTCATACAGCAAGTCCTTAGGATGAAAGGATTCTCACCAACTTAGTGTGAATGGATTTCAAAAGTCATGACTAGAGGGAGTATTGCAATAAAGGTCAATGATAATTTAGGCCATTATTTCTAAACAAGGAAAGGAGTGCGTCAGGGAGATCCCTTATCTCCAATCCTTTTTAATACAGTGGTTGATATGCTGGCTATCCTTATTTCTCGAGCAAAAGAAGCTAAATAAATTGAAAGGGTTGTTCCGCATCTGGTAGAGGACGGACTCTCAGTCCTTCAATACGCAGATGACACTATTATATTTATGGATAATGATCTAGAGAGGGCCAAAAACATGAAGCTCTTGCTTTGTGCTTTTGAACAGTTATCAGGGCTAAAGATCAATTTTCATAAAAGTGAATTGTTTTGCTTTGGAGCAGCTAAAGCTAATCAAAATGAGTATGCTCAAATCTTTGGGTGTAATGTAGGGTCGTTACCCTTTAGATACCTAGGAATTCCTATGCACCATAGAAAGCTCATGAAAAGGGACTGGAAACATGTTGAGGAAAGATTTCAAAAGAGACTAAGCTGTTGGAGGAGTAAGATGTTGTCGGTAGGTGGGAGGCTTGTCCTAATTAACTCTATTCTAAGCAGTCTTCCCATGTTCATGATGTTCTTTTTTGAAATACCTAGAGGGGTTTTGAAAAAGTTGGACTATTTTAGATCTCGGTTTTTTTGGTAGAGTGATGAACATAAGAAAAAAATATAGATTGACGAAATGGGAGGTAGTTTGTACACCCAAAGACCAAGGAGGGTTGGGAGTCTTAAATTTAGATGTTCACAATAAGTGTCTCCTAAGCAAATGACTTTTTAAACTAATTAATGGAGACGGGGTCTGGCAGCAATTACTTACGAATAAATATTTAAGGGACAAAACCTTAACACAGGTTCAATACATGCCCGGGGATTCTCAATTTTGGGCTGGCCTCATGAAGGTCAAGGGGGAGTTCCTCTCGATGGGTAAGTTTGATCTAGGTGATGGGTCTCAAGTGCGTTTTGGTAGGATTTGTGGATAAGACCGCGCCCTCTAAAATCGCTCTTCCCTACACTATATAACATTGTGAGAAGAAAAAGTGCGACTATAAGGTCAGTGTTGGCTACGACGCCTTTAAATGTAGCCTTCAGGAGATCTCTGATGGGTGCGAATTTGCGAGCATGGCATGAAGTGGTGGCCATGGTTGTAGATGTACAACTAACAAACCAGAGAGATCGCTTTGTGTGGGGGCAACATCACAATGGGCTGTACTCAGTCAACTCCATGTACAAACCTTTGTTAGGAACACAAGCTATACCATATAGTACTTTAATCTGGAAACTTAAACTATCTCTCAAAATCAAAGTTTTCATGTGGTACTTGTACAAGGGAGTAATTTTAATAAAAGATAATTTGGCGAGGCGACAGTGGCAAGGAGATAGGAGGTGTTGTTTCTGTTCTTCAAATGAGTCCATACAACATTTACTCTTTGATTGTCATTATGCTAAATTCATGTGGAGAATTGTTCAGGTTTCCTTTAATCTAACACCTCCAACTAGTGTACACAATTTGTTTATAGGTTGGTTGGATGGGGTAAATAGGAAACTGAAATCTCAACTTCTTGTGGGTGCAAGTTCTATATGTTGGGCGATTTGGTTAACTCGGAATGACATTGTGTTTGACAAGATCCTAGCACCATCTTATTTGTAGGTTATCTTCAGGAGGACTTACTGGATCAGATCCTGGTCCCTACTACAGAAGGAGGAGGATCGCCATTCGATGAAGATGGGATGTAGATCTATTGAGACAATTGCGATGGAAGTGTTTGCTAGATACGGCTGGCGATTCAGCAACAGACTTGCTTTTTAGTTGTGTTTTTTTGGAAAAGCTTGTGTTTTCGCTATGGCTCAAAACTTTGTTTTTGAGATTCCCTGGACCATTTTATTCTTGTCTGTAATAAGGAACAACTATATGCATTGATCGATGCAGAAGCTGGGATATTAATATATTCCCTTTTCTAAAAAAATCTTCTAATGATCTAATCTAATCTAATAGGCTCGAAATGAAAATTAGAAGGTGAGGGAAACATTTCGCTGGGACATTACGAATTTAGTTTACATTTTTGAATTTTTGCAAACTAACGCAATGGCATAAACCTAGTTTGGCAAATTTATGATTGAGGCCTCGTTTATGTTCAAACTCAAACTTCAAATAAAACAAAATTCATGTTCATGCATTTTGCTATTGTTGTGCTTGATCTTGACGTGGAACATAACCTAATATATAACTAGTTACAAAACATACTAACTAAAGCACTCCCTCCATCCCAAAATCCTTATCCCAACTCCGATCCCGATCTTTCCACATTTGCAAAAATCGATCGATACATCATTGGGTGGCGACATCCAATCCACGTTGGTGGGACTTCTCTTAACATTCCTTCCTTTCTCTGGCTAAGAAAGCCAAGAAAGAATTAAGTTGCCACCCCTATCTATTGCTGCTGCCCCTAGAAGCCAATCACCGCCTCCATCACCCTAGGAAACAGGTAAAACCAATCTTTGTTGCTCTTCTCTTTGCCTTAGCCTCTTTTTGGCATGACCTAGCCAAGCTTGGAGGCCTCTGGCCGCCCCTAGCTAGCCACCACTGGCTGGCTGCAGCCACCGTACTGCCTAGCTATGGCTTGCTACGCCCCGTCACGGGGGGGGGGTTGGGACATGCTTGAGTGGTGGCCAGGGGCGGTGGCCAGCTGTGGGCAGCGTGCATGACCTAGGTGCCAGAAGATCGAGCTACTGCCAATAAACCTTCATGTGGGACCTTTTTTTTTCTTTTTTAAACAAGATTTTGAAATTAATTGGAGAACCCAACCAATGTCCAACTAACTTTTTTAAGACTTGAAAACTCTATAATCTACCAATTATTTTTTCTTAAATTATAGGAGATGCTCTTAGTAGTTGATGAAACAACAGCTTACTATATACGACTTCACTGATCTGTCGTTTGTGCAACTGCAAGATGATATATAACTATTCTTCGTCCTAGTGCGAGTGACAAAAAAAAATCCGTGGATCAAGTTGTTTTTTTGTATTGTGTTAATTATATATTAGCCAGTTGCGTTTACTTCACATTTTTCATTGCAAGTAGCTTCGCATAAAGTGTGAATCCTGGCTGGAGTACAGCTGGCTGCACCAGTTTTCAAATTCTGCGAAGCTCAACGCATAGTAATGCTCCGAGGTCCGAGCTTTAGACAGAGGGAGTAGATCCCAAGATTATTTGCTTGTAGAGGCCATTATATTGGTTGATCCGTTAGCTCCGTCTCTGAACTTCTACTCGCCTAGAAAAAAATGATCATTTCTACGCTCATCTAAACTTTTGATACGTATTTATTTACCATTTATTTTATAAGTATTTAGACTTTATATAGGCATATATATAAAAATAATAATTTATATATATTCAGGTTATGACATATGATGCATGCTTATGTTCAAGTAAAACGCATGGTCAAATATACATTTTATTTACCATACAATATGCATGTCAGAAGAACATGCCACGTACCGCTGCTATAGCATAGCTTAACAGGATAGGCAAAAACAATTTTTGAGAGGTGGATGTGTGAAGACCGCCGGTGGCAAAATGCCTGTGTAAATCAGATTTACGTAGACAGATGTACATGCCTACATCTGCAAATAAAATAGGAAAAAAAGAAAACAGCCTCGAGGCCCAAAGAGCCCTCCCTAAGCTTTAAGATCACTGCAATGCGGAGAATTGTTGACGCTCCTGATGCCTTCCAGTTGTAGGTGCCACTCTCATTTCCGAGTCTGCTACCAACAACTTCAATCCTTCTTAAGACAGCGAGACCGAATCAAATCCATGAATTTCATCCAAAGGGAAAGAGAGACGTAGAGAGATCCAACGGATTGAACTCAGCATTTGTCACTGAATCCGAGCACCGCCCCTGCCAGATCCGCTCGATTTGAGGCCCGGCGATTGTTGTGACTGATCCGTTCTGCCGTCTGTATGGAGGGTGTAAGGATCGTGATGTCTTGAAGGTGGTGAATTAGGTAAGTTAAAATCTATTTCTAATTATGGCCTCTAATTTTTATCTTAACAAAACCTATACAAATAAATAAACTATTTAAAAGTATAATTATGATTTTGCTAGTGTGTTGCTATCTTTATCGCAAAAGAGTTATGCAACCTAGGTTCTAATCCTTTCAACTAGCCTATCAATAATCTAGAAAGGTAAAGCACACAACCAAGATTATAATATAAATACGGAAGCTAAAGAGTAAGTAGAGATATGTAAACTCCCGCCACAGACTCCGGTATTTTTATCGCTGTATCGAAAAGCTCTCAAGCATCCCTCTAGTCCTTGTTGGAGCCCCTCGCAAGGGTCAAGCTCCCGGTCGGGTAACTCCGTGGATAGCCTCGGGCCTTCACCACACACAAGTGGGTCTCCGCTGTGCCTTTCGGCAAGCCTCTCCCGGACCGCTCCCCGCCGTCTTCACTATCAAGCTTCGGGCTGAAACTCCGCGGGCCTTGTTCCCTCCGGTACACGGTGGCGGCCACACCACAAACGCAGTTGGTGTGGTCTCGCAAGATTACAAGCCCCTCTGATGTACAACAATGGTGCGCGCAAGTATCGAGTGGTAAGAGGTGTGCAAACCTCACTAAACACTGGGCCTAACACCTAAAGCAAGCGCAAAGCGGTGGTCTAACTAACCTAAGCACTTCGCAAAACACCTACGCTAATCACCGAATGTTTCACTAAACACTATACATATGGAGATCATTAAAATGGAGTATCACCTCACTTGGTATTTTTCCTAGCCTCTCCACGTCACAAATGTACGGTTTGGGGTCCCTTTTATAGCCCCAAGGGATGGAGTAGCTGTTGGGATCCAAAGGATCTTTCTACCACACGTCGTACCATGCTGTCCATACGGTCGGACCAATGGGTCCATGGTCCAACGCCCCCGCTCCTGTTTAGACATTGCAAGATGGCCGTTGGAGCTTCCCAACCGTTGCATCGTTGCTGTCCCTGACGGCTAGGCCACAGTCGTCGGACGGTCCAACACCCTCAGGGCGGACTGGGTCTAACACTATCTGAGCCTCTCGGGAGCTCTCTGTACCGCTCCCAGGAACCGTCGGACCGTAAAGTATATGGTCCAACGCCACCATGTAGGCAGGGTCCAACCCTCACATTTCTGGCGCCTGATGAACAGTGAATGCTTATAGTTCGACGCCCTCCTTCTTTGTGGTCCGACGCCCTAACACTGCTGCCTGTACTGCTGCTTCAACCGTCAGACTGCACATGTGCTGGTCCGACGCCTAGGCGATGATAGGGTCCGACGCCCTGCATTTCTCTTTTTCACCCCATTTCTTCGCCATCTCGCGTCCGGGCTTATTTCCAACTTGCGTCTTGGATCTTCTAGGTTGTCAACACCTCTTTAATGTGCTACTCTCGGTGCTGATCAAAGTCTTCTTGCTCCAAACAAATCCAAGTTCGCTACGCAACCTATTGGACTAAAAAATAAACATTTTCAAACACATTAGTCCAATTTGATCTTGTTAATCATCAAACAAACTAAATGGGCCGATAGTCCTTTTCCTTATAGAGGGCAAGGACTGTGCACCGCCGCGGAAAGGGAGATGAGGGCCCACACGCTGCCAATTGGAGGACGCGGGATGACTGCCAGGGAGGTACGTAGGGCACTATGTGAAAAATAGTTTGTAGCAACGAGAATATTTTTTTAGGGACGGCTGGTATTGGAGCCGCCCCTATAGTGATGTGCTCGGGCTCCAGCACAGCAGCCGCCCCTACAAATGGCACAGTAGGGGCCGCTGGTAATATGAGCGGCCCCTAAAAATGCGTGGCTGCTAGACGAGCACGGACCCCGAAAAAATTATCTAATCCGGTGAAACCGAAGAGGTCAGGTCCGCACTTATCCAAGCCCGTCGTCACTTCTGCCCCGTCCTCTCTCCTCTCTCCCCGGTGCATCCCCACTCCTCTTCCTCTCCCTCCGCTATGGTACACGGGTAGCGAATCCGACCGAATCTGCAGCCCTCTTCCTCTCCCTCCGCCGTCGTCGCCACCTCTCTTCCTCCTCGCCACTGCCACCGCGCCTCCCCCTCCCCCCAACCACGATGGCTCCACGGAGGCCATATCTGGTGAGGAGGCAGGCAATCTGGAGAGCGAGCGCTGGGCGTGGCCCTCCATGGGAGAGATCTAGAGGGAGGGAGATGGGCGACGAGGTTGCGGCGGCGGGGATCCCACACCAGATCTCCATTGTCAATGGCGCCCTAGCGTCCACCTGCGTCCCAGCGAGTGGTCGGCAGATCCAGCGAGGCTGGTCCGTCCCGTGCCTCCATGGTGTCCACCACCACCCCCTTGGCGAGGTCAAGGAGCGCTCAGGATCTATTGAGGTTCTGTCTCTTTCTCTCCCTCGGTAATGGTGATTTCATCCTACTTACTCTCTCCCTCGATTTCTCGATTTGATCCCTCACTGGAGCAGCAGTAGCAGCTAGTCGAGAGGTCGGCAGCGTGGTGCAGTAGAATCAGGTCGAGAGGTTGGTCCTTTCTGCAGCCCCAAATCCAGGTCGTTCCCCTCCATCAATTGAGTTTCACTAAACTTATGCACAAGATCTCCTCGTACTGTCTACTGAATCTATCTAATGAATGAAAGTGGCTGCCTAATAGGGTGTGGATAAAATTTTATAATTGAACTGGGGTTACATATTGCTATCAACTAGGAAGTGCCAACAAGTAAATAACGCCATGATTGGTCTTCTCGGTAGAAACTATACTACTCGGGTGTATTTGGGTTATAGCAAGTTCGAAAAGCTGGAAGAGTCTTCACTATCTATAAAAGAATTTCTAGGTCATCGCTAGTTTAAAAAAATGATGTGTCTGGTTGAATACAACAGACATTAGAAAAAATATTCATGGCATTTACAAGTGTGTGCAAGTAGTCAAGTAGTGCCATTTGTTATCCCATTATTCTTGCTGTTTGTGTTTCTATATTTGCTGATAACATTTTTCAATATCTATATGTTACTGGTATTGAAATCTGTTATCCATGTTTGTTCTTTGTTTATCTTTGGATTTCATGGTAACTGTTTTTCATCCCTTCAATTTTTACTATATATGTTTCTTTTTGCAGTCTGGAGGAAACTCTATTGCTATGGATGCGAATGCTACAGCGCATTTGCACAAACTGGGGCTTGCCAGCACGGATGATAGCCCAAAGTTTCTGTGGCCCAAGGTTAGTTATACCTTTTCTTATCTTACACATCTATACTTAGGTTCTGTTTGAATCCTAGGGGATTCTAGAATCCGGATTCTAAAATCCAGATTTTGGATAATAAAATCTCTAGCCGTACGAGTCCTCGATTTTTAGTTATGGATTCTAGATATTTCAAAGAGTGTTTCTCCCAAATACCCCTCAGCATTGTGTTCAATTAGCAGAGTTGTTAAGAAAAGGAAAACGTAAGAACGTACAAAGTGCCTAGGTCCACGTGAATTGCATCTCATCTCCATCCCTGTGCCTGTTGGTTGCTGCACGCCCTCACCACAACTATTAGGGTTATGCCAATGTTTACTATGCTTTTCTTGATCTTACCATTAAGATTTTGTAGGAACATGAAAGTGTGGTGAAGGCTATCTATACTGACTCAGAATACGTTACTACAGCTACTGGTGATGAGGACTTTGGCCTAGTGCTAGAAAGTACAAGTTTCTATGCCGAACAGGGTGGCTAGGTACACCATGTCTATATCCATGCAATAGCGATATGAAATCTGGCATTAAGTGTTTTTAAATTCACACCATCAACTGTTTGCCTTGTTCAGTGTTTAGAAATATCAGCCTCGTCTGGCTGGCAAGTTCTCTTTAATTATTATTTTCAGGCAGTTCTTGGATAGTTACTGCTGCCTGCTGGTATATTCGATCCAAATGTGCTGTTCTAGGACTTGTTTCAATTTGCCAAACTATTGTCATGTTAAAACATTTCTGTTTTTACCTTTATTTTATCTGTATCATTTCACCACTTGAAACACAATGATTGTACTGTCCCTCCTGATCTTAGAGACTAGAATTGTAGCGAGGGAACATTGATGCATGGCTCTAAAGGTTCTCAACGTTACTTTTAATATTGAAACTTGAAACATATATAGTATATAATTGTTGGAAACAATCCTGTGTGTCTAGGTGCATGCTAGTGTCAAGGTTCATAGCATTTACTTTAGCTAAATTTCAACATGGAGTAATAGGATTAATAGGCTGATTATTTGGGTAATATTCTGCATTAATTAGGAGGCTATCACAGCCACAATTGTAGCTGACGGCTGCCTACATATGAGAGAGAAAAACAGAAAATGATAAATCATTTTATAGCCACCAAATCCACTGTATTTGTGTGTGTGCTTGTGTGTTAGAGTTCCTTAGTATCCTGTTGTGTCTGCCTTTCAATAATTTCTATAGTTTGATGTCATTATATCACAGCAATAATATACTGCAGTTTACATTCAAAGTTATCTGCTTTTTCAGATGTCATCACTGAGACATACATTTGCTAAATCTTTTGGATTAACATGGATTTTTTGGCTTCAAGATATTTGACACCGGAAGCATTGAGGGGTCTTTTGGAACTTTTAATGTGAACAACGTCCAAGTGTTTGCTGGCTATGTTCTACATATTGGCTCATTTACAAAAGGTTCCAAGGTTTTGTCTCTTGGTGATAGTGTGATATTGGCTCATTTACACAGTTACTCTCTTTCTCTCCTGATGATTCTGCCATTGCATTTATAGGAAGTACTTGGTGATCATGTTGACCAGAAGGGTTCAATTGTTCTACCTGAGAAGCTGAGATTTGATTTCTCTCATGGTATTGTGGCTCCTTTGTATTCCACTGACTGAATTTTATGAGCTCGTTTACTCAGCTGTTAATTCATATAACAGGAAAATCTGTCCAGCCTGAAGATTTGAGAAAAATTGAGTCTATAGTGAACCAGCAAATAAAGGATGAGCTGGGTGTATATGCACTTGAAATAAAATTAGAGGATGCGAAGCGCATAAATGGTCTTCGTGCTGTGTTTGGTGAAGTAACTTTTCTTGCTCATGGAATGTTGATATTTCTTGTTTGGCTAGTTATTAAAGGGGTTGGCATATTGATTTTGTAGATCTACCCTGATCCAGTAAGAATTGTATCAGTTGGTCGCAAAGTGGAAGATCTGCTTGCAGATCCTGATAGCAAAGAGTGGTTATCCATATCGACTAAACTATGTGGATGTTTGTTTTCAGCTCTCTGCTATGTAATTATATGTTTCATGATTATGATATCTAAAATTTTATGTATATATCAGGTACACATATTTGAATTAGGTAGAAATCCTCTGTACCAACACCTTGTGCTCGTGGTCAGATTTGTACTGTAGGGGCGGTTCTAGACTGAACCACCCCTACAAACAGGTATTATAGGGGCGGTTGGTACTACAGCCGCTCCTACAAATCGATTTGTAGGGGCGGTCTGGGAACCGCCCCTACAAATCAGCGATTTGTAGCCACGCTTTAGTAGGGGCGGTTGGCCAAACCGTCTCTACAAATGCCCATGAGCTGCCCCTACAAATGATATCTGTAGTAGTGGGGCCAGACGAAAAACTTGCGGCTTGCTAGCTCACTCGGCTCGGCTTAGATCGTTTACTTTTTCTAATAAGCCAATCTAGTTTTTTCTAAAAAAAAATGAGCCGGTTAGTGTTTTACCTCGCTAAGTTAATGAGTTAGCTCGAGTTGGCTCACAGTCCAACTCACGAGTCAAACGAGCTAAGTACTTCATAGTCCAACAAGCTAAACTAGTGGAGGCTTGATTTTTAAAATTGACGATCGGTGCCGTAGATGTTATTGTTTTTCCTCTAAATTTGGTGGAATTTAGAAACAAACTGAGTAAAAATAACTTAAACTTGTGAATGGAACACAATTATTATTCAAAAACAGTAGCTGGGAACCAAAAGTTAACATATGTATATGTGTGGATTTGCTCGTTTTTATCTCATCTTTGCAGATGACAGCTGCTTAACGAACGGCTACCTAGAGACAACGATCATCGACTGGATCCCCGGCATGCCGCCGATCAGCCTCGGCGACATCTCCAGCTTCGTCCGACCACCGACCCGGACGATTTCGGCCTGTGGTTCAACGACACCGAGGCCAACAACTGCACCAAGGCCGGCGTGCTCATCATCAACACGTTCGACGCCCTTGAGCCGGACGTCCTCGCCGCACTCCGTGCGGAGTACCCGCGCATCTACACCGTCGGGCCGCTGGGCGCCCTTCTCCGCCGCCGGCACCACGACGATGAAGCCGCCGCCGACGGCTCGCTTGACCTCAGCCTGTGGAAGCACGACACTGAGTGCTTGGCCTGGCTGGACGCGCAGGCGCCGGGCTCCATCGTGTACGCCAACTTCGGCAGCCTCACGGTGGTCACCGCCGCGCAGCTGGTGGAGTTCGCGTGGGGCCTCGCGGCGACGGACCGCCCGTTCCTGTGGGTCATCAGGGAGGACCTCGTCGCCGGCGGG
Source organism: Miscanthus lutarioriparius (assembly GCA_904845875.1). NCBI lineage: Eukaryota > Viridiplantae > Streptophyta > Magnoliopsida > Poales > Poaceae > Miscanthus > Miscanthus lutarioriparius. The sequence continues at coordinate 59,877,468 of CAJGYO010000013.1, forward strand.
CCGGCGGCGTCCTCGCTGCCGCTGGCGTTCGTGGCGGAGACGGCGGCGCGGGGCCGCGTGGTGCCCGCAGGAGCGGGTGCTGCGGCACCGCGCCGTGGGGTGCTTCCTGACGCACAATGGGTGGAACTCCACGTGCGAGTGCCTCGCCGCCGGCGTGCCGATGGTGTGCTGGCCAGTGTTCCCGGACCAGTTCACCATCTGCAAGTACGCGTGCGAGGTGTGGGGCGTGGGGCGCCGCCTGGACGCCGAGGTGAGGAGGGAGCAGGTGGCTGCGCGTGTCGGTGAGGTGATGGAGAGCGTGGAGGTCCGGAGGAGCACGGCGAGGTGGAAGGCGGTGGCGGAGGACGCTGCTGGCGCCGGCGGGTCGTCGCACGAGAACCAGCTGGCCGTGGTGGAAGCGCTCGGGGTTAAGGATGAAAATAGTTGAACTCGGTCGAAAAACTCCTCAACCGTTTTCTACTTTTACATTTGAAATACGAAAGCGAAAGCGAAAGCGAAAGCGGATAAGCCGGACATGAAAACGAACACGAACTTACGGAATATCTAGAATTTCAGAAACGAACCAATTCGAGCGGAATTATGTCGAACACGGTCGGTATGCGCAGGGGCGGACCTAGGATTTTGCCATGACTAGGGCAGCCGAGCGGGGCCGGGCGCCGGGGCGGCCACCGCTGGGCAGCGGCTGACGGCGGGCGGGTGGCCAGCGACCAGCCAATGGCGGAGAAGCGGCCTGCGGAGCACAAATCGGAGGCCGGAGGGGGCGAGCCGGCGAGGGGCAGCGGCAGGCGACGGCGTGGAGGCGGCCAGGAGAGCGAGGAGCCGAGCGGCGCGACTCAAGACTCGGCGCTGCGACTAGGGCAATGGCCCTGGTTGCCCTAGCGCTGGGTCCGCCCATGGGTATGCGAAAATTCAATACGAAATACCGACCCATAGTGCATAGCATTAAATAAGTGCACGACCAAATACATAACAAGTTCACAACTAACAAGTGCATGATCTAGTTCAAGTGCATAGCATTAAACAAGTGCACGACCAAATACATAATAAGAGAGATGAGGCTGGGCGCCGTCTATAAGAGAGGGCAGCTAGCCACCAGTAGAAAGAACGTAACTGCGTGGTGAGCAACCTGTAATTGGGCTGTATGACCTATGCAGTTGGCCAAATTCGGTTTAAACCGAATTTTGAATTCGGAATATTTCAAATTAAAAGTAGAAAAGTAGAAAACGGTCGAAAAATGTGTAAATCGTTTTCTACTTTTACATTTGAAATACGAAACATCTCAAATGCTAAAGCGAAAACGGTAAAGTCGGACAAGAAAATGCGGATTCGATCGGATTAAATATAGAAAATGATGCAGTTCGGTTCGGATATTTCCGTTCCGTTTTCGTCCTTACTCAGGGTCAGCTCGCTCAACTCCGAGTCGTCCGAGGCATGAGGAGATTGGAGGAACGTGTGTGTGGCGTTTGAAGGAGCGAGGGTTTATTCAGATGAAGGGAATTATTAGGCCCAAACTAATTCCATATACTAATAATTACTAAATAAAACAAACTATATCAACCACTCTCTCCAAGACCCCGGTAATGGATTCGGCAACTGGGGGTACGATCCCGGATACCCACGTCAGACCATATGGGCTGCGCCCCCAGGGGCAGCCCAACTCACAAGATGAAGGCTTGCGGAGCACGGCGCTGCTTGGCGCGTCCCGCAAGACACCGGGAAGATATCCTGAAGATACTACGAGATCTGTTAGGATACGTATGATCCCATAATTTCTATAATCTGTTATTACTTTCTGGTTATCTCCTAAATCTAACCGACTTGTAACCCTGCCCCCGGACTATATAATGCGGGCAGGGACCCCCTCAAAACACACGTAATATCATACAATAGCCAATACAATTCAACAGACCACAGGAGTAGGGTATTACGTTATACTGACGCCCTGAACCTGTCTAACTCGTGTGTCTCTATTGCCTTCTTGTTCTCGATTACACGCATCTCTGGTGATCAATCTACCTTCGTGGGATACCCTTCGGAGGGCTGCCGATGATATTCTATAGGTAGGGGTGTGCGTGCTGTTTCCATGTCAAACAAGATGGTACATTTTATAGGCTCTTCGTCCCTCCCACAGTCCGGCCAGATCTTCACGGTCGGATCGATCTCGTGGATCATCAACGCTGACGGAGTCGGAGAGCTCATTGAGCCAGTGCAGATCAATACTGCGCCGATCACCCCAACACCTACGATTGTAGATCTGATCTCGGAACCGCCTCCGAGGTCGTCTTCGCTGACAATTCGCCGCCCGCTCCCCCGCTACCAGAGGAGGCAAATCAACAATGACGATCTGATCGCATCCATCGATTAGGATGGCCAGAAGCTCGTCGATTGCCTCTCCATCGTAGAATCAGCTCTGACCACTCTAGTTCAGCGTCGACCACCCTCCGATCTAGATCTATCGGAGGCTGCTCGGGAAACTCCAGGGGTTACGGCCCTACCCTTGGGGTCACCAGCGTCGCCGCCACCTACCAAGATGCCCTAAGGGGCAAATTCGCCGACCAGGTTGGAGATGTCCATCCTCTCGCCGACTAGATCGCCGACTAGCTCCCACCGGCTGTCAACATGCTACACGTCGGCCGATGCCTCGAAGCATCCCTCCAAACCATCTTGGAGGAGAATCCGGACTCTGAGTCCCAGGGCTCTACGGAGACCGTCGCCGAAACCACCGCCGAGCAATCTCCCTTCCCTCCCTTCCGTGGAGGTGCAATCTTCAACGTCAGCGTCGACAACCCCCCGCGGGAAGGGGAAACCGAGGAGGACCGCGCCGCCTGCATCAACAGGAACGTCAACTGTGCTCAGCGCCGAGGAAACGAGGCTGCCCTTGTGCTAGCCTAGGCTTAGCTCGACTCACAAGGAAGGCCACGCCAACTCCAACATAACCTCGACGATGAATTTGTCTGTGTTGATGGCCACGATGTCTACAAGACCCCAAGCGCCAATTTGGCCGTGGCCACCAACAAGCTCGCCCAGCTCCCACAGACACCGAAGGACGCTAGGGTCGCCACCATGCTTAAAGCGGCTCACTGCCAGGTCAACGACATCCGCCAGGATTAGAGACATTCATACTCCACGAGCTCGATTCGCCGATCAGTTGCACCGAGATCCAATCGCCGCCCTAGCCAAAGTCGTTTCACCGACCAGCACCGCGATGATGGACAACACCTCTAGGGGGAGCTAGGGGCAACTGCATCGAACACCCTCGCCAACACGACCAGGAGGTCGACTAGGACGTCCGAGCGCACCTCAACAATCTCCAAGACACACGTCGATGTATCGACGAGCGCCATTTCGGTCGCCATGAAGAAGAAGTACGCCGCCGTCAAAAATACGAGCAAGAGTTTTGTGATCCGGACTTAGCCCTCCAGCCACTCAACGTCAACAACGCCACAGATCATGACGGCGACAATCCTAAAGGGCCCCAACATTCACGAGGGCACTCCGAACACTTCAGTGGCCCCATGGTTTCAAAATCACTAGGGTCGAGCCCTGTGAAGGACGGATGAACCCCACACAGTGGCTACAAGCTTATGCCACTGCTGTGCGCGCCGCTGGGGGAGATACCAGCGTCATGGAGAACTATCTTCCCATCATGCTCACGCCAACTGTGATGAACTGGTTCACAAGCCTTGCCCCGGACTCCATCGGATCCTGGGAAGAGCTGAAGAAGGTCTTCACCGATAACTACATGGCTACGTGTACTCGGTCGGGCACCAAGCATGATCTGAACCGCATCTACCAGAAGTCATCCGAGCTCCTCCGTAGCTACATCAGACACTTTTCTGAGATGAGGAATTCTATTCCCATCATCACGGAAGCTGAGGTTATCACCGCCTTCGTCCGAGGACTCCAACACCGCGACCTCCACTCCAAGTTCAACCGCAAGCTCCCCACGGGGATTGGCGAGATAATTACGACCGCCAACCAGTACGCCGACGCCGAAGAAGCTGAAGTGCGCTTCAATGAGGATGCAGGCACTCATCGCCCAACTCGCCGCAGCGACGAGCGACTCGACGATCGACGCCACAGCGACCACCGCTACGACGACCATAGTCACCATCGGGACAGCGGCCGTGATCGGCCAGAAGGATCCAAATCCAGACAATATCGCTGCCGCCGACCAGACCACGTCATCGCCGCTGTTGATGAACCTCACGCTAAGCGCAACTACGACGAGCAGTACAAGAAAATCCTCAAAGGCCCGTGCCCTCTCCACAAAAACGCCAAGCATAAGATGAAGGACTGCCTCGGCTTGGCGAAAGAGTTCCAGGCTAAAAAGCTGGACGACGACAACAACGACGGAGCCGGAGGCCGCTGACCACCTGGGGGCAACAACAATGCCTTCCAGGATCACGACAAGGTGGTCGCCACCATCTTCGGGGGCCTCGCCTCCGCCATGAGCAGAAGAGATCGGAATCTCACCACCCGCCAGGTACTCGCTGTCAACGCGGAGGACGCTGTCGCCAACCCCAGCTATCGCCCCTGGTCCGAGGTCCCCATCACCTTTAGCAGGGCCAACCAGTGGGTGGACGTCCCTTACATAGGGCATTTCCCCCTCGTCCTTGATGCAACCATTCAGAAAGTGCTTTTCAGGAAAGTGCTCGTCGATGATGGGAGCGCTCTGAACCTCCTCTTCGCTGGAGCCCTGAAGGAGCTAGGCCTCGGGATAGGAGATCTTACACCCTCCGACTCCTTCTGGGGTGTGGTACCTAGCAGGGCATCCAAACCACTTGGAGAGATCACCCTACCTGTACAGTTTAGCACGGCTAGCAACCTCCGCGTCGAACACATTAACTTTTACGTCGTCGACTTCAACACCGCCTACCACGCCATACTTGGTCGGCCAGCTCTGTCCAAGTTCATGGTCGTACCGCACTATGCCTATCTGGTGCTGAAGATGCCTTCGCCTGTAGGAGTCCTAGCCCTATGGGCCAACCTCTCCATCGCCTACGCCTGCGAGACATAGAGTCTTGCCCTCGCCGAAGCCACTGATCTCTCTATCCAGATGGCCAGTGTGGTCACCAACGCCAAGACGGTGCCCACCGATGACCTAGAGATCCCATCACTGGAGCCTCCTCGCGCCTCCGCCAAGTCCAAGGAAACCAAGGAGGTCAGCCTCGGCCTCGATGACCCCTCCAAGACCGTGAAGATTGGGGCTCACCTCGACCCAAATAGGGAAGCGTGCTCGTCTCCTTCCTACGTGCCAATGCCGACGTGTTTGCTTGGAAACCTGCAGACATACCGGGGGTACCACGGGAGAAGATCGAGCACTCCTTGAATGTCTCGCCGACCGCCAAACCGATCAAGCAGAAACTTCGACGATTCACGCCAGACAAGAAGGAGGCTATTAGAGTAGAAATAAAAAGGCTCCTAGCTGCCGAATTTATAAAAGAAGTGTATCATCCTGAGTGGTTAGCAAACCCTGTTCTCTTTCAAAAAAAGAATAAAGAATTGAGAATGTGCGTTGATTACACTGATCTTAACAAACACTGCCCTAAAGACCCTTTCGATCTGCCTTGGATAGACGAGGTTGTAGACTCCACCGCCGGCTGCAAACTGCTCTCTTTCCTCAATTGTTACTCTAGCTGTCATCAGATATCCTTGAAGGAAGACGACCAGATCAAGACGTCGTTCATCACGCCTTTCGGTGTGTATTGCTATACCACCATGTCCTTCGGACTCAAGAACGCTAGGGCGACCTACCAAAGGGCATCTAGATGTGCCTCGATCAATAGATAGGCTGCAACGTCGAAGCTTACATCGACGATGTGGTCGTCAAGTCCAAGACTGCCGATAATCTCATCGTCGACCTCGAAGAAATGTCCACCAACCTGAAAAGGTACAGATGGAAGTTGAACCCTTCAAAGTGCATCTTTGGAGTTCCATCCGGCATACTCCTGGGCTACATCGTCAGCGCCCGTGGCATCGAACCCAACCCCGACAAGGTCTCCGCCATCACCAACATGAAACATCCGACCTACGTAAAGGACATACAGAAGCTTACAGGCTGCATGGCTGCTCTAAGCCGCTTTATATCGTGCCTCGGTGAAAAGGGACTACCGTTCTAAAAACTCCTCAAGGCCTCCAAGCGCTTCTCTTAGTCGAAGGAGGCAGATATAGCTTTCAAGCAGCTCAAGTTGTTTTTAACGAAACCTCTGATCATGACGGCGCCTCGACCAGATGAAACCCTACTGATCTACATTGCCGCCACTTCTCTCGTCGTCAGCACAGCTATCGTTGTCGAACGCGAGGAGGCCGGGCACGCCTATAAGGTGCAATGTCTAGTCTACTTCATCAGCGAGGTCCTTAATGAGCCCAAAACTCGTTATCCTCAAGTTCAGAAACTGCTATATGCTATTCTGATCACGTCACGCAAGCTCCGCCATTACTTCGAGTATTACAAGATCGCCGTGGTCACCGAGTTCTCTCTGGGGGACATTCTCCGCAACAAAGAGGCCAATGGCCGCATTATCAAGTGGGCTGTCGAGCTCGGCACTTACTTCATCGAATTCAGAAGCAGGCCTACCATCAAGTCACTGGCGCTCGCTGATTTCGTCGTTGAGTGGACCGATATCCAAGAGCCCATCGCCGCTACTTGCCCCAAGCACTGGGTGATGTACTTTGACGGTGCCCTCAACATCAACGGTGCTGGTGCACCGCTCGGGGACTAGCTGTGGGGGGTACGACCCGGATACCCACGACAGACTACATAGGCTGCGCCCTCAGGGGCGGTCCAGCCCACAAGACGAAGGCTGGCGGAGCACGGCGCTGCTCGGCGCGCCCCGCAAAACACCGGGAAGATATCCTGAAGATACTACGAGATCTGTTAGGATACGTATGATCCCATAATTCCTGTAATCTGTTATTACTTTCCGGTTATCTTCTAGATCTAACCGACTTGTAACCCTGCCTCCTGGACTATATAAGGCAGGTAGGGACCCCCTCAAAATACAGGCAATATCATACGATAGCCAATACAATCCAACAAACCACAGGAGTAGGGTATTATGTCATACCAACGGCCTGAACCTGTCTAACTCGTGTGTCTCTGTTGCCTTCTCCTTCTCGATTATACGCATCTCTGCCGATCAATCTACCTTCGTGAGATACCCCTCAGAGGACTACCGACGATATTCTGTCAACAGCAACGGTACTGTGTTTGAAACATTGTTTTGACACTATCTTTTCTATTAAAATATAGAAATGAACATTATAATAAATTCATGATTTTGTAAAAGTATCTAGACAAATCTATGGTGTGATCTTTGACCTTTTTAACTATAAATACTTTTTATACATGATATTGTGGAGTTTATATATACAAGTTTGAAATATACCTTGTTCGAAAAGTCAAGCATCCGTAGATCAGAGGGAGTGCCCGAAATGTTAATAAGCTGGTCACGTTTCTTGTGGTGGAATTTATATATTCAGTTTAACTTAAATCCATGATTTGACATGGGTCTTTCCAATTTTGTTTTTTGACGGTGTGATTTGGGAAAATAAATTCTAGTATTGGTATTTTAAAAGAATCGTGGTACGGGCAATCTTTACCATTGCTGTTTCACGCAAAGAATGAAAATAAATCCCCAACGTCGTTAGTGTGACAGTAGATTTGCTAGGAGTGCACACACAGATTTATCACCTTAGTCTCAGCCTTTCGAGGTGTTCATTATAAGGGTAATGTGTGTGTTCATAGGGATGTGTATTCTCTCTTTAAGAATATATCTAAGCAACTTTGCATTATCCATGTACTCCTTTACAGATCTGTCGCTCAGGGGTTAGCTCGCTCAACTCCGAGTAGTCCGAGGCATGAGGAGATTGGAGGAACGTGTGTGTGTGGTGTGTTCGAAGGAGCGAAGGTTTATTCAGATGAACGGAATTATTAGTTCCAAATTAACTCCATGTACTAAATAAAATAAACTATATTCTCTTAATGAAAAATGGGTGAATGGCCTGAACGCGAAAAAACAAACAAACCATATCAACCACTCTCTTCGAGACTCTGGTAATGTTTTCGATAGTCTTTGAAATATTGATTTGACACTCTCTTTTCTATTTTTTTTAGATAATGGATTCATTAATTTGGCCTCCGCATCCACGAAGGATATACAAAGCCAAAAGAATACAATAAGCACTTAGACTCACACCTCAACCAAGAGGAGAACACACAACTAAAAGAGAAAAAACTATGACCTCAGCATAACCCTGTTTCCTAACATCCTCTCCTGAAATGGTCAAATGAATATAGATGTCGGATTAATGAATCCATTATTAAAAAAATAGAAAAGATATTGTCAAATCAATGTTTCAAAGACTACCGTTGCCGAAAACATTACCCGAGTCTCGGAGAGAGTGGTTGATATAGTTCGTTTTATTTAGTACATGAAGTTAATTTAGGCCTAATAATTCCCTTCATCTGAATAAACCCTCGCTCCTTCAAACACCACACACACACATTCCTCCAATCTCCTCATGCCTTGGACGACTCGGAGTTGAGCGAGCTGACCCCGAGCGCTTCCACCACGGCCAGCAGGTTCTCGTGCGACGACCCGCCGGCGCCAGCAGCTTCCTCCGCCATCGCCTTCCACCTCGCCGCGCTCCTCCGGACCTCCACGCTCTCCATCACCTCACCGACATGCGCAGCGACCTGCTCCCTCCTCACTTCGGCGTCCAGCCGGCGCCCCACGCCCCACACCTCGCACGCGTACTTGCAGACGGTGAACTGGTCCGCGAACACCGGCCAGCACACCATCGGCCCGCCGGCGGCGAGGCACTCGCACGTGGAGTTCCACCCGTTGTGCGTCAGGAAGCACCCCACGGCGCGGTGCCGCAGCACCCGCTCCTGCGGGCACCACGTTGCCACGCGGCCCCGCGCCGCCGTATCCGCCGTGAACGCCGGGGGCAGCGCCGCCGTCGGCTCGGCCCCGCTGACGACGCCAGCGACGAGGTCCTCCCTGATGATCCACAGGAACGGGCGCCCCGTCGCCGCGAGGCCCCACGCGAACTCCGCCAGCTGCGACGCGGTGACCACCGTGAGGCTGCCGAAGTTGGCGTACACGACGGAGCCCGGCAACTGAGCGTCCATCCAGGCCAGGCACTCGGTATCGTGCTTCCACAGGCTCAGGTCAAGCGAGCCGCCGCCGGCGTCGTCTTCCTCGTCGTGGTGCCAGCGGATAAGGGAGCCCAGCGGCCCGACGGTGTAGATGCGCGGGTACTCGGCACGGAGGGCGGCGAGGACGTCCGGCTCAAGGGCGTCGAACGTGTTGATGATGAGGGCGCCGGCCTTGGTGCAGTTGTTGGACTCGGTGTCGCCGAACCACAGGCCGAAATAGTCTGGGTCGGTGGTGCGGACGAAGCTCGAGACGTCGCCGAGGCTGATCGGCGGCATGCCAGGGATCCAGTCGATGATCGTCGTCTCTAGGTAGCCGTTCGTTAAGCAGCTGTCATCTGCAAAGATGAGAAAAGAACGAGCAAATCCACACATATACATATATTAACTTTTGGTTCCCAGCTGCTGTTTTGAATAATTATTACAATCCATTCACAATTTGAACTTGTCTTAACTCAAAATTTTCTAAGTTTCACCAAATTTAGAGAAAAGAACAATAGCATATACGACGCCAATCGTCAATTTTAAACTAATTTAATGTTATTATATAAAAATAATAAGTGTAATGCATAACATACAGCAGTTGCAAACTCCAATCTCATACATATAACATAAAACCAAACTTGATTGTTACTAGTTTATAGGTTGTTGACTATGAAGTACTTAGCTCGTTTGGCTCGTGAGCTGAATTGTGAACCAGCTCGAGCTAGCTCATTAACTTAATTACGTAAAACACTAGCTTGGCTCGTCAAGAAAAGAAAACTAGCCGAGCCGTGTGAGCTAGCAAGTCGCGATTTTTTTTTTCGCAGAATTACTATGCGTTGGGCTTCGCAGAATTTGAAAACTAGTGCAGCCGGCTGTATATGTATAGTAATGTGTGCATGCCAGCTGGGAGTTGGTGGGATATTTGCTGGGCTCTCCTATTATTTCAAAAAATCTCGTTCAAAAAAAAAATCAGTCCATGTGAAGGTTTGTTGGCGGTAGCTTGGTCTTCTCATGCGCAGATCATGTCCGCCGCCCCCGGCCACCCCTCAAGCATGTCCCAGCTAGCCACCCCCAATGGGCCGCAGCAAGCCATAGCCAGGCAGGGCCAAGTCAGCAGCAGCCATATCCCGCCAGACGATACGGTGGCTGCGGCCGGCCAGTGATGTCTAGGGGCGGGTAGAGGCCTTCGGCTAGGGTATGCCAAGAAGAGGCTAGGGCAAAGAGGATAGCGTCATGGATTGGGTTTACCTCTTTCCTAGGGCGATGGAGATGGTGGCTTCTAGGGGTAGCGACAATAAAGATAGGGGTGGCGATTTCTTTCTTGGCTTTTCTTGGTTCGAGAAGGAAGAAATGTGGGGAGAAGTCACACCAACACGGATTTGATGTTGCCACCCAACTGTGTATCAACCGATTTTCCGAAGTGTGGAAAGATTACAACTGGAGTTGGGATAAGGAGTTGTTGGAGAGAGTATATTTTTTCAATCATGCTAGAAAACCAAGATTAGGAGTGGGTTTTGGGAACTATTGGAGATGCTATAAGGAAGGAGACAAATATGGGATTTCCTTTATTTATTTTTGAAATGATTTATTTCTTATTGAAACTATAAATGTTTCAGGGAACAATATTGTTAGTTACTTGCCTCAATTTGGTATAAGCATTTGTTTTTTTCTTAGTTTGGACATAGTATGCAGTAAAATTCTACTCACTCCGTCCCAATCTGTATGTTGTTTTGACTTTAATTTTCTAGGTTCATAGTTTTTCCTATGTATCTAGAAATTATGTACAACTGGATACATAGCAAAAGCTATGAACAAGTGAAAACGACTTATAATTTAGGATAGAGGGAGTACTTTAGCTAGTATTTTTTTTAACGAGTTAGGTTACATCCACGTCAAGATCTAGCACAACAGTAGCAAAATGCTTGGACATGAATTTTGTTTTATTTGAAGTTTGAGTTTGAACATATATGGATAAATGAGGCCTTAATCATAAATTTGCCAAATCATGTTTATGCCATTGCGTTAGTTTGTCAAAATTTCAAAATGTAAACTAAATTCGTTATATTCCAGAGAAATGTTTTATTAGATTAGATCATTAGAAGATGTTTAGGCAAAGATTAGACTGCAGTAACATATTACTATTTATTTGTACTAGCAATTTATCTTGTCGTGCAAAGTGTTCACATCAGCATCCACTAGAACATCCCACTATCTTGCCGTGCAAAGTGTTCCCATCAGAATCCACTAACACATGTCATTATGTCTTCATTCGAGCTATTCACATTAGCAAACCACATCATTTACTAACATATATATTTAGCTGTCCACACCATAATGCTAAAAATTATCTACTAACATGTATTATGATATTTATTCAACCATATTAATAAATATAAATAGTATAATTTTACCAGCAATTTCCACAGCAACGCGTGGAGCGTTCCTCTGTATACAAGGGGCGTCAGGAGTACCTTTGAGTGGTAGGTAGCCTCTTTCCATGAGCTCCCGGAGCCTCATGTGGCACATGAGCGCCGCTGCGCTGCTGGTCCAGAGCACCATGCTGGGGACGCCGAGCCCCCGGGCCACCTCCAGGGCGAAGCTCATGAGCGCCGTGGGCAGCACACACGTGACGGGCGGCACGTCGGGCGCTGCGCCGCCACGGACCCGCGCGACGAGCTCCCTCAGCGGCGCCGTGCACCGGCCGTGGGTGGTGGCCTTGGACAGGCCGAGGTCGTAGTCCTGCTGGTCCCGGTCGGCGTCCACCAGCCCGTCCGGGATGGTCTCGATCCTGAACCCCTCGCGGCCACTCACGGCGCCCGCGGTGGCTGCGGCCTGCTGGGCGCGCCGGAGGTTGTGCTCGGTGGCGACGAAGGTGACGAAGACACCGTGGTGGCGCAGAGCCTGGGCCAGCTGCAGCGCGGGGTTGATGTTGCCGGAGCCCGGGAAGGGCACCACCACGACGTGCGGCTGCGGCATCGCCGTTCGTGTTGCTGCTATAGCTTGCACGCTTTTGGTGACTGGCAACTTGGCTTGGCTTCGATCAGTGCTTTGCCCTGCCACCGTAGTTAGTCGCTTTTATTAACCATAATCAATTGAAATGGACGGCAAGGTCCCAGCCTGAAAGTCAAGGGACGGCGATACTTGAAAAAACAAACAGTTTCCACTAACATCGGGTCATTTTTTGCCGGCCGCAGCACGCACAAAATTAACAAATGTAGTCTTCTATTGACTTTCGACTTTAGCAAATGAAGTTTTCTTTTTCACTTCCCACTTTCTACATGAGCACCTTCCCCCTCTCAGCATCATCAATAACAAAATAGATTCCTATAAAAAAATAGATTGACAAATGACAAATACATAAATGCAAGGAAACCACCCAGAGCTACTTGGGAAATGGTACGTATCACAAGAGAGGAAGGAGGGCTTGGTGTCATAAACCTCAAAAGGCACGATGAAGCTCTAATGCTAAAGAGCCTGCACAAATCCTTCAACAAAGTTGAATATTTCTTGGACAAATCTCATCATGCCAGAACATGCAACTACTCTCGGATCGGAAAACCCCATTACTGTCAGATTTGGATCTGGCAGGGCAATCGGCAGTGATAAGTGGTAAAAAATCAGAACTCATCCTCCCTGTTGTGTAAAATCTTCTCGGCCACACCAATTGTCAATTGAGCTACATGACAAATGTGACTAATTTTAAATGAAAAAATTGTAGATCTCATCGAGTACTACAACTTTGATGTTGACTTTATTTGTCTCCATTCGATATTGTTAATCATCTCAAATGTGATCCAATAACTTATATTAGATACTTAGACTTGTAAACTATCTCAAATTAAAAGTTATCAACTACAAAGTTTTATAAACTCTACAGTTTTGATATAAAGTTTATCTTGATCTGGTCTCATATAAAAAGTTATACTTTTTTTTGTAAATCAACATATCACTGGTGGTTAAGCCACAATCCGACAGTGGTAGGTGGACCTATCACTTCTTTTTTTAGAATTACACGGTACAACATAGACACAACACGCACTCACACTCACCCTTATGAACACACATACGCAAACCCTACCCTATGAGCACTTTCAAAGCATTGAGCCGGCGGATCCTGAGATTTACGAAGTCACCACAGGCGTTTCGCTATCGACGGGGACGTCGCCTACCACTGAAAGCATAACACTGTTAAATCTTGAAATAAATCTAGGAAAATACGAGCACCCATGCCAAGTCGAGGACTTGAACCCGAGTGGACAGATTCCACTACAAGAAACCTAACCAACTGATCTATGATCTGATTTGTGACATGAACCAGTAGTGATAGTGTACAACCTTTGAAGCCACAAATTGACAGTGATAGTCTATCATGGTTTTAATGTGAAATCAGATTTAAAAAGACTTCAAAACAAGCTCGAAATTCCTTAATCTGTGGTCAGCTATAGAATAACATTGATTTATTTTTTCTCGAACACACAGGAGAGCTACGTATCTTTATATTATAGGAAAAGAGAGTAGTCCATACAAGAACCCCTCTTACTAGGACCAAGGTAAGAGGGGGTAAAACAAAACAAACCAGAAAAAAAAACTTTTCTAAGTTACAAATAATCGACCCGACTATGCAAATGCACTGGACCTATAACTCAGACCCCAGAGATGACCCTCCAGCTGCAAGTTTCTCATAGAGGTTGAGACAGTTGCCGAATCTCCATCAAACACACAGGCGTTTCGATGCTTCCACATGGTCCAAGCCCCTAAAATGGTGAGAGAGTTTACTCCTTTCCTGTGTTGTTTACCAACTCTTTTAGTTATTTTCCTCCACCAAGTGGCAAAGCTGTGTTCCCTTCTATTAGGTACCGGTTGCTGCAAATTAAGTGGAGAGAGCACATTATGCCAAAATTGTCTTGCAAACACACATGTTGTAAGAATATGCTAGATAGTTGCTTCTTCTTGGTCACAGAGTATACATTTATCTGGATGAGGAAGCCCCCTCTTTGTTAGCTGATCAGCTGTCCAACATTTATTTTTTATGGCAAGCCAGAGGAACATCTTATATTTTGTTGGTGCCCAAGATTTCCAGAGACGGCGCCATGGTTCAAACTGAATAGATCCATAAAAGAATACCTTGTATGCCGTCTTAGACAGGGGCGGAGCCAAGGCCCGGCCACCCTGGGCCGCTGCTCGGGCTCCCCTGCTAACCTGCCACTAATACTTGAGGGCACGAGTCTTTGACGGATGACGGTAGCCTTTGATCTGCTGTGCCTGCGTATAGGTGCCCTGCATCTCTGCCCCTACCTCAAATTATCGCATCTCATTTGCTACAGTAGCTGGCAGGTGAGCAGCATGTGGCAGGGCGCAGGAGCAATGCTGGCCACGGTGCTGAATATTAGCCTGATTTGATTATTCTATATATCTCTATGTTTGATTTTAGCTTATCATGTTATTATGCAATCGACATGTTCAGGGAAAAACTTTTCCATTCAACACTAGCTCATGCTCTTCTTTTATCGTTATGTATTCGTGTCCGTGTATTGACGGTTTCAATTAATTTTGTTGTTGTGTTCGATCATCAACAGTGTTTCATGTGGATCTATAGTGCTAGAAATCTTTTTTTTTTCTTGGTTACCTGTTACAGATCAGTTTTTATTTGCTCGTAGTTACCTAAATTAACACATACTCTACCTTCACGCTAAAAAAATTAGGACGCAATCTTTATTTGATTTTGCATGCCAAAAAATCGTAGCTTGATCTAAAAATTTATGTGTGTGGCTTGTCACTGTTAAGCATATGGCATATTGTCCTGCCGTGGCTCTTTAAAACTCCTCGCTCCGCCATTGGTCTTGGATGAGAAAGAACCTGATATGTGATGCTTCCAAATATGCTGATCATCATCACTTGTGAAGGTAAAATTCATAAGAGCATCCCAAAGTTTGAGGAACTCTATCGGACCATTAAGAGAATGACCCCCACGTATGCCCTGTACCCACACCCGGTTGTCCAATGCCTCCTCAACCGTGTGAGTTTTTAGGATCCTTGATGGCACACAAGCAACAACCTCCGAGGCCATGTCTACTAAGGAGTAGCCATGTAACCAACGGTCTGTCCAAAATAAGGTATTTCTTCCATTGCCCACATTTGTTATCACTGAGATTGCAAACATTCCTCGGGCATTTGGATGGGAAGGGATTTCCAGACCTGACCATGCTCTATTTGCTGAAGTTTTTTTTGCCACCACAACCACTTCATTTGTAGAGCCCAACCCATAATTTCCAAGTTTTGGATACCCAAGCCACCGAGTTCCAAAGGCATTTGCACTTTCTCCCATCCCACAAAACAGCAGCCCCCATTGGCCTTTTTGCGACCTCGCCAAAGAAAACCTCGTCTTATTAACATTGATTTAGGATCTGTACTAATTTATGATAAAGTGAAAATACACATTTACGATACATGTGTTACAGTAATCTCATAAATTAGTATAGTAATTATTGAAATTTAAAGTGGCCATAGAACAGTAAGTCTCTGTCCGTATAGAGAGAGACAAGTTGGGCTGCTACGTACCTGCTGGGCCACATAGGCGCTAGGAGGTTGTTAGGCTGCTGTGCTGCGCTTGCATTTGCACTATTTATTGTTTTGGTCGATCCATCAGGTCAGCCTGTGTTTTCTCAAAAAAAAAAAAAAATCAGGTCAGCCCGTGGGCTAAACTTCAGGCCCACGTCTGACTTGAAATTCATGCCAGGTCAAAAAAGTATAGCCCGAGCCTGCCCGATGTGCTAATTGGGTCCGGCAAGGTCATGTCTTTTTTTTTGAGTGGGTTAGACCGAGGTCCAGGTGCACAGTAGCTGCTTGACGTAATGACTCGGTACGGACAAACATGTGTCCACTGAGAAGCTTGGCCTTGCTTGTCCTCATTTTATCTCGTGGAACTGATGATTAGTGATTCATCAGCCTGTATAAAATTTGCTCCTCACACTTGAAAAACTATAATTAACAAAGTCCATTTTTTCTATGGAAGGTTCAGTTGTGATGGTGGGCATTATTCCACCTTGGTAACAACTCAATGGACCATATTTTTAATTAATTAGTTATACCACCACTGATGCACTATTCAGTATTATTATATCCAAGTCATAGTTGAAACCAGAGCAATGTATTGAGAAAAGTTGTTCACTATTACATAATACATGCAAAATACAATGCCATTTTCGAGAAACATGCATATTTCTATTTCCCTGCAGAACTTGAGAACAACCACTAGGACCACTGTCGTTCTGCACATGATGATGAACACATTATACTTAATTTAGCTTAATGATACCTATTGAGTTCGTCAAGCATCCCATGTAGCTGCTGACCATATTTTGGGTATATCACGACGTCCTCAAACAAGACTCTGGTTATATTGTTTTAAAAGCACACAATATATAGCTCATATATTATTACTTATACGGTTGTACCACCACTTGACAAGCTTCATTTGGGTATTGGCTTCACGAATAGTAGTTCTATCATTTCTTTGAGTGCTTCTGAAGAAGTGTATCCATCATGATCATTCTTGTACATATTATCTACGGTTCTTGCGAAGTCAAACACTGTTCGTGGCATGACCTTTGGTAGTTCTGTCAGTGCAAGGCATTGTTCTAACATGTCCTTCCATTTATCTTCAGCAAGTTCTTTTATCTTTTCGCATGCATCATTCATTGTTGTTCCATGCTCCTTCATGTAGCAATGGACAGTGGAGGCACTGTGGTCTTTTGTTTGTTCACGCTGTGAAACATTGTCCTAAGAAAGAATAATGTCAGGTGTGTTATAATAACAACTAGTTTAATCATCCTAACGTTGTGATTCTGTACTGACATAAAAGCAATATCCAGCTTCACTGTAAATGTAAAATTATCGTGAATGTTATGAATAGAATCTAACCAATTCGTTAGATAAATGGATACTGAGAAGAATTCAATTTACTGTTTTTGCATGAAGCTATACTCGTTTAGAAATAGAGAAATACCATGGTTGATGCGACATCATTTGAGAGGCGTACATATATACCAAAAGACATTACAAATTGAGGAAAGCTCAAAAGCCACTCGAGTGTCTCCTTTGTTATTATGTCACCCATTCCAACAAATGCGGCACATGTAATAGGGATGCATGCAATGCTTTCCATTGAAACTTGAAGGTGTTCACTCATTGTTTTTGGCACATAGTCTTCATCACGCCATTTTATTTCATTGTAGTACTGCTGAACCAAACGCTCCATCTATATGAAATATGGAAATGTGTGAAAATTATTTCTGATTCTAATACCATTGCTGCTAGATAAAATAGGCTGCTTGAAATAAAAATAACTGAATTGAAATAATGATAGGTTGCATTGCATAAGTTCCATTGTTCAGGTAAAAACTTTATTGATTTTTATGTTTATGGGCAATACAGTTCCCAAGAAAATTTTTACTAGAAAATAAAGGCATTTCGTACATAGTCAACACCACATGTATCCATCTAGTCCCTGAATTAATTTATGACCAATCAAAACATCATGCATAACTAAAGAACTCGATTTTTAATATTAGGCAAACAAATTTATCTACGGATTTTGCTTCAATTATGACTGCAATGACCAAGTCTGTTTGCCGGCCGGCTCATGCATGCGCTGCTTTTAATGGTCATATAGGAACTAGAAGAGCGTATAGCAGGGTTAGTTCTTTATAATTCTTAGATAATGATAGTCATCAAACCTAGGCTCGAAGTTCATTATTTATTATTAAATTTCTTTGTACAATAGGGTTTTTTTTCATGTCAGTAACATAACTCAATTTGATAGAGCCTAGTATTTCTAGCTGATTGCGTTGACTGTGTTCCTTGGCAATGCAAGTAGAGGGTATGTAGAATACTCACCGCCAGTTTTAGATAAAGCACACGGTAACTCTTCTCTGCCCCTAACTCATCCTCAAATGAATGAAATGTGTCCAACAGAAATAAGTAGAAACCCTTCATATACTCTGGAAGAAGAGGTACTGCACTTACATCCCATCTGCATTTTACAAAGTTAGGATTTGGTTTCCTATAGTATTAAAGCTCTCTAGAGAGAAGCGTTTCAAAAAGCACTGAATGTATTTTTCGAAATTTATTTTTAGGATCATTACATTGCATACTAATGGTATCATTATTTCAATTCAAATATTATTATATTACTGATAAATTATTTGTGGTTTTCCTTTGAACGGGTATTACTATTTGAAAAAATAGTGAATTTTTATATTGTTGCTTGTATATGTTTGGTGTACACATTATTGTTTGAATTTCGTTGCTTATCAGTAATGAAACTCAGTACATCAGCACCAAAAGAGCTTCATGTCGTGGACATATCTCCACGTAATATCATCCCTTTATGACAGACTCACAGGGAAAATTTTAGTTTCTTTCTTTTCGTATATGTGTATGTAAATCAATGACATGCCATCCAATATGTATTTAATAGTTAATGCATGTACTATTTTTAAAATAAAAAACATGTGACATGATTTTGGAAGATCATTGTTACCTGCCAATTGCTTCAACAAATTTCATGCACTCTTCGGTGGTACCATATGTGTCAAACATATCATCAATTATTGTAATAAAAGATGTGATCTTTGTTTGTATAATTCGGGAACGAGAGTATGGAGGATGATAGCATGCCCCATTCATCCAGAAATATGTCTCCACTATTCTATCTCTAACAAAAGTCATCTTTGATTTGGCTAGGAACTCCTTCCACCACCTACCATGCATGTTAAGATAAGTCAAGTAAATCCTAGGACTGAAACTGCACGTCGAGTCGAAGTAAGATGAAAATAATCTTACACTGTGCAATGCTTTAACTCTTCACAGAAAACAAGCTGTTGAAGGTTAAAATTCAGTTCTGCAAGCTCCAATATGGCTTCATTCATTGTAGCGTCTTTTTCATAAATGGGTATGTAATTTCTTGCTTCTAATATTCCAACCCTTCTAAAAAGTGGGGTATGAAGTGAAGCGGACACCTCCTTTGCAAATGGCGATTCTGGAAGTTCAAGGATATCTTGAAGGCAACGTCTTGTGAAAGAAATTGCTTCATCCAGTACCTTCTCTCCATGTCTCCTCAAATATGCTGCATTATACAAGCTTAACAAGCTTCTCGTGTCAGCATAAGCAAAGCCCCCTTCTTCTGTTTTAAAGTGTAGAAATACATCTACAAAATTGCCTCAAAGTGAATAATAGTCATGTCCTATTGTTCACAGTTAAAACATTTGATGTGACATTAATTGGTCCTGACTCCATTGATGATGGGGGATTACCATGGAACTCTAGAAGAAAAAAACACAGTTTTGAGTGCAAGATCATATCTTACCTGATGACACATCGTAACCATTCTTTCGAAGAAGATAAAACCGCAGGGAAACTAAGTTTAGATCTTTATCATTGTAATCGGAGTTGTAAATACCATGCAGCAACTTGTCTATCTCACTCTCGTAGTAGTAATCCAGTCCAAGTCGTTGCAGTGTGAGTATAAGATTCAGTGTTTCTGGTAATTCAGTTGAGCCCATCAAAATCTTCCTAACATCTTCTCTTAATACCTCAGCTCGTTCTTCCATGTATGCTTGCTGCGTGGAGGACAAGTATAGGTCAATTTCACCAACCTACATCTATATATATGTATGTCAAAAAAGTTTATCCCCTGATGATGATCTTCAGCGAGATGCAGTTGTTAATTACCTGAGTTGCAGTTGGCGGCTGGCAAGTGAGGAAGAAATCGCCCCATAGGCTTGAGTGGAAGGTAGTAGCCTTTCGCAGCTCCTCTGCCTCGCTGGAATGTTGTGCTGGAGGAGGCGCCATGCTCTCAAACAATGTGATCTACAGCCTAGCCAGTTAAGATTTCTGAGAGATTTGTTGATGCCTATATGTGTGGCATTACAGGGCTATTTATACGCGATGCAGGCATGCGTCGACAAGAAGTTACTACACCAGCCAGGAAGCAAATTTAGTTCAACCAATTTGTGCAATGCTGACTTTGTGACGATGAAAGCGGGTTCTCATATCTTTCTTTCTTTTTTGAGAGGAGGAAAGCAGGTTTTCTGCTTCTGCATACACACGTGGCACTGTTTTCAGACTCTGTGCTTTGTACTCCGTACGTACAAGCAGGTTTGATCCCATCTAACTGACAAATGAAGCAGAAAACAAATGAACCAGCCGGCTACGTGCACGGCAGACAGGAGACAGGACTCATACTTTATGCATGCGAAGCTACTTGCAATGAAGAAAATTGAAGTTAACGCAACTGGCCAATAATATAAAAAAACACCTTGATCCACGAAAAAAGGATATTTTGTCGTCTCTAGGAAGAAGAATAGATGTGTATAGTACCAGTTGCACAAATGACAGATCTGTGAAGGAAAGAGACAAAATGTTGGATTTCTTTAATCAATTTTTGAAATGATTTAGTATTCAAACTGTCTTTTAGGGAAACAATGTTAATTTCGATTGCCCGATTCAATTTTTGACTTGGTTCTACCCAGAGACGACCAATAATGTGCCTGAAGCCAGGAGCAATCCAGGCTTATCCTTGGATCTTGATCTAGATTGAGAGTTTGAGACCGACATCGTTGCTGTGTTCTCAAATGTTTTGGCATTCCGTTCTTTCCATAGTTGCCAAGCTACCAGAGCCACCGTGAACCCTTTGCATTTGGTTTTGGGCAATTGCAGTGAAAGACCGAAAACAGTGACCAGAGAGGGTTGGTGAATGGGAGCCTCAAATTTCTTCCGAAACTTTTAACCATTGTTCCAAAATCACCGTCAAACACAAGACGCAACAATCGTGATGTCCACAAGCCAAACAAGTGGCTGGATGTTGCCTAGAAACACAGCGGGACACGACAACGAAAGCAGAACAAGAAACAGAACTCAAACGCACAGGACACAGACGGACCAGAACTACACAGGGTCGGACCCAAAATTGCAGGTGACTGATCGGAATTTCCAAGGTCCGACAGAACCAGAGAACCCAAATTTACTGAGAAAATGTGTCACGAGCAGCAACAAAAAAAACTTAACAGCAACACCAAAAATCACTCGTACAAGATTAAGACTAGCTAAATGAGCAGGCAATAATTAGGCTCATGTAACTTGAAAGTGACAACTCAAGATTTGGAAAATCAAATCACGTTGCTGCAAGCATATGCCGAACAAGGAGCAGCTGCCTGCTGTGCACCACGGTCAAAGAAACAAGCAGGTTTCTGTTTCTGCTGGATGAAAAGATTGGACAGCTATCTGCAGCAGCTGTAATCCGTTCACCGCTTAGCATCAAACACGACAAGAACAACTTGAAGACCGAGAGATCCACTCGTTCTGCAAGACAGAGGGGAGGAAGAGAGCACCGATGCGCAGAGAAAGGGACACCGGACACGGCCGGTCCAGCAACCGGTGCAAGAGACCGGTGAACACCGGTGACCACGGTGTGCCCGAACAGAGAACCAGCCACGGAAACACAGAACGAACGCACACCGGTCCTCACCAGTGTTAGACCCGGTGCACCAGGAATGCAACCGGTGCTCCACGACAGAGCACGAACAGCAGGGCAACTCAAATGAAATTCAAACGAATCTCTACCAAATCAAATCCAACTACCACCAAACTTTACCCAGGTGATCATAAGGTAGCTGGAGGGCTATATTGAAAGATCATCGCCCAAAAATTGGTAGAACAACGGGAATTTCAGATCACGTCCAAGAACCAAAGTTTTTCACCCCAAAACGAAATCCTCCTTGATCTATGAGCTCGTGTGGATTTAATCAAATTCACTTGGTGAACAGCATCAACACACATCCTTGCTCATATCTAATCAGTTGGATTCGCCCCAAATAACTCAAATCGACGAAATCGAGCAAAATGAGGGAAGAAGACCAGAAAGGAAGAACACCCAAACGCTAAAAGCAAAATCACGAACACATGATTTGAATCCCGGAGGATAACGAGAGGTAAAGGCCTCTCTTCCCACTTAGAAGGATGCGATTACACAAACAGTGGAGTCAATTCATCTGTGGACCTCTACAACAGCTAGGGGAGGGAAAAATCTAAAGAATAAAATCAAACCAGAGAGGTGAGGACTGATTAGGGTAGCCGTCTCTTAGTTATGGAGCCTATCACACATTCCCAAAGTGCTCCTAGATATTTGGAGCGAACCACCTTACCGAAGGGGTATTCCAGTCCAACTCGACACGTGTCACTGTCATCCTCGACTGCCCGGGTGTCAAGTCTTCAAAGCCTCCGCTTGACTTGCATGACCGCCGTCTTGACTTGGTCAACACGGTCACTCCCATATACTCTTGTACTTGTCGATGACCCTAGGTGTCAGCCACCCACGGTCAATCATCCGACTTCTCCGGTCCCTCTGTCCAAGCCACCGGCATCCGTCCTTCACCGCTCATAGTCCATCATCATGGATCCGCTTGACCTTCACCTTCGCCGTCGACCACCGTCTCCGAGCTCCACACCTGCGCACCAGAAGCCAAGAGCCATGTTGCACAACCCAACTCACGCCATGCTTATTTCAACAACTCAACCTAAGACGCGAATCACGTTGACAATCACTCATCACAACCGAACCACAACGGCACATATTAACCTTGTGTTCACAATCTCCCCTTTATGAGTGCATTGTCAACACCAACACACAAATAGCTGAGCAAAAGAAACAGAAGAAGAGAAAACAGAGAACTCACCCAAATGACCAAAACCCAAGAAAAGCCAAAATAGGGTCATTTGAAATGACCAAAACTTGATCCCCAAAGACATGGGCAACGGCTCAAGGAAAACAAGTATATCACAGCTAGTCCTCAAGAAGACACAAAAATTGCTCAACACCACTAGCAAAGCTAGAAACAGAATACACCATGGGGCTCAAAGGAAGCAACAAATGCAGAATGAACAAAGCGTGAGATTTGATAAGACCTAGACCGTGTGACTCGCTGGTCAATGTCGCCTATCATTGTCTGAGGTGGTTGATGACGCTGAATGTGTTATGGTGTCTCCCTTGCCGAAGTCACCTCCCCCTCAACAGCAGCTGGTGCTTCATCAGGTGCAGCCGGCATAGGCTAAGGAAGCTGCTTTTATGGTTCCCAAGTAGTGGAAGTAGAGGGATCAGGACCGCGAGCCGAAGTGGTCCAAGCAAGCTTCAGAGGGGCAGTTGGTGGAGACGGCTGGGATCACTCCAATCGGCATCTTCTTGCTCCTCCTCCACAAAGATGCTTTCTCCAAGCTCCTACTCTCATGCACACTCGAAAAACAGTGTTTGCACTAGGCATGGTTTCATCAAATGTGACCTCGCAGGTCTCCACGATGCAGTTAGTCTCCAGATTAAGTATGCGATAAGCTCTAGAATGAGAAGCATAATGTAACACCCTCGGTGTTACCGCTTAAACAACTTGCTAAACTATGTCATGAGCATCATGTTTTTGTGATAATGCATGTGAGAAGGTGTAAAAATAAATTTCTTGGCATGAAAAATGATTAACACAAATTATACATAAAAATGATTCAATAGTCATGTTATATCACTTAAGGTTGAACACCGATTTTTATTAAGCAAAAATACTATAAAACATGTGTGTGATACTTAAATAAGGTTTGAAGTACAAACTTTGTAGATGACGATAAAATATATGCTTTTGAAAAATAATATTGCTTTGTAATATTTTCAATAGCCTAGAAATCGTAAATTGAGATCAAGTTTAGTTCAAAACTTAGAAAATTTCCAAGTCTATCAACAACTAGACGCTGCTATGTTTAGCAATTTATTTAGAGAGATTGGGTTAAGGAGTGGTGTAGGGATATGATCTGATTTAGTAGTTCCATATGACATCTTGAGCGTAGTGAAGCCGGTTTAGGTTTAGGAGCAACGGTTTGGTCGTGATCAGCGCTTTAAAATTCGTGCGCGTACTTGTCTCAGGTTGGTTGGCGCCGTGTGTGCGGTCACCGTGCAGCCTGCCCACGCCCCGCACATGGTCGTGTCTCGCGCGGTCACCCTACGTCGCCACACTGGGTCGGTCGGGCCGCCAGGGCTTGTCGAGGCCAGCCGCAGCGAGCCGTTGGCCCTACGCCCTGCTGCCCTGCCTCGCACTGCCGCCATTGGTGCCGCCGCGACCGCGCTACCACTGCCGTCGTGTCCGCCCACTGCTGCCTCACGTCGCGACGCTGCCACTGCCATTGTGTCACTCCCGTACTCGCGTCTACTCGCTGCATCGCGCTGCCCCCTCCCTGGCCCAGTTGGGTGCCGTCCACACGTGGCCATGCACGCCGTCGTCACGCTATTATTGGCGCTGCGGCATGCGGGACATGGCCGGTCGTGGACGCTCGCGCTTGTCCCCTCATGCTTGGACGTAGGTCCCTCGGCCACAACCGCTCGCATCCCACCAAGGCGAGGATGAACCGAGCCCACCTGTCGTGCCCCGTTTCTCTCTTTCTCCTGCTTCTTTCCACCGCCGTCGAGTCGTGATCATGGTGAGCCAGAGAGCGAGCACCTCTCATCAATTCCTCTTGCCTGCGTCTTCGCCTTTATGTCCTCTTGCCTACCGCCCCCACCACACCTTGATTACGCCCAGGACAAGCTCCAATTTTGGAGCTTTGCTCCCGCCGCCGCGCCATTAAGGCCCAGCCCGCCTCATCGTGGCCAGCTCCAACCTCGCCATCTCGCGTCGAATTGACCGCACCACTAGCCCCGCCTAGAACCCCTCTTCATTGTGTGCATGCTAGTAGTAGCTCTAGTGCCGCCTCCTCGCCACTGATGTGGCTGCGCCTTTGTGGTCCGCCGGTCACCTCACAACGCGCACGTGGCTAGCCTCGCTCGGGTTGTCTCCGGCCGAGCCGACACCTCGGTTAGGTCACTGGTGAGTCGTCGTTGCTCACCCACTACCCCTACTGCCTTGTTGTTGCTGCGGCTCACCTGAACATCGTCGCCATTGCCACAGGGTGCCCGCCGTCATGGAGAGGTCTTTCTATGTCATCCCGGCTTGTGCAACCTCCGCCCATCGCCTCGCGTCGACCCCTTGGTGAGATTTGGCCTCTTAGCTAGGTTAGCATGGGTCCCGGGTGGCCGGCGCTGTCGCCAGTGCCACCGCTCGCTGTGTCGGAGCGCGCGGGGGAGGCTAGGGACCATGCCGTTGTAAAAGAGGAGAGAGTACAAAGGTCTTTTTGTATAAGTGCTGTCTCTAGGAATAGTAGCGTGGACCGCGGGTTGTTTGTCCAAAAGCCAAGGGCTTTTCTGCAAGAGCGTCATCGCACCTGCGGGCTCCCCGCGTAGGCCGTCTTCGCGCGCGGGCCAAGCCGGAGTTGGGTCGCGTTGGGCCGTTTTGGTCTTTTTCTTTTTCTAGCTGAATTAATAAAGCTTTTCTATTTCAATTATGAGTTAGATTTGTATATTTAATATAAATTCGTACGAATGTCCAAAAATCATGAAACCAATTTCGTTAGGTTCCTAAAAATGTGATCTATCTGTTGGTGTGATTAGTTTATGCCTATCTCTGATGATGCTAAGATATATTAAATCAATTGAAAGCATTTAAAATTATTATGATAATATTTGTAGGAATTGTTGTGGCAAATCCGTGATAGCTTTAACTCTGAAATTTCTGTAGTCGCTTCATGCCATTATTAGGTGCTTGCTGTAATTTTTGTAGCCCTAAAATAGACTATTTAATATGGTAGCTAAATACCCATTAAGGTTAAATGAATAATGGCATGATATTGGTTTATAAAAATTAAGCACTTGTAGGGTGAGCTTGAAATCTATTTGGTAGAGATAATGATTAGCTTAGTATCTTAGTCATTAGAGCTAGCTTTGTAGCTTAGCATGTGTATTCTTATTTTAAGAGTTGCTGTTGCCAAAATACTAAGTGTTGCATCATCATTGCATGCATGTAGAGAACGAGTTGGTGGAGTTTGTGACCGCCGAAGAGGTGGAGTACAAAGAGATGATTGAGGAGGAGATCCTCGTGCAGGAGGAGGTCCTAGAGCCATCACTGACTAACTTAGCTGACACCCCGCCTGCCCAAAGCAAGCCCCGATGCATAACCCTTATTTTGAATGATCACTGGATATATATGTGATGTGCATTCACGTTTTAGGATTTATATTGAAACTACATGCATAGATAACCTACCTATGAGTCCTACTAGCATAGGTCGAGTAGCTACTATGCTTGGGCTATCGGTAGCGTGAGTAACCTGCCGTTACTCACAATAGGTGATTATTATTATTACTCTCATGATAAAATGGTGAAAGGAAATGGAGATCGGGCAGGGATATGGTACGGGTATTGGTGGGTGTAATAGGTTGTGTCCCGCGGCCAACGGGGCATAGCTTGGTTACGCTATTTTCCCTGTCCGTGTCGGTTAAGGACCGTCCATTGCTGTAAATTCTAGTCAGGTCACAAACTTATTATCCTGAGCACATACTTGCTTATGGGAGCGGGAAGGCTCGTTGCTCTCTTGTCGTGGGTTCTGGCTCTTTCCCGACCGACTGATTGGAGGCGGGGATGGTGGAAGTCTAAGCACCACACTAAGTCCGGGACTCAGGAGTGGGGGCTTGGAGTCCAAGTTTGGATGGGGACCTGGACCCCTTGACAGGAGATTAGTGGGTTGGTCTTGCTTGTGCCTAGGGTACAAGCGGGGCGTGTGTTTAAAGGTACCTAGCTGGGATACATTAGTTCACGAATCGCCGTGTGATACGGTACAACTTGGATATGATCTAGCGCCATAGTAAGAACTGGAAGATGAAAGGGGATGAATGGATCTGATTGCTCAACTCTTGCTTGAAAGTAGAACATGTGCTTACATAGAATGGTTAGTTAATGAACTAAACATGACTGCTAATAAAATACATACATAAGGATTCACTACTAGTAATGCTTTTTGCAAAAAGGAAACCCATCAAACCATAAAGCTTATCATATCCTTTGGAGTTGGGAAATTATTCCCACTAGTCAGTTAAGTCTTGCGAGTACATTGTGTACTCAGGGTTTATTTACCCCTGTTGCAGGTGTAGTTTGAGGAGTGGCTGTTGGGTGAAGGATTCTTCTGGTGGACATAGACGGATCCTTGTATCTTATCGTTAGATGTTTATTTCAATTACGCTATTTAAATTTCACACTCTGAACTTGGTATTGTAATAATGTATTTTTGAGAACTCTTGTTGTATGGAATGGACTAAGTATTGTAAACTCGTTCTCAGTATTGGATCCTAGGTGAAAAACATGGATTGTTCGAGTTCTCCCTTGGGGTGTGCTCGACGGAACTGTCCGATATAGCTAATTTTCGGGGTGCTTAGTGTCTAGTGGAAGACAAGCGCCTCCGAAAGCGTGTTATTTCGGACGGTTCTGCCACACATAACCCTGAAAAATATCATTAGAAGACCTGGACTCGAACTTGTCCAAATTTCCTGCCTTCAGCACAAAACACTTGCAGCAAAACACCCTGAGGTGACTTACCTTGGGTACCCATCCAAATCACAGCTCATAAGATGTCTTTTTCATGAAAGCTCGAAGGAAAATGCAATTGGACACATAGTACGCGGTGTTGATCGCTTCGGCCCAATATCTTCTAGGATTCCTATGCTTGTCGAGCATCGTCCTAGCCATTTCAACCAAAGTCCAATTTTTGCGCTCAACAACACCATTTTGCCGAGGGACATAAGGTGAGGAAAACTAGTGTTCGAGACCCAAAGAAGCACAAAAGGTTTCAAACTGAGTGTTTTTGAATTCAGTGCCATTTTCACTGCAGATAGCTCTCATGGCATTCTTAGACAACTTAGTCTGTAAGCGAGGAATCAAGTCTCAAACCATGGAAAACGCCTCATCCTTTCCTCCATGAAAAACACCCAAGAATACCTTGAAAAGTCATCCATGATCACTAGAACATACCACTTCCCACCCTCTGACTGGACCCGAGCTGGACCAACTGTGTCCATATGAATAAGCTCATAGGCCCCTTGGTCATAACTTAGTTCACAGGGGGTGAGAAGCAGCAACCATCTTCCCATGATGACAAGGGTGGCAAACCAAATCTTTCTCAAACTTTAGTTTGGGCAATCTTTGGTTCAAGCTAAGTGAGCTTAACCTAGCTAGTAGGTCAAAACTCAAGTGACCCAGTCTCCTATGCACTTCTACAAGTAAGAGAAAGACCCGGCCACCAACATCGAGAAGAGCCAAAAGACTAAGAGAAATCATCTCGAAAGACAGCCAAATGGGGTGATCTGACAAATAAGATCCCCCTGAGCATCCAAAACTTGAGAC
Source organism: Miscanthus lutarioriparius (assembly GCA_904845875.1). Classification (NCBI taxonomy): domain Eukaryota; kingdom Viridiplantae; phylum Streptophyta; class Magnoliopsida; order Poales; family Poaceae; genus Miscanthus; species Miscanthus lutarioriparius. The sequence goes on from CAJGYO010000013.1 coordinate 59,905,913, forward strand.
AGGCCTTTCTTAAAACACACTTCAAAACTGTCCTCAAGGAGTTGAAGCAGAAAGCAGCTTGAAATGTAAATTTGACACAAGTGCAACGTCCTTGAGAACAAAGCTCTCGTTGACCCGAACGGTCCAACGAGATAGCACCTTTCCTCTGCTATTATCCTCGAATGTAATGTATTCCTTGCATTGTACGGTGTCAAGGCTGGAGAACCATTTTGAACTTCCAGTCATGTGACGTGAATAGTCGAAATCTATAAGCCACGTGTTCTCTAGGCCTCTGTCCTCTTGCTCAATACAAAGGTAGAAGGTGAGCAAATGGCACAACACTGGGGTTAGCAAACTGAGAAGGATACCAGTGTTGAGTCATTTGCCCTAGGAAAGTGTTAGAAAAACACAAGAATAATAATCCATGCTAAAAACAAGTCTACCTAGGAGCACGCTAGCCCTAGTCTCTACTCCTAAAAGATCAATCAGGAGATGTCAACACCACTTCAACGTGCCTCCCAGCATCAGCGTGCCCACCCTCGCCAGTCCCTCCTGCTCTGGTGAACGCCGTCGACAGGTGGGCCCCATGCGCTCACATCTCACACGCAACGCTTGCAGACCAGTCCAACAGCCATTCCGACCCCCTTTCCCTGTTCCCCCGACCCCAACATGCTCGGCCTTCAGGAAGCGCGACCGTTGTAACACCTCTGGTGTTTTAAACACTAAAATATGCCATGTCATCATATGCATTGCAAATCATTCTTGTGTTAGGGAAAAATTTGATATGCATTCACTAAAACAAGTTTATTTTATGATTATATGTGTTGTCTTGTCTGGAATAAATCAAGTTCAAAACCTTTGTATTGAATTGGAATTCCAAAACCCTAATTTCCAGCATTTAATACTACCCTGGAAAAACCTAATTCAAAATCTAAGCACAATTTAGGGTTGAGCCTAAAATAAAAAGTGTAGAGCTTGTCAATGTGTACAAAGTTGGTTTTTAGAGTTTTTAAAGTTGTTATATAAAATTTGAAGTAATTTGAAAGGGGATAAATTCTTAAAGCGTCCCCTTTTGATTTTAAACTTGCATTTTTAAATATAGATCGAATTAGAGTATGGTTATTAAAGCAAAGTTGTAGAAATTTGAATTTGGAACAACTTTTATTTTTAGAGATTTTTGAGTTACCATACAAATTTGAGAGTAATTTGAAAAATGAAGAAGAGTGGCAATTCAGTAAATACCTGGAACAGTGCAAGCAGGCGGGCTCTCACCATCGGCAAGCTTCCACCGGCTTCTACGTGCGCCCACAGGTGACACCTCCAGCTTCGACGTGTCCGCGCTGTCGCTGCGTGTCAAGCGCACCTCTGACCGCCGCTCTTCGCTCGCCTGATAAGCTCCCTCCCGTCGCCCTCTCCTTCCTCTGTTTTCCCCGTCATCGCCGCCCAGCTCCGACGAGCGCCCATCGGAGTCATAGAGCTCTCCCAGCCTCAATTGAGCATGTCACCGCTCCGCCTATACCTTGCGAACCCAGCCGACCAGTCCTAGATGCCTGAATTCGTCGGGAGATGCTGCGCGCCGTCTTTCTTCTTCGCGGCCGGCAGCAACGCCGCCGACCTCGTCTCTTCGTGGCCAACACTCTACGGTGCGTCTCTACCCTTGCTAAGCATAGCTCCATCTTCTCCGTGTTGCCGTGGTGCTCTGTGTCTTGTTGGTTGATCCGTTCATCCACTGCAGCCACCGGAACGTCGTGCTTGCCGTTGCCGCCGTCGCCATCAATGCCAATAGATGCGCCCTTTGCTGCTCGTAGTCAACCGAGCGCTCTAGCCCGATCTAGGTGAGCCTGTGCTGCTATTCGAGTAGTTAAATGAAGCTCTAGCGAACTCTAGCAGTTAGAACGCCGCCGCGCCGCCGTGCACAGCTCGGCCGAGCCGCCATGGCCGGCGGTGAGCTCGGATAGAGCCGTATTTGGTTCAACTAGTAGCACCAACCGACGCGCCGTGAGGTGGGGAACATGATGGTACCCTCGCCGTCGCCGGCAACCTCACCGGTGGCGAGATATCGACGGTCAAACCCGCGGTCATCGCTGTTGAGCGCGGGGGCACTGTGCCGACATGGGTGACCCATATGTCAGTGACTGTTTAAATGAAAATGAGTTTTTCTATTTTGCAGAAATGGTTAAATAGTGCTGTGATTTGTTTATTTTGTGTAGAAATAAATAGTGCTCCAAAAATTATGAATTTTTTGTGTGACCTCTCTGAGATGTAAACTATTTAGGAAAAGTATTAAATGCTACTTTTTAGTACATTTTGAATGTGATAAAAATTGCTCAAATTAATTAATAAATGGGTTTCCATGATTTTTCTAGGCTTAAATAATTATCCAAAAATTATGAAAATTGTTTTTCTATTTAGTTATCATATGATGAGTCTTCACAAAAATTTGGAGCTCAATTGGAGAAGGTTGATTTATTTCATAATGTTGAATTAATTGATTAATAAAGACAAATAGTAAATCTTAATGACTTAGGTTTTGTTTGAATTGGGATTGAGTGATGACCTTGGACCATTAGCATAAATTGATCCTTGACACTTAAAGTAAGTGTTTGAGTTTATGAAAAAGGTTTAGTTAGTTGTTGGTTTGTAATTGTACCGCGAAGGAAAGTTGTATTCAAGTTATTAATTTTTGCATCCATCGTCAAACATCATGTTTTATATCTCACATCCTATTAAACATGGCATTGTTACTACGTGTAGTGAACGAAAGTGAGAACTTGGTAGTCAACCAAGTTGTTGAGGAAGTCAACCCACCTGTTGAGGTCGGGTTTGATATCTGTGGAACAACTCCGGAACCTGACTATTTCGACAATCAAGGCAAGCCTCGGATGCATTTAAACATACCTTGTGTTTTACAAATTTATATCGCTTTTGTTTTTAAATACTGCATTAAGTGATTAGGAGTTGAATGGAAACCTAATTGGTGCATTACCAACCTTGTTTTTCCATATCAACCTTGATACCAGCTTCAATTCGAGAATGCCTAATTATGCTTAGTCATGCTTAGACTGATAGAAGTCAGGTGATTACCTGTCACCTGCAAAATATAAATGGATTCTTGGATACGATTGGTTATTTATGTTATCATGAGATATAGTCATGTGGAGTAATAAATCTAGACCGGGCGGACTCGGAGTATGAGAGCCACAAGACATGGATGTCTTGTGAGCGGGTTCTTTCCGCCTGTGTCGATTAAGAACCGTCCGTTGTTGAATTGCATGAGGTGAGACTTCATAGTACTGGCCACATACTCCGGTAAGCCTTAACTCGGCTATTCTTTTACGAGAATGGCTACTCACGCACTGGGAGTGGAGAGATGGCGAGAGTAGTGTGTACCCACGTGGCAATGGGCTAGATTGGTGGAGTATTGTGCTCTCAGGTGGCGTGGACCCATTCTTGTTTTAGAGGATCTGAGGATAGGTTGATATATGTAGGTTAGGGACCTGCATATGTCGTGTGGTTAGGAATCCCCAGCTGGGTTATAATCGGTTCGAATCATCGTTGCTCCTCAGTTATGGAGACTCAACTCACTGTTCATCATCGTAGTTAACAAATGAACTTGAGTAAGATTTGAGAAAGAGTTTGATATGAGGTTCATGATCTCAATACGGATCATGGCAGATTCATATATGATCTTGTTGAAGATTTAAATGTTGAAAGAAAGAATCTTGTTAGAGAGCTTTTACGCAAAAGAACTTTGATTCTTGCTAAAGCCTTATATTGAATCCCCGAGCCTGCATTCCTGAGTCTTCTCAGTTTTTACTTCGGTTAAGTCTTGTTGAGTACTTTTGTACTTAGGGTTCTTTAACCCTTGTTGCAGGTGAGTCTCATGAGTTGGTCTGTTTTGGACCGTGCTGCATGACGGTTGTTCAAATCGATGATGACAAGTAAATGTGTGGCCCTTGGGCAGGGCACTTTAATTGTGTGTTTTGTATTATGTTACTAATGCCACTCCACTACTATGGCTTGTAATAATAATCGTACTTAGTTTATAAGACTTGAAATAACTGTTTTGTAACTAAGTTATTGTAAGACTTCCGCTATGTTACTCTGATGTAAATTATTAAGTAAACTGTTGTAATACTGCAATGACTCTGTAATGGATCCTGCTTAGAAGAAATCGTGGATGATTCGGGTTTCCCGAGGACACCCGACAGGCTTCTTAAGTTACCGGGAACATATGCATAGTGGTCAGAGGCCATTGGACAATGACAGGTGCATGTGGGCCCTATAATTTAGGAGGTTCTGCCACAACCGCGGCACTAGCACCAGCGTCTGGCCGTCCGCCGTCCGGTGACCACACCCCCCTACACACACCTCCCTATCGGCTGCGCAAGGCATCTACCAGTGCCACCGCGCTGGCCAGTGGCCGTCCAACAGGGGCGGGGATATTTAACTATTTGCCACTCTTACGAATGCCACCTATTTGATTGCCAATTTTATATGGGTAACTACAAATTTGCCATCGAAAATAGTAGATGCAATACATTCTTGCCACTTTTGCTGAGACAAAGCAACACACAGAAATACCATTTTGCCCTCAATGTTGTCTTCTTCCTCCCTCATCCCTTCCTTCTTTCTTCTAGTGTGTAGCCACTAATGGAGGCCGCGTCGCTCGGGCTCGCCTTCGTGGCTCCACACCCCTCCACGGGCGCACGCCCAGGCACGGCCCCTCCGTCGCCACTCCATAGGCGGCCATGGACCTTGAACCCGGCAGATCCGATGATGTCATGGTTGGATGGTGGTTCAACCCTCGCACGTACGCCTTTCACCGCGACATGGCCACTGGAGTCATAGTAGTAGGGGAAGCAGAGACGCGCCCGCTAGGTCGTCGTAGGTAGTAGCAGTGCAGGCATGGCGCTGGTGGCGGTGGTGAAGGCGATGGCGCTTTCCGTCGCTTACAGCTCCCCCTTCTAGATCGGACTAGGGTTAGGACATCATGGTGGGGCTGGTGGCTACGGTTAATCTCGTGTCCTATGCCCCAGCCCCCATAGTCCTTTTAATAGTGCTGCGTGACGGGGGCCCATCAGCCACTTAGAACCGGCTGAGCGCCCCCGATCAGGGCGCGGATCAAGGGCCCAATTGGTCATTGGGCCAACTGGTGGAGACCATCCTAACATTCTCCCCCTTGATCTCACCTTATGACTTATACTTAACTTACTTTATCTTTTTCCCATTCCATCGTAGATCAGTGCATAGAGCGTGCCTCATTGTCACAGTCAATTGCCATTAGATTAAACAGCTATAATGCACCTCTCTATTTTGAAACATATTCTCAACTAGGCAATTAGTATCCAGAAATCATAGGCTTTCCTATAAACCCATGTCGACTGTGTGTTCTCTGAATGCACTGGGTGGTTAGCCTTTGGTAAGCGGATCCGCAAGTACTTGCTTGGTACTTATATGCTCAATGCTTTCAAAATGATTCTGGATTTTCTCCTTTATAACATATAACTTAGTGTCAATGTGTTTGGCAGCACACTTGACCTGTTGTCTTAGAAGTTAACTTACTTTAAATGGTTACTACTGTTGTCTACCATTGTTAAATCCGGGTACAAATTCCCTTAACCTCTTTTGCCTGTTCCTTAAGCCTCATGTCAAGCTATACTATGGTATGCATCACTGATGACACCACAACTATTTCTTTGGAGCTTTTCCACAATAATACTCCAACTGTGAGTGTTAGCAACTATTGTAGATTTCACTACACATCTCGCTAAGACTTAACATTTATACCCTCAACTATTTGAGAGTACTTGTTCTTTCTTACTCAGTATGAGGCCTATGATACTTTGCAAAATTGTAAGACATTCTCAACTCTATTCCAGTGATCTATATCTAGACTAGACATCTGCCAAAATATCCCTAGATACGTAAACTACATCAGGGTAAGTTCTTACTTGTACCTGTACACTCATCAAGCTTCCAACAGCTGAAGCATATGGAACCATGTTCATTTGATCGATCTCATATCGGTTCCTGGAACACTTAAAGTTCCCAAATCTATTACAATTGACTATAGGAGCAGGCGCAGATTTACTCGCATGGATACTTTATTTCTTTAAAATCTTTTCTAAGTATGCCTTTACGATAGTTCTAATACCCCATTTTCTTCTATCTCGGTGAATTTCGATTCCAAGAACCAATGACGCTTCACCAAGATCATTAATATTGAAACTTGAGGACAAGAACTTCTTCTTCTTCAATGGCAGATTAACATCACTACTAGTGAGTAGGATGTCAAATTTTCCATTCTTGAACTTTGCATAAACGCTATTGTCCTTCTCATTTTCTTTAAAACCTAAACTTTCTTATTATTTTCATCAACTTCAAATACTACTGTCTAGAGACTTACTTTTAACCCATAAATGGATTTCTACAGATGGCATCCCATATGTTCTTTTCTTCCACGACAAAATCTTTTGGGTTATGCCATGTAAACGTTTTCATACAAATCCCCATTGAGTAATGTCATCTTTACATCCATCTTATGTAATTCTAAATCGTAATGTGCCAACAATGCCATTATGATTCTAAAAGAATCCTTACATAAGAGTGGAGAGAAAACTCTCATTGTAATCTATTCATTCTCTTTGCATAAAGCATATTACTACAAGTCGTGCTTTATATCTTTTTACATTCCCTTTGGAGTCATATTTTATCTTGGAGACCCATTAACAGCCTACTGTTTTGGCTCCATTAGGAATTACTTCTAAGTCCCAAACATCATTGGTATTCATCGAATTCATTTTAACTTTCATAGCTTCTTGCCATTTAAACGAGTAAACACTTCTCATGGCTTCTTCAAATGAGGTGGGATCACCCTCCATTTTAATTTCTTTACTAACATAGACTTCATAGTCATCAGAAAAACTGGTTTACTAATTCTTTGAGACCTTCTGGGGCCTTAGCTACTGGCATTTTCATATGGGGTTGTTGTTGCTCTTTATTGCCAAGAGACAATTGATTCTACATGCTCCTGTATTACAAGATCCTTGTTAACATTATTCATCTTCTTCGAAGAGCTAACAACAGGTGTTGTATTAGTCATACAACATCAACAGGTATTGAGAAACTTGTTGCTCCTGAGTCATTGGAGTGGGCACGCAGTCCCTCTTTTCTTCAAATCTTAGGTCTCTACATACCATGCTCCCCCAGATCTTCCCATCTTTTTTAAAAATGGTGTATCTTTAAATATCTTATTTTTGGTTTAATCTGTTAAAACCTCATATGGCGCTTTAAGCACCACCTTAACATCTTTGAGGCTGACTATGCCATCTTCTTGTCGGAACTTTAAAAGGTCCAGGAATTTAGCTATTTCTCTGCTTAGGGGTATCATTGTTGTGACCGTTGTACTCCTCCCACGGTCGCATTCATCTTAATTAATATTTATCTCACTTTTAATGAAGAGTATCTTTCTTAATTGATCTTAATATTCTCTCCCTCGAAGTATGGCATGAACTTTACTGCCATAATTTTGAGAACTATTCAGAAAGCCTGTGAACGAGGAGAAACTTATAACTTACTTTATTCACATGATTATGTCATGTAAACAAAGTTATTTCTTGATCCGCTTAGGAGTACACTTTTCTTATTTCACTTTAAGAACTCAACGAGATCTTTTATTAACTGTACTTTTGTAAGTCACGCTTGCATCTTTTTCTTTTCCTTTGATTAGTATTTACCATGATGGTGCATTTCTATTGTGCCATGGTTAATACTAGGATAGCATAAGAGCTACTCAAACTTCTCTCGCTATGCGGGATACAAAAACATATGAATCATCATAAAACTTCTCCCACCATGCAAGATTGACTAGCATAAGTACTATATCAAAACTTCTCCCCATGCGGGATACATCTATACGAAAACTTAGTCATGACGACTAAAATATTCACTTATACTTCATTTTCCAATTAAATCTTCCCGTTGATTCTAATTTAATCAGAAAATTAGTAAACTAACAAAAAAAACTATCCTGAACTGGCTTGACTCAAGCATTTTTATTCACATACCCCACCATTGCAGCCCGTTGGCATGCAGCCGAGTGATCTTATCGGTTAAAAATAAAACATACAATATGCTTCTACATCAATTCTACATCACTGTTGGACAGAAAATAGAATTAATACATAAAACTCCTAAATTAACTTGAAATTCATATAACTACTCTTCAAAATTAAATTCTCCTGTTGATTCGAATTTAATTGGAAGATAATCAACATCATTGCAGCGGAAACTTGATAGTGAAATACATTTTTTAGTTCAGGAGCATTTCTTTGTCCTTATCTACTCTCTGAAAAAATAACCACGTTGGTGTAAAATTTATCAGAGATTTAAACTTCAAATTTAAATTTATTATAATATTGTCATCATCAACGTTAGTCAGAAAATGACAATACCATAATCTTACTTAAACAAAAAAACGGACTACTCCTCTCATTTAAATTTTCCCGTTGGTTCTAATTTAATTAGAGGATAAACATAATTATAGTTTACTAAATACAACTGCTCTTCGAATTAAATTCTCGCATTGGTTCAAATTTAATTAGAAGATAATAAACATTAAACTTTGCAGCGGAAACTTAAACATAATTGGTGAATTTTACCTACCGAAAAATTCTCTTTACTAATTTTCTTTGGGCCATTAATCATTTTCCAGGAAATAATAATTTACCAGAAAAAGAAAAAAGAAAAACTGGCTCAATTCATTACTGTTCTTCGGCCCGACAACAAAACCGGCCCAGCATGCCTTGCGCGCGCGCGGGGCTCCCTCCCAGGCCGCACCCTGGGCCTAGGCCGGGAAAGCGGCTCGCCCGCTCGCGCCCGCCTGGGCCAGCCTTCGGCCCGTCACCTCTGCGCCGTTAATGCAGATCGGACGGCCACGCACGCGTCTCGGCAGATCAAAATCGGCGATGACAACGCTCCTCCGGAACCCTAGCTCACTCCTCTCTCCCCTTTCTCTCTCTCAGCGGCTCAACACCAAGCGAGTGAGCACAGAGAGCCATCAGAGCGAGCCCACGGTATAGGGATGGTGGCACCATCGCCGGCCCCCTCGCCGGCACACGCTCCCCTTCGGGTGAGCGCGCCGCCGTCGAGTGGCCTAGCGGCGGCGCCCTAGCAGGCGTATCCTGAGCCTGAGCCAGCGGACTCTGCTTTCTTCTCGAGCTCCGGCGAGGCGACAGCGCGACAATCTTCCCACGCGACGGCTGTGGCGACAGCGGCGAGGAAAATCCAAGTAGGCTCCTCCCCTCTCCGTCCTTTCTTCTAGGGTTAGGGTTCGGGTTTGACCGGTTAGGGTTTGGCCGAACCCACTGCTACGGTTTTTCTTCCCCGGATCCATCTACGCGAGTTAGGGTTCGGGTTTGGGTCGATCCAAATTGGGCCGAATCGTACCCCCTTTTTGTTGTTGTTCTTCCCCTTCTAGGGTTAGGGTTCGGAACCCTCTGCATCTCTTTTCTTCACCCCAACTAGGGTTAGGATTTTAATCTGAACCGGATCGAACCCTCTGCTTCTCTGTCTCTTCAATTTCTTTTTCAATTCTCTACCCCACACTCGATCTACACACTCAGAAAACCTGGCTCTGGTACCATTGATAGGACTAAAAGTACTTGTATGCGTAGATTAGCGGGTAATACATAGCTTAGGTGAGGGGACTTGCTGATGTACCTCACCATGCGCAGCCACGACCACGGTGCCACCGCGACATGGCCACTGGAGTCATAGTAGTAGGGGAAGCAGAGACGCGCCCGCTAGGTCGTCGTAGGTAGTAGCAGTGCAGGCACGACGCTGGTGGCGGCAGCGAAGGCGATGGCGCTTCCCGTCGCTTACAGCTCCCCCTTCTAGATCGAAATGGGGTTAGGACATCACGGTAGGGCTAGCGGCAGCGGTCAATCTCGTGTCCTATGCCCCAGCCCCCACAGTCCTTTTAATAGTGCTACGCGACGGGGTCCCATCAGCCACTTAGAACCGGCTGAGCACCTCCGATCAGGGCGCGGATCAAGGGCCCAATTGCCCGTTGGGCCAACTGGTGGAGATCATCCTAACATGCGCACCATTGCCGGCTGCCTCGCGCCCTCGCCTCCCCCGTGCTCTCCCTGCCTGGTTGCTCGGCCGTGCTATGGTTATCGGTTGTGCTCATCCTCCAGGCACGCGTGCCATTGCTGGTCGCCTCGCCTCCCTCACAGGCCGCGCTCGTCATCCACATTCCCACGCCATCACCGGCGGCGCGCTCGGTGAGGCTGCCGGTGACGTGCCGCTTAGACGGCTGAGGCCATGGACAGCCGGAGTGACGGGACACAACTCGGACGCGGGACAAGAGGCGGCGGCGGCGCGCACTGCGCAGAACGCGCGTGGCCTCGCCGCCACCGATGAGCAGGAGTGTGATGCGCCGATGCTGGAGGGGGCGGCACGGCTCTTGCGTGCTCGCTGCTGTGCGGCATGGTGAGAGGCTCGGCTTCACGTCTGCATGCGTGCGCGAAGTTGGGCGGCCCGGTGCTGATGGTGCTGGCTCGGTGTCAAACGCCGACCGAGTAGTGCCCGTTGGCCGTTGGTCTGCTCTTGATCCTGACTTCATGATGACGTCATATGCTATCTTTTTCTTTTGGAAAATTAAAAGGTAAATATCTTGGGAATACGGGTATACTTATTCCAACCCGCAGCCGTGCATCCTTGATTTGTGGCCGAGACGAAAGGAAGAGTGGAGGGGCGAGGGCATTTCAGTCTTTTTGCATATAGCTTTGGTCTGGTTAGCTACTCATCCACGCTGGCATGGTGACGTGTCATCCCACATCAATAAAACTGGCAAGAACTCTACTGTTGTTTATGGCAAATTTATAGATAGCCGTGTAAAATGACAATAGAATAGGTGGGTTTGGTTTGAGTGGCAAATAGTTAAATATTGTGGTGTCCGGTAAGGATGAAAACGGTACGGAAATATCCCGAACCGAACCGCATCGTTTTCTATATTTAATCCGATCGAATCCGCATTTTCTTGTCCGACTTTACCGTTTTCGCTTTCGCATTTGAGATGTTTCGTATTTCAAATGTAAAAGTAGAAAACGATTTACACATTTTTCGACCGTTTTCTACTTTTCTACTTTTAATTTGAAATATCCCGAATTCAAAATTCGGTTTAAACCGAATTTGGCCAACTGCACAGGTTATCCAGCCCAATTACAGGCTGCTCACCACGCAGCTGTGTTCTTTCTACTGGTGGCTAGCTGCCCTCTCTTATAGATGACGCCTAGCCTCATCTCTCTTATTATGTATTTGGTCGGGCACTTGTTTAATGCTATGCACTTGAACTAGATCATGCACTTGTTAGTTGTGAACTTGTTATGTATTTGGTTGTGCACTTGTTTAATGCTATGCACTGTGGGTCGGTATTTCGTATTGATTTTTCGCATACCGACCGTGTTCGACATAATTCCGCTCGAATTGATTCGTTTTCGAAATTCTAGATATTCCGTAAGTTCGTATTCGTTTTCGTGTCCGGCTTGTCCGCTTTCGCTTTCGCTTTCGTATTTTAAATGTAAAAGTAGAAAACGGTTGAGGAGTTTTTTGACCGAGTTCGACCGTTTTCATCCTTAGTGTCCTGTGGCCTGCTGGCGTCTCGTGAGTGTTTGTTCTTCTTCATTCCACTGGTTTTTCCCCAATTCCTAAATTTCATTCTCAGTGTTAGGGTTTGAACATCATTATAGAAGGGAGATTCAACTGTAAAGGCTTATAGGGATTTTGGATCTGTCATCTGTGATCTAGGACTAAATGGAATCCGTTGTTATTTTTCCGGAATCTCTTGTATTATCGCCTACCGAGCGTCGATATTAGAAGCGGGCTGCAGCCAGGAAGCTGCGGCGGCGCATCAATCCCGGTTCCTGAATCGAGGTCTCGGGCGCTCGGCCTCGGTGGCTCCCGGTGCCCCAGCCCTAGCCGGCTGCGGCCGGCCTACTGCCTCGGCGCGAGCGCAACATTGCCTACTCCTTCCCCTCCCTTCCTCTCTCGGAGACACGGAGTCTCGCTCCCGCTTCTCGACACCACAGACCTGGTGGCCTGCGCCCAATGGCCGCTCAGCCCCGGAACCCCCGTCCTTTTGCCCGTGTGTGGTCCTTCATAAAAGGTGCGTTGTCTTTCAGCTTCTCTCAGTCTCCCCCGTACTTGGAAGGTGATAATGCTCTCTAGGTGTTTGTTGAATTGTCTGAGTAAAAAAGGTGCGTCCAGATTGGAGCCTGGATTGTGTGGTGTCAAGATTGCAGTCAGAACTAAGAAAACAGATGCCTTTTGCTTCTTTTTACTATTAATTGCATGCTTTAATAAATGTTGCAATAACAGATAATATGCTGCATGAAAAGTAGACTTTTTGTCATATTATAGCAATTTCACTAACCTCTGGGGCTAGAACTTTGACTGCGTACAACAAATTTGATCCTGGACATATACCAAGCTGGATCATGGAACCAACGAGTTAAGAGAGTGTGTGGCCACCTGGAATCCAGAAATTGCACTAGATAAACAATATAAGAACATACCTCTGTGATATCTGAAAAGAAGCCAATAACATCAGCCACACGCAGTGATCTTCCTTTGCTGTGGATTCTTAGTTTCTCCACATCCGTAACAAATGCTCTTCCAATAACAAAAGAAAAACATGTCCTTCTACTAACCTGTAGAAATTATGAAGGAAAGAAACAGAAGGCCATTATTCAGTTTTCTAAAATAGAGAGTAGACATGAACTCATTGAAATAAATGCAAAGTAACAGCATAATTTATTGGAAGTAGTGTTCCTTTTTAGACCAAAGGCATTCACCCAGCTTTATTAGAAAGCGTAACGAACACCCACAGGTCCAGAGACTGGGATTACCAAACTTATTGGAAGTAGCGTGTGCAATTGTAAAGAGTCATACTTTGTAACTAATTGAGCTACACTAGAATATTGCTTCACTAGCCTACAGAACACATGTACAGCCAAATTTAATGCCATTTCTTTCTCCTGCAGAGGGAAAAACTGAATACAATGTCAAGGCAAGAACCAGCTCACAAGGTCTTATTATTGGTTTATGGTGAAAAAAATAATACAAGTGTCAGGGTACCTTTTAAGAGCTGGTAGAGCGAAATTCTTCCCATAATTTCCTAAAGTCCGACTCCAATTCATTTTCCCCCCTGAGTACAGGAGAAATAATGTTAAGATTACGGATGTAAGTCCCACAAGGTCATCGGGTCGACCCAAACTTTTGTTATCAGGTCCAAGTGCTATACAGTGTCCAAGAAAAGATAGCTGATAACATACTTAACTAACAGTTTTTGTTCCTTTACCAAGTGATTATATAGTTAGTTTAGACAAAAGATAGTATAATGGCAAGTGCATGAATAAGTCACTGTTCTTTCATGGTACTGTAAAATTGGATCCTGTGTACCTGTCTTTGATCTTTTTTTCTGAAAGAACTATTTTGCCTAGATCAGAAAATTTGGCTTCCCAGGAGGCACCGGTGGTGTCCGGTGCTACACCGGTCACCACACCGGTGCTCACCGGTGACTAGTGTGCTTAACCGGTGCACACCGGTTACCACGGTGCAAAGACGGCTGCAGAGGCTGCGGCGAGGGTCTGCTCTGCACCGAGCTGCAAACACCGGTCACCACCGGTGCCGTGATTAGTGCACCCAACCAGTGCACACCGGAGTAGGCGGTGCAGCTGGAAACGGCTCAGACCGGACCGGTGGTCACCAGTGCCACGACCGGTGCCCCCGCGATGGGACGACCTGTGCTCCACGAACAACAGCTAGAGATCCAAAAATCAAACGAATTTCGACCAAATCAAAAGGTCTTGCTCTCAAACTTTGCACAGATGATCACAATCGAGTTGGTGAGCTAACTATAGGAGATCATTACCCGAAACAAATTCAAACTCCGGGAATCGCTGATCTTGTGCAAGAACACGGTTTTTCTCAACCAAAAAAAAAACAAAACAAAATCAATCCCGATCTATGAGCTCGTGTGGATTTAGATGAGTTCACATGGTGATAATGATCAACACACGTCCTAGCTCATCTCTCAGAACAACCGGAACCAACTATTTACCGCCGGGTACAACAACGAATTTTTATCCAGCTCTTACATTTTCTTTATCAGCCGGTCCAATACGTACCGGCGCATAGGCCGTTCCGGCCTGACGGTGTAATCTATTTCCACCGTCATGACTTGTGGATCCGGTGCTGAAATAGACCCCAATTATCTCCACCAGATCAAACACCCAGCCAAGGGTGAATACTCTTTTCACTGTCAGTTCAATTGTCCACGAACCGACAGTGAAACACTTACACCGCTGGATGTGTAAAAAATGGATGGGATATGGGTGAGGGGATTCCCATTTCTGTAGTAGTGAATATGAAAATTTTTGGCGTACTAGCTAATGCAGCATTAGCCTACTTTGAACATTGTGCAAGTCTACATTGGAGCCTCTGCTAACAATCAAACCTGGGCACATAACACTAGACAAGCCTGGATATAGGCTAAAAGCATTCTCCAACCAATTATTTATGTCACATCTCCTAAAAGTCTATATAGGTGATGTCCTATTTCTAGTAGTGTAGTTTTTTCATCTTCTCTCATTAGATTACCAACACCTTTAAAGTGGATAGAGGAGAGGGGGTGGATCGCCTACATTGGGGTGGGGGGGGGGGGGTGGATAGCCAATACTCACAAATCGACTTCTCCCTTGGCGAATTCGTCCAAGAAGCACATTGTTGTGGTTCTTGTGAAGCAGGAGCCATGCCGCGGCCAACGTCCCTCTCGCCTGAGAGCAGGTGCCTGGGGAGGCATGCTTGCAGCATCGATGCATGGCAGGGGACTGGAGACTGGTCGTGCCAGTTAAGGGAAGTAGCTGCAGGTCTCTCGCGACCACGGCTGCAGTGTAGTGGGTCACTGGTGTCGGCGAGGATGTTGGATCTGAAGGTGGAGATGGCCCTCACTAACTTCTCTCTCATCTAACCTCTGCCCTCCGGCAAGCAACAACAAGCCTAGTGAGGAGTGGATAGGGATGGAAGAAACGATTTTTATTTCTTATGGGCGACCTAAGGACTACTTTTCATCTGAAGTTTGTATATTAGCTCACAATGTGCCTAAACTACTTTGGTGGTCTTATGGACTGATTTTTTTTTTCTAATATTGTGGCTGTCCTCACTAGTACAGAAACAAGCTGTACTCCTGGTTGGGAAACCACTTCAGTCCCGGTTTTCTAACCGGGAGCACGAATCCGGGACTAAAGGGTCCCTTCTTTAGTCCCGGTTTCTTGTCCGGAACTAAAGGTCAACCTTTAGTCCCGGTTGGTAATACCAACCGGGGCTAAAGAGGCCTCCCGGTCTGGCCACGTGGACCGGCCCTTTAGTTCCGGTTGGTAGGTTTTTTTTTGTTTCTATTTTCAATTGATGATTTGTTTTGGTTTTCGAATAGGTTTTCGAATACGCATTCTACGCTGCTAATAATATACGTATTCTATACGCTTATAATGTTCGAACATTTTGTACAAATTAAAGTATGAAACTAACGTATATATTACATGCATATACATATATTATACGTTATTTTATGTACATATAATATTTATATATATATATATATTACAAATAAAGCTTGCATTGTATATTCTATCATATCCTTGGGATAACAAATTCACTCCATCTGGTCTGGCTTCCATGTTTCGTTCATGTCATTGTAGAACTCGCCGACGGGGTTTAAGACCTGGTCATTAAGAAATCCTGCTATGGTCTCTTGAATTGCTTTCAGTTGGTCACGTCATCTGACTTTTTCCTTCAACCATAGAGTCTTCAATAAAAGTTAAAGAAAAAGTATTATATATATATATATGTGTGTGTGTTGGTCACGTGATTACTTATATATATGAGCAATAAATGAAATTGTGAATATATGAATATATTTATATAACGTACTTTGAGGATCTCTTCAGGAGTTCTTTTTGAGTACGCCAAGATGAACTCGCAAACATAGTATCCACAGTAGTTGGTCCCCTGTTCTTGCCTCAGAACCCACTTTTACGAGAAAAAAGATACATTGAATTGAAAACATGCATGGTGTTAATTGAATTATATATATATAAATGTAGCTAGTACTTACTTTGTGTGCGATTACATCTAGTGGCGCTTTGCAATGTTTCATGTGGTGTTCCTCAATGAAACTTTTCCAAACACTGTGCCCAACAAAATAAAAAATTAATTTGACCTTTAATAATTGTTGCAGTTAAGAGATCGGGGTATATATAGTTGCTAGAGAGACCAAATTATCCTTAGATAATATCTATCATATCTTGGTACTCTGTTTGCTCTTTTCTTAACGAGTCTAAGATGCTCAACCGACTATTGGCCATATCGATGACCATCAATATCCAATGATTACTGCATATGTTTTTATACACAAATATGATCAACATTAACTAGAGTCAACATATATATATGGGAGATAGCTTAGCTAGTAAGCAAATAATTGAACAAATGTCCATATGATCGACATTAATTATTTAACACTCACTTGAAGTTGTAGGGGAAGAGTATGTCCTTGTTTTGTTGGTTCACTAAGAACCTCATGAGATTTTTTTCGAGTTCAGCTTTCCATTCAGGCGGGGGATTAGGGTGTTTGAATAAAACATTTGGATCAACGAAACCAACATCATTATCCTTTCTCTTTCTGAGTTCTGTCATCTCATATCTGCATTTATAAAAATATAGTTTGAGGATATATAATTTTATATATATATATATGTAGCTTTATATATATACACTTTAATAGTAGAAAATAATCACACTTATAGACAATAGCAGCTAATGAGACTTTTGTCGAGAGAGTCCAGGTGGCATAGTTGGTGTAATTTTAAAAACTCGATATATATAACGTCATCGCCACGGAAGTAATGTTGGTTTCTAACTCTGACAGAAACAAAGGTCTCTCCCCATTCACACGCCGCCATGTACCACTTGTTTAGCAGGTACATTTGCGTACTCAGTTCACCTAAGGCCTCAGGGTTATATACTCTTTTCATGTTCAAATTTCTTCCAAGGATCCACTTTCGGAGCAGATGGTCCTTCAGCGAGCACTTGGGCAAGGTCCAAACCAGTATCCTCGTAAAACCGAACCAGGTCCTCAAAATCGATGTCCAGTAAGTCTAAGTTTGAACCATATTCATTACGAATGAGAAGAGGGGGGACTGATTGTTGCGATTGTTGTCCGAGTTGTGCAACACCTTTCCCTGCTTTAGTCCTTTTCTGTGCCGCCTCAAATGACTTGGTGAGAGAGCGGTCGTAGTCCGATTTTGGCAGGGTCTTTTGAGATTCCCGCTTTTTCTACTCCACCTTCTTTCTTAGAAGATCTGGAGGTAGGTAGAAGTACGGTTTCTCTGGGTTCTCCCTCGCTTCTCGTTGCTTTCTTACTTTTTCGAAGAAACTGTTCACATCTTTTTGTACTACAACATTTAATTTCTTTTCACTTTTCTCGTAAGACAGTTTTTGGGGAATAACTGGATTAGAGGAGGCTTTCTTCTTTGCCGGCTGGTGGGCCAATGGCTTCATTTGCGGGGCGGACCTCTTAGGAGCTGGCTGCTTCTTGGTCATCAAGGGAGGTGGGGCAGCCGTTGGAGACCTCCTTGGAGGCGTTGGAGACCTCCTTGGAGGTGGCGACGGTGGAGACCTCCTTGGAGGCGTTGGAGACCTCCTTGAAGGTGGCGGCGTTGGCGGCGTTGCATAATCATTGCCCGGAGCACTATGATGATCTGAAGATTGAATAATTGGACTTAGGTTGGCGGAGGCCCTGCTGTGTGAGTACAAAAAAGAATAATTAGGTATAAGAAATTGTTATTATTAATCATGCATGTCAATAGAAAATTAGTGAAAAAATTGTTTCGTTCACTTTTGTCCGCACCAATTGTCTAGCAGTTGAGGAAGCGGCGGTGGGCTAGAGACCCCGGGAATAATGATGTAGCACTTGCGCCATAGTATGAATGTCTTCTCTGCTTCTTCTAGAGTCTTCTCCCCATCACCTCCTGAAATGTCAAGAGCCAGATCACTAAAACCTTTGTTAACTCTATCCACTGAGACGCTAACATATTCATGTGGTATTATTGCCCCATGGATTCTTGGTGTCTTGGTAGGATCTGGAGGAGAAAAAACACCGAGAGCCACCATGATTGTGGCATTCTCTTTTGGAATATGTAGCTCACATGATGTAAACGGTGCAGTGATGTCATCCACGGGGAAACGTAGCATTGCATCATCTTGATTTGGCAACTCCGTGGAAGCGCAGCTGCTTTTCAACTGATCAAGGGGGCTAATATTAATGTTGATTCCTAAATCTGATGCCTGCCTTTGGACACTCATTGCTATTTGCACTTGCTTTATGATTTCGTCCTGCATTCTAGCTTGCATGTCTTTTTCGCGCTCCTGTGCTTGAAGCAACGCCTCCCATGACTCACGAACATATTCCTCCAACATGATGATCCGCGCTGCTTCCTCATCCTTCCTTCTCTGCTGGCTTCTGTAGGTATCTCTGTCGTTAGGGAAACCATGCTCCTAAGAAATGTTCCGTCCTAAACCTCTTGTTTGGCCACTGTGTTCAGCAGACCTGATGGCATACGTCAGTTCATCCTTCTCTCTATTGGGCCTGAATGCACCAATACCTTTAGCTTGTAGAGCATAAGAAAATCTTTGTGTTGCTCTTTCGAGTTTTGGGCCATGAACCAGCTTCCCGATCTCTAGGTCCAGTCTTCCTCCATGAGCGAAAAACCAATTCTTCGCGCGTTTGGGCCAATTGAGTGATTCTGGTGTGATACCCTTGGCAAGAATGTCCGCTTCCATTTTTTCCCACTTGGGAATGGCAGTCGCGTAGCCACCTGATCCCATGCCATGGTGGTATACCTTATGTCGGACATTCTCTTGTTCCTTCTCACCCGTTCCTCACCCTCTTCCGATGTCTTGTACTGTACAAAATCATTCCAGTAGGACCTCAACTTCGCGAGTGGGCCCCTAGTATTGAAATTGGGCATTAGGTTCTTCTTGACGTATTTCGTGTATAGGGATTTCTTCCAAGTCTGGAATTGTGTGGCCATCTTCTTCATAGCCCACTTTCAAACTAGCTCCTTCAATTCATCATCGTTGATATCATCATAATCATCCGCTTGCAACGTGAAATGTTGAAGGATATCATCCCAAATTAAATTCTTATCAAGATCAGAGACAAAACTAACATGAGGCTCGTTGATCTTTTGCTTCCATTCATGGGCACTGATCGGAAGTCTATCCGTTACAAGGTACCCACAGTGTTGCACGAATTTCCTTGCATGTGGATCAAGTAGTTCGCCTATCTCGATATTGAATTCTGATATTATGTAGCGCCCCTCCAATGGCTTTTTCGGGCCTCGAATATTTTTTCTTTTTGCCGTTGTGGTCATCAATCCAGTGGGCTACGTATAAAAAAAGAATAAATAAATATCATGTGTACACATAATAGATGATAGATATTCAAATATATATATATATATAATATTCAAATATATATATAAATATATATACCTCGCCAGTATTTTCTTGCACAATATTTTCTTGATTATTTTCAAGAGCCAGGTATTGACTCCCGTCATCTACATCCTGCTGGTCACCATCAGCAAATTGAGTGCCAGTGTTGATAATATCCATCATTTCTTCATCCATGTTGTCTCTCGGGGCAGCCATCTAGCTTTTACACCAATAGATATATCTATAAAAAATAAAAACCATATATCTATAAAATGGATCGAGTCATGTGCTTAAAATTAATTAAATAACTACACTCGAAATTCAAGTCTCCAAAGCATAACTTTGATTTCTTATTTTCTAGAAATATTTATTGGCAAGGGATATATAACAAATTTATATATATAACAATATAAATTAATTATATAACCCTATTTTTATGGTTTTCTTTAGGTTACATACAACGCGCCCCCTAATAATTTCTACATGGTCGGATACAACAAAAATAGTGCGCTGCATCAAAAAGTGAGGAGATGGGAAAAAATATGAGAAAATGCGGATACGATGCGCACGTTTTTTGGGTATTATCTATGAAAAGGTGGATAATGAAGAACAAGCGTCGCAACAGAAGTTTGAACAAAACTTCTCCCTCCTTTATCATTGTCGTCTACTCGTCTTGTTCACCGTAGTCCACTCCTCGGCCCTTAATTTGCTTGCCTTGGCCACCAACACGAGAAGCACCGGCATGCGAAAGAAAAGAGCTGCTGGACCCGGCCAGGTTTTGGGCTCTGTTTTAGGCTTGGGTTTGCAGCCAGCCCAGGTTTGCCGCAATAGAAACGGTGTCGGTCGCTTGGGGGAGTTGAGACTTGTGGAGGCCCAGGATCATGAAGTTGGACTACATTTCCGACGCTTGTTTCCGACGTTCGGGGCGGGCTATGACTACGGCCATGGCGCAGCAGGCACAAGAGCCGGCTCGATGGCTCAGCGCAAAATCGCGCAACAAAAATCGAAGAGCCATTTCCCATTACAAGATTGCCGGCATGAGGGCTTGGCATACGCATCCATGCGATTACAAAAGGGGTAATAAAAAGAAAAGGCAGTCACCATGGCAACGGTGTGGCTAGACAGCAAGAGACGAGAGCCATAGAGGCGCGCGCGCTCTCCGGTGTGGATGAGGACGAGCGAGGCGACGGCGGTGTCAGCGGAGACCACTCCCGACCCGGACACGGCGGTGGCGGTGAGCTTGCGCTTGAGGGAGCAGTTCTAGTGGTTCTTGACGGCGTTGTCGGTGCGGTCGGAGAGGAGGCGCGCGATGGCGGCCTAGCCTGTTGCCGAGCCGCGCGTGAGGCACGGACGATGGTGGCGTCCTCCTCGGCATGAAGGGCCGGTGCTCTAGTGAGGACGAGCGAGGTGGGCCGGGGACGAGGACGACGTGCGCTCCAGCGAGGACGAGCGAGGCGCGCGGGCCAGGGACGAGCGACGCGAGCTACAGCGACGATGGATGAGAATGGGCGAGGCATGCGCTGGCGGCCGGAGAAGAAGCGCGTGTGTGCGTGGGGCCGGTGACAAAGCGTGCGTGCGTGATGAGGTGAGGCTATGGTGGTCGCCTGGGGGCGGCCACTCTGCTAGATCGGATCTGGTGGAGAAGATGAGGCGACGGCGTGGCTTGGCGGCTACTGGATCTGGTTGGAGAAGAAGGCGCACTACGAGTTGAGGTGGAGATGACGACAAACGGCGTGGGGACGGCGGCGAAGATCGAAGCAAAGCGTGGCAGCGGTGGCGCGGCCGGGCCTAGATCGATCGGGCGACGGAGACAGAGAAGAAGAGAACTAGAGAAGGGAGAATGGCATGCTTTATAAAGGGGGACCTTTAGTCCCGGGTGAAGCCAGGGCCCGGGACTAAAGGTTCTTTAGTCCCGGGTGATGGTTAGAACCGGGACTAAAGGTATGACCTTTAGTCCCGGGTGTAGCCACGGTCCAGGAGTAAAGGGGATTTTGGCGGGCCGCGAAAACGCAGCCCATCTTGTGTCACGGTTGGTTGATCCACCCGGGAGTAAAGGTGGGCTGCAGTTTGGCTTCCCGCTAGTTTCAAGCTCTATTTGTTTTTATATATATTTCTTTCTATAAAATGTTAAAGTCTTATTAATTGCACAGTAAATTAAATACAAGGCATAAAATTGTTTTAAAAGAATATGGATTTACTTTTGCTTTATTGCACACAGGAAAATTGTGTGACCTAAAGTTTTTTGTTTTTTCTTATAAATATTGAAACATAATATCATTAATAATTACTATTTCGTTAATGCAAAAATGTAGTGTTTAATTTAAATCATTAAAACTTTTGTTTTCGATTGGAAATTTGTTTTCACATCATTTTAACGTAAATCTTTTCATTTTTTCATCACTCATTGTCCAAAAGCGACATGGAAATCCCACCATCAAACACAAATTTAATCTGAACATAGAAAAAAAGAAAACACCTAATAAACATCTTTGAATTCACAATTATTACATAATAGCTCTAATACACACTATTAAACATCACTATATATATCAAGCGGGCACAGAAGTGAACTTCTTCTTAACGTATATCCCTTGGTTATGATCGCGCCGTAACCATGGAGTGTCCTCATCATTTAGATGGATGCTTGGGTCTTTGTTCGCTGTGAAGGGTGGAATTCGGTCATCCTTTTCATAATCTTCTGATATGTCTGACTTGTGTTCAATTCCGACGATGTTTCTTTTCCCTGAAAGAACTATGTGGCGCTTTGGCTCATTGATTGGGTCATTGTTGTTTTTCCCTGTCTTCGGTTTTGTAGACATGTCCTTGACATAGAACACCTGATTCACATCCTTGGCAAGGACGAACGGTTCATCTTTGTACCCAATATTGTTGAGGTCCATGATTGTCATTCCATGCTGGTTGTCGACTGCTACCCCGCCTCTAGTCGCCTTTACCCATTGGCACTTGAACAAAGGTACCTTAAAAGTAGGTGCATAGTTTAGTTCCCATATCTCCTCTATGCGGCCATAATATGTTTGCTTATTTCCATTAGGGTCGGTGGCATCTATGCGGACACCACTATTTTGGTTGGTGCTCCTTTTATCTTGGGCTACCGTGTAAAATGTATTCCCATTTATCTTGTACCCTTTGTATGTGAGGATATGCTACGATGGCTGCCTAGCCAACAAATACAGTTGCTCATCAATACTCTCATCACCCTGACATTCTTTTCGCAACCAGTCGCTGAAATTTTCATATGCTGACATGTAATCCAAGCTTCAAACTTCCCTAGAAACTCGGATCGGAGCAACTCTTTATGTATCTCGATATACGGATCCACCAAGGAGGAGTTTTGTAGAACTGTGTAGGGTGCTTTATTAAAATAATTGTCCTGCGTACCAATATATGGTTTCTCCCCTAGTGTCCCCTTTCCACTTAGTCTCCCCTCGTGTCGCGATTCAGGAACACCAATCGGGTCAAGGTCGGGAATAAAGTCAACACAAAACTCAATGACCTCATCTGTTCCATAGCCCTTGGCGATGCTTCCTTCTGGCCGAGCACGGTTGTGAACATATTTCTTTAGGACTCCTATGAACCTCTCAAAGAGGAACATGTTGTGTAGGAATACAGGACCGAGAATGCTAATCTCCTTGACCAGGTGAACTATGAGGCGTGTCATGATATTAAAGAAGGAAGGAGGGAACACCAACTCAAAGCTAACAAGACATTGAACCACATCATTCTATAGTTTAGTTAGATCCATTGGATCGATTGCCTTCTGAGAAATTGCATTGAGGAATGCACATAACTTCACGGTGGCTAGACGTACATTTGGAGGTAGAATTCCTCTTAATGCAACTAGAAGCAAGTGCGTCATGAGCACGTGGCAGTCATGGGACTTTAAGTTTAGGAATTTCTTCTCTGGCACATTTATTATACCCTTTATATTCGAGGAGAATCCAGATGGTACCTTGATGCTTGCTAGGCATTCAAACATGCTTTCCTTCTCTTCTTTGCTAAGAGTGTAGCTGGCAGGACTTAAGCAATGGCGTCCATCATCTGTCTTCTCTGGATGCAGGTTGTCTCATTCTTTCAAACACCGCAGGTCCTGTCGTGCTTCAAGTGTGTCCTTAGGCTTCCCATACACACCCATGAAGCCTAGCAGGTTCACACAAAGATTATTCGTCAGGTGCATCACATCGATCACGCTATGGACCTCTAGGACTTGCCAATAGGGTAGCTCCCAAAATATGGACTTCTTCTTCCACATGGGTGCGTGACCGTCAGCGTCGTTCGGAATAGGTTCGCTGCCATGTGCCTTTCCAAATACTACTTTCACATCCTTGACCATATTGAGTACATCCTCACTAGTTCGGTTGCCCGGATTGGTCTGGTGGTCTGCCTTACCTTTAAAATGCTTGCCTTTCTTTCTTAGGGGGTGATTCGTAGGAAGAAATCGACGATGGCCAAGGTACACGACTTTTCGACATTTTTTCAAGAATATACCTTTAATGTCATCAAAACAGTGCATGCATGCATTATATCCCTTGTTTGATTGTCCTGAAAGATTACTTAGAGCAGGCCAATCATTGATTGTTACGAACAACAATGCTCGCAGGTCAAAGTGCTCATGTTTGTGCTCATCCCACACATGTACACCTAGTCTGTTCCACAAAAGTAGAAGTTCTTCAACTAGTGGCCTCAGGTACACATCGATGTCGTTGCTAGGTTGCCTTGGGCCTTTGATGAGCACTGGCATCATAATAAACTTATGCTTCATGCATAACCAGGGAGGAAGGTTGTAGATACATAGAGTAGCAGGCCAAGTGCTATGACTACTGCTCTGCTCCTCGAAAGGATTCATACCATCCGTACTTAAAGCAAACCTTAAGTTTCTTGCGTCATTTGCAAACTCTGGGAATTCTCTATCGATTGCTCTCCACTGGGACCCATCAGCAGGGTGTCTCAACATATCGTCTACCTTACGGTCTTCTTTGTGCCATCGCAGCAACTTTGCATGGTCTTTGTTTCTGAACAGACGTTTCAAGAGTGGTATTATAGGAGCATACCACATAATCTTGGCAGGGATTTTCTTCATGGGACGTTCGCCCTCAACATCACCAGGGTCATCTTGCCTGATCTTATACCGCGATGCATGACATACCGGGCATGCATTTAACTTCTCGTACTCCTCGCCATGGTAGAGGATGCAGTCATTAGGACATGCATGTATCTTCTGGATTTCTAATCCCAAAGGGCAGACTACCTGTTTTGCTTCGTACGTAGTGGCGAGCAATTCATTATCCTTCAAAAGCATCTTCTTTTGGATTTTTAGTAACTCCCCAAATCCCTTGTCAGATACACCATTCTTTGCCTTCCATTGCAACAATTCCAGTGTGGTACCCAACTTTTTCTGCCCCGCATCACAAGTTGGGTATAGTAATTTCTTGTGATTCTCTAGCATGCGCTCGAACTTGATCTTCTCCTTTTCACTTTCGTATTCTTTTTGTGCGTCACGAATGGCCTGACCAAGATCATCAGTGGGCTCATCTTCTGCCCCTACCTCTTCTTCAGCTTCCCCCATTGCAGTATCATTGAAGGCACCATATCCAGCAATTATGTCATCATCGTCCCATTGTTCTTCACCTTCTTCCATTACAACCCCGGTTTCTCCGTGCTTCGTCCAACAAATATAGTTTGGCATGAAACCCGACTTCAACAAGTGTGAATGAAGACTCCTTGAGCTAGCATATTCCTTCAAATTCTTACATATGGCACATGGGCAGCACATGAAACCATCGCGTTTGTTTGCCTCGGCCACACGTAAGAAAGAATGCACGCCCTCAATAAACTCTTGGGAGCGGCGATCAGCATTGTACATCCAATGCCGGCTCATCTGCATTACATGACATACATACCATATTAAAACTTAGAACATAATTAGTTAATTATACGACATGCATGCCACCACACAAGGTATTAATTTATGAAAGTCTCGCTACAATGTAGACAATCCCAACTATCACTAAAAAAACTAAAGCTAAAATGCACTTCAGCAGCATAAGGATTTCGCGACTAATCCCAACTAAAACAGACAGATCATGCGTCTGTTCAACATCTATGGGCTTCTTCCGCAGGATCACTGCCTCATCAGCCGCCGTAGCCGCCTGTGCAAGAGAGTTTTGCACGTGTTCAACATACTCTTCCTCCTAGTACCAGCCTAAACATCTAGTGCCATCCCACTGAAATTAAAACAAAAAATTAGAACTTTAATCACAATCATCATGAAAATAAGTATAAATTAACCAAAATCATCAAGTGCGACAAAATAACTCAAATTACGATCCGGACACTTGTAGAAGATACGACCCTTGTTGGGACACTCCTTCCTCACCCGGTACTCCATCACAATCTTTTCCTCACACTTGCCGCATGCAATGAGAGGGAGGTCTAGCCTCAGTCGCTTTGAAACCCGATGAGAGGTCAAGGACCCGAAAGCAGTTGTCATCTACTCTCTATACTCATTTTTAATATAATATAAATTTCTCATTTTATAAACAAATAAAATTAAAAAAAACTCTAAAATTCTCTATATCTCTAAACCATGAAGTGTGCTATGCATGCTAGAAATGAAAGCTGAATACTAGTTTTGAATAACTACTTTAACCTTCCTTCATCCAAATATGCAAACTTTAAAGTGATTTTGAGCTTAAATGGCTTACAAATAAAAAAAATCCATAATAAAAAACCACATATATCTAGTCCACAAAATGAGATATGCTACTGATGAAACATGAGAGTATAAAGTTGGTAACCTTTAGAACCGAAGAATCGATGGAGGAATCGAAGAAATCTTGTGATTACTGGCGATGAGGAAGAAGAGAGGCCGGCGATGAAGCAAGAACACTGAGGTCGAAGTGGCTCGGGCTCGGGGAAAAAGAAGGGGTATATAGGAGGGGACCTTTAGTCCCGGTTGGACAACTGGGACTAAAGGTCTCTTTCTAGTCCCGGACGGAGCCTCCAGCCGGGAGTAGACTTTTACTCCCGGTTGGAGGGACCAACCGGGAGTAAAAGTTAACCTTTAGTCCCGGTTGGTAGCTCTAACCGGGACTAAAGGTCCCCTACAGCAAAAGCCTACTGCAGTAGCTGTTGGGCAGGGACCTTTAGTCCCGGTTGGAGCTACAAACCGGGACTAAAGGTCTCTCTAGTCCCGGGCGCGAAAAATACCGGGACTAGAGCCAAATTTCGAAGTGGATCAAAAGTCGTTTCTCTACTAGTGCCTTATGACCACGGGCGTTTCACCTTTGGTAACAATTCAATGGACCATATTGGCCATATTTTCCATCAATTATATATATCAGAACTCATGCACCAATCAGTAATTTTTGTGATAATTGAAAACATGGAGAAAAGTTGTTCATTATTACTTGAGAATACAAGTAAAATACAATACAATTTTAGAGTAACATATTTCTATTTCCCAGTAGAACCCAAGAACAACCATAGGACTATTGTCGTTCTACACTGGAGCAAGAACATAGTACATTCATTTTAGCTATATGACAATACTTATTAAGTTCCATCAAGCATCCTATATAGTTGTTGACTTGATTTTGGGTGGTATCACCATGTCCTTAAAGAAGACTCTGATTATTATTTCAAAAGCACATAATATATCTAATAATTACTTATATGGCTGTACCACCACTTGATAAGCTTCAAGCTTCATTCGGGTATTGGTTCCACGAATAGTAGTTGTATCATTTCTTTGAGTGCTTCTGAAGAAGTGAATGCATCAAGATCCTTGTACATATTATCCGTGGTTCTTGAAAAGTCAAACACTATTCGTGGCACAACCTTTGGTAGTTCTTTCAGTGCAAGGCCTTGCTCTAACATATCCTTCCATGAATCTTCAGTAAGTTCTTTTATCTTTTCACATGCATCATTCATTGTTGTTCCATGCTTCTTCATGTAACAATGGACAGTCGAGGCACTGTGGTCTTTTGTTTGCTCACGCTGCCTCGTAGTAAAGAAAAATGTCAGGTGTGCTATAACAGAAATTAGATAATTAATGCTCCTAGCATTGACATTATATTAAAATAGATCTACATCCAGCTTCATTGCAGATGGTTGTCAACGACCTCGGGTCCTCGGATAGCTGGACCTCGGCTACGTAGTTCGTAACCGCGATCCGTCTTCTCCGGCGAGGTTTTCCCCTCCGCCGCAGGCTTGGCTTTGTTGAGAGAGAGAGAGATAGTTTAGGAGATAATAACTTGCTTAATCTCAAATGTCACACCCTTACAGGATAAGTAGGCCGGCGGCCTAACAAACTTGGCAACAACCATTTGGAAATAAACTAATTTAGAAATAAACTCTCCTAATATCAAGGCCATGCAAATCTAGCCACTTTCACCGGCCCTGCCTTCCTCCTGCGCGTTGCTCGCGCCTGCTGCGGATGCCCGGGCCGCGGCTCTCCTGATATCTCGGGCCGGCCGGCGACGTGCATATGTATGGCCCCACATGACATCTCTCCCCCCTCGAGATCCAGCTCGTCCTCGAGCTGAAACGTTGGATACTTGCTACGGAAATCATCGAGATCCTCCCAGGTAGCCGAGGAAGCCGGTTCACCGCGCCAGTGAACCAAGACCTGACGGACACCGCGCGCCAGGCGAGCTTGCTCGACCCGTGCCGGCTCTGGAACCACCACGCCATGGTGGATGTCTGGTAGTGGTGGTGGAGCGGATGGAGGCGTGCCGACGAACTTCTTGAGGGTGCTCACATGAAACACATCGTGGATGCGAGCTTGCGGGGGTAGCTCGAGGCGCATGGCGATGTCGTTGATGAGTTGCACCACACGGTAGGGCCCCAGGTAGCGAGCTTTTAGCTTGCTTGTTGTAGACTAGGGCAGAGAGGACGGGGCGCGCTGACGAAGACGAAGAAGCGCCCCGTCACCCACTGTATATGAAACCGGCCGGTGACGCTTGTCGTAGTGGAGCTTCTGCGCTGCCTGCGGTTGTTCTAGCCGGTGACGGACGTCGGAGAGGAAGGCCTCACGCGCCTCCATGTCCCGAGCGACTGCCGCAACCCGCGTCTCGCCAGGCTCATATGAGCGGATGGTGGGTGGGTCCCGGCCATACACCACGCGGAACGGCGTCTCATGCAGGGACGACTGGTAGGCGGTGTTGTAGATGTACTCGGCCCACGGCAGCCAGCGGAGCCATTGACAAGGACGATCGCCGGTGAAGCAGCGCAGGTACATGACGATGACGCGGTTCGCGGCCTCCGTCTGCCCATCGGTCTGGGGATGGAAAGCGGATGACATGCGCTGCTTGGTCCTGATGAGACGCATGAGCTCGCGCCAGAACGTTGAGGTGAACACCGAGTCGCGGTCAGACACCATGGATTGCGGCACGCCATGAAGGCGTACAATGTCGGTGAAGAACGCCTGTGCCACGGACTCGGCGGTGTATGGATGAGCGAGGGCGATGAAGTGGCAGTACTTGCTGAAGCAATCGACGACGGAGAGGATCACTGACTTCCCATTAACACGGGGCAGCGCTTCGATGAAGTCGAGCCCGATATCCGCCCAGACGACTGTGGGGATGGGCAGCGGCATGAGGAGCCCTGCCGGGTTGAGGTGCTCCGACTTGTACCACTTACAAGTGACGCACACTCGTACAAAGTCCTGCACAAGACGACGCATGTTTGGAAAATGAAAGTCACGTCGAAGGCGGTGCAGAGTACGCTGGACGCCCTCATGGCCGTCGTCGTGGACCGTCGCGATGATCTCCTGCAGGAGAGGGGAGGACAGTGGTATGTAGAGGCGCCCATCGTAGAGCACCATGCCATCCGCCATGGTCCAGGGGGCCGCGCGTGACCCAGCGCGGACTTCGTCGTGGATGGCCACCAGCGCGGGGTCGAGGGCCTGAGCGTGGCAAAGCCGGCCGATGAAGTCGAAGCGGGGTGCCAAAATCGCACGGAGACCGCCCGTGCCATCCTCGTCGTCGCGGCGTGAAAGCGCGTCCGCCACCGTATTGGACGCCCCCGACTTGTACTCGACGGTGAAGTCAAAACCCAGTAACTTCCCGACCCAGTGGTGTTGCGGAATGGTGGTGAGACGCTAGTCGAGAAGATACTTGAGACTGTAGTGGTCCGTCTTCACGAGGAAACGCCGTCCCCATAGGTACGGCCTCCAGTGCCTCACCGCGAGCACCAGGCCGATGAGCTCCCGCTCATACGCGACGAGGGAGAGATGCCGGGGCGCCACGGGCCGGCTGAAGTACGCGATCGGATGGCCCTCCTGTAGCAGTACAGCCCCAAAGCCATAAGTAGAAGCGTCGCACTCAATGAGGAAGGGCTTGGTGAAGTCCGGCAAGGCCAAGACCGGAGCTGAAGTCACGGCCGCCTTGAGTGCGCTGAAGGCTGTCTCGGCGTCGGGATTCCACGCGAACCCCTCTTTTTTGAGGAGGGCTGTGAGGGGGGCCGCGATGGCACCGTAGTTGTGGATGAATTTCCTGTAGTAGCCGGCCAACCCGAGGAAGTCGCGCACCACGCGCGCCGAGCGGGGACGCGGCCAGTCGTGGATGGCCTGGACCTTGGCGGGATCCATGGCAACACCCGACGTCGAGATGATGTGGCCGAGGTAGGCGACGGAGTCGATGCCGAACGAGCACTTGGACCTCTTCACGAACAAGCGGTGCTGGCGTAGCAGGTCGAAGATGACTCGGAGGTGGCGAAGATGGTCTGCCCACAAGGTGCTGTAGATCAAGATGTCGTCAAAAAAGACAAGGATGAACCGGCAGAGGTAGGCGCGTAGTATGTCGTTCATCAACGCCTGGAACGTGGCCGGAGCGTTGCACAGCCCGAACGGCATCACCAAAAACTCATAGAGGCCATCATGGGTGTGGAACGCCGTCTTGTGGATGTTGTCCGGTCGCATCTGCACTTGGTGGTACCCAGAACGTAGGTCCAGCTTGGTGAAGAAGCGCGCGCCGTGAAGCTCATCGAGGAGCTCATCGACGACGGGGATAGGAAACGCGTCCTTGACGGTGAGGGCGTTGAGGGCGCGGTAGTCGACGCAAAACCGCCATGAGCCATCCGCCTTCTTCACGAGAAGGACTGGGGAGGAAAAGGGCGAGTCGCTGCGGCGGACGACGCCCTGCTCAATCATCGCCGCGCACTGGCGTTCCAGCTCATCCTTGTGGGCCGCCGGGTACCGGTACGGGCGAACGGCGATGGGGGCGGCGCCGGGCTTGAGGACGATGGCGTGGTCGCGGGTCCGCTGTGGCGGAAGGCCCTTCGGCTCGGTGAAGATGTCCCCGTAGGCGGCCAGGAGCTCGTCCAAGAGCGTCCCACTGGCCGCGGTGATGGTGCGCAGACGGGCGGTAGTTGACGATGGCACACCCGACCAGCAGATGGTGCGCCCGTGACGCTAGAATGACATGGATCGCGTGGTGAACTCCCACACGATGGGCCCCAGCGTTCCCAGCCACCGTGTGCCCAGCACCAGATCATACCCTACGAGAGGCATAACAAACAAATCGGTGTTGAACGCAGTGTCGTCGATGGAGAACAGGGCGTTCCGGATGACGCCAGGGCAGGCCACCCGTTCGCCATTAGCAACTATCGCCGTCATGCGAGGGCGGGGTTGGACGGGCAGCCCGGAACGTCGCGCCGCGTCCTCGCCAATGAAGCTGTGGGTGGATCCGCTGTCCAGTAGGGCGAGGAAGGACGCGCCCCCTACAGACACCATGACTTGGATCGTGTCGGCGACCGGCACGCCCGCGACCGCGTGGAGGGAGAACACCGGGGACTCCGTGTCCGCCGCGTCCTCAGCCGCAGTGGTGTCGTCGTCGTCGTCGTCCACGGCGCAGTCCAAGAGGAAGAGGCGTTTGCAGACCTTGTTATGACCGCGGCTGTACTTCTCGTCGCAATTGAAGCACAAGCCGAGGCGACGCCGTTCCTCCTATTCGGCCTGGCTAAGCCACCGCACGGGCCGTCCCTCGACCGTGGTAGTGGTTGCGGCCGCCTTGGTTGCTTGAGGTTGGGGCGGGATGTGGCGCGTCCCCGGCGTGGGTAAGACACCCCGTGCAGGAGCCTTGGCCAAGGCAGTAGTGTACTGTTCCATGAGCTCGAACTGCCGCGCGAGACTCATTGCGGCGGCGAGGGATTGCGGGTTTTGGGTTTGGACGGCGAGGCTCAGCGGTGGTAGGAGACCCCTCGTGAACAGCTAGACGCGCTGGTCCTCATCAAGGCGTCCGGTGCAGGGAAGGAGGCTCTGGAAGCGATCTTGATACTCTTCGACCGTGCCCGTGCGACGACACGACGCGAGCTCGAAGAGAGGGGCCGATCGGAGCGGCGGCCCGTAGCAGAGGTTGAGGAGCTCCTTGAAACGCATCCATGACGGGGTACCCTCGTTTGCCTGAACTTGCATGTACCACGTTTGCGCCCCATCAGTGAGGTTGTAGGACGCCATCCACACGCGCTCCTCCGGCATGATTCGCTGTTGGGTAAAGAAGGACTCACACTGGTTGATGAAAACCAGTGGGTCGCTCTTGCCGTTATAGTGCGGAAAATCCGGCCGCCAATGCTTGGGCAGGCGGTCTTGGTGATGCTCTCCGGTGCCAGGCCGTGCGCCCGATGCGGACGAGCTAGTGGCGGTGATGTCGGCAATCGCCTTGGCGTTAGCCTCGATCGACTTCTGCATCAACGTCATGGACTTGGTGAGCGCCTCAATGGAGGCTTTGAGGTCGTCACCCATGCTGCCCAGACAGGACGCAACGGAGGCCGAGGAAGCAGATGAAAGGGCGGCGGCGGCAGCGGCTGATGATGGATCGGCGGCTGGGCATGGGGAGGTGGACCGAGACGACGAGGATCGCCGGGATAGTGATACCAGGTTGTCAAGGACCTCGGGTCCTCGGATAGCTGGACCTCGGCTACGTAGTTCATAACCGTGATCCGTCTTCTCCGGCGAGGTTTTCCCCTCCGCCGCAGGCTTGGCTTTGTTGAGAGAGAGAGAGAGATAGTTTAGGAGATAATAACTTGCTTAATCTCAAATGTCACACCCTTACAGGATAAGTAGGCCGGCGGCCTAACAAACTTGGCAACAACCATTTGGAAATAAACTAATTTAGAAATAAACTCTCCTAATATCAAGGCCATGCAAATCTAGCCACTTTCACCGGCCCTGCCTTCCTCCTGCGCACTGCTCGCGCCTGCTGCGGATGCCCGGGCTGCGGCTCTCCTGATATCTCGGGCCCGCCGGCGACGTGCATATGTATGGCCCCACATGACACGAATATTATGAATAGAATCTACCCAATTCATTAGATAGCGCCCAGTACTGAAAGGAACTCAAATTTACATATTTTGCACAAAGTAATATACTTTCTCGAA
This sequence comes from Miscanthus lutarioriparius, assembly GCA_904845875.1. Taxonomy (NCBI): domain Eukaryota; kingdom Viridiplantae; phylum Streptophyta; class Magnoliopsida; order Poales; family Poaceae; genus Miscanthus; species Miscanthus lutarioriparius. The sequence continues at coordinate 59,938,850 of CAJGYO010000013.1, forward strand.
CAAACCCAATGTTATACTTGTTTAAGGATAGAGAAAGACCTTGGTTGATACGACATCATTGGAGAGCCGTACAAATGTACCAAAAGATGTTAGAAATTGAGGATAGCTCAAAAGCCACTTGAAGGTCTCCTTTGTTATTATATCACCCATTCCAACATATGCAGCACATGTTAGAGCGATGGATCCAATGCTTTCTGCTGAAACTTGAAGGTGTTCACTCATTGTGGGCACATAATCTTCATCACGCCATTTTATTTCCTTGCAGTATGTCTGAACTAAGCGCTCCATCTATATGAAATATGGAAACGTGTGAAAGTTACTTATGATTCTGATATTGTTGCCGTCAGATATAATAGGGTGCTTGAAAAAAAGTAAAGATTGGTTGCTTAAGTTCCACCGTTTGGATATCTTTTTTTGATTTTATTGTTTATGAGCAATACAGTTACCAAGACACAATTACTAGCAAATCAGGCATTTCATGAATAACTCAAGACCACATGTATCCAAGTCATGGAATAATCTTATGACCGATTAAGATATTATGCATAAAGAACTCCAGTTGTATTAGTTTTTTTAGTTAATGGAAAAAATCCACTCAAGAAGCATCGGACTAGTTCTTACAAACACACGTCCATGTTTTAACTTATTACAAGCACTCCATTTTATTAATATTTGGCAACTAAATTTATCTACGGCTTTTTCTTCACCTACGACTGCAGTCATAAATCTGTTTTCTGGCTGCAACTCCTGATGATAAAAAGTACAGCATTCTTTATCTTTTTTAGACAACAATAGAATAGTCACATCTCAGCCTCAGCGTTCTTTACCTAATGTTCAAATTCGATGTAGAATATCTTTTGTTTTATTTTTATGTCAATGGCATAATTCACTATTATAGAGCATAATATTTAATTTCTAGCTGATTATAATGATTGTGTTCCTTGAGAATGCTCAAGCATATATAAAGGCACTCATAAGAGGGTATATATATGTAGAATACTTGCCACCTGTTTTAGATAAAGCACACGATAGCTCTTCTCTGGCCCTAACACATCCTCAAATGACAGAAATGTCTCCAACAGGAACAAGTAGAAACCCTTGATGTACTCTGGAAGGAGATGTATTGCACTTTCATCCCATCTGCATTTTATAAAATTAGAACTTTGTGTTCCTATAGTATTGAAGCTGTCCAAAGAGAAAGTTACATGCATTTCCCATTATCATGTAATTTTAATTAAAATATTATTATTATTGACAAGTGATCTCTAACTTTCCTTGAACAACATTATTATTTGAGGATATCGTCAATTTTGTTCCTTGTATAAGTTTGTTTGATGCTTTCCTTACTTTACATCTTGCATTATAAAATATATATCAATGATTTCTGTAATTCAAATTTGTTCTATACTCTGTACCTTTTGTCCTCTTTTATTTAACTGAAACCATTGTAAAATGATGCAAGGCACATGGCATGCCATGCGTATGTGTGTATATTGGTACCAAAAGGGCTGTAGTCCTGGACACATCATAAAATGTCATCCCGTTACAGACCCACAGAGAAAACTTCAATTTCTTTCATTTCAGTTGTATGTAAATCATTGGCCGGCATGCCATCTAATATGTATTAAATAGTTAATACATGTACTATTTTTAAAATAAAAATTATCTGACATGTGGTTTGGAAGATTGTTACCTGCCAAGTGCTTCAGCGAACTTTGTGCACTCTTCAGTGGTACCATATGTGTCAAACATATCATCAATTATTGCAATGAGACCTGTGATCTTTGTTAGTATAATTCGGGAACGAGAGTATGGTGGATCATAGCATGCTCCATTCATCCAGAAATACATCTCTACTATCCTATCTCTGACAAAAGTCATCTTTGATTTGGCTAGGAACTCCTTCCACCACCTACCACATGCATGTTGAGATAAGCCAATTAAAACTTAGGACTGAATAAATGTACAGCACCATCAATTCGAAGTGAGATGAAAAATCTTACACTGTGCAATGCTTTAACTCTTCACAAAAAACAAGTTGTTGAAGGTTAAAATTCAATTTTGCAAACTCCAATATGTCTTCATTCCGTGTAGCCTCTTTTTCATAAATGGGTATGTAATTTCTCGCTTCTAATATTCCAACTCTTCTAAAAAGAGGCGTATGAAGGGAAGAAGACACCTCCTTTGCAAATGATGATTCTGGAAGTACAAGGATACCTTGAAGGCAACGTCTAGTGAAAGAAATTGCTTCATCTAGTACCTTCTCTCCATGCCTCCTCAAATATGCTGCATTATATAAGCTTAACAAGCTTCTCGTGTCAGCATAAGCAAAGCTACCTTCTTCTGTTTTGAAGTTCAGAAATACATCTGCAAAATTAGCTCATGAATAATAGTCACGTCCTATTTCAATTAAAACATTTGATCTCATATTTGGTCTTGATTGGAAGATCTTATACCTGATGACACATCATAACCATTCTTGCGAAGAAGATAAAACCGCAGTGAAACTAAGTTAAGATCTTTGTCATTGTAATCGGAGATGTAAATATGGTGCAATAACTTGTCTATCTCATTCTCGTAGTGGTAATCCAGTCCAAGTCTTTGCAGTGTTAATATAAGATTCAATGTTTCTGGTAAGTCAGTTGAGTCCTTCAAAACCTTCCTAACATCTTCTCTTAATACCTCTGCTCGCTCTTTCATGTATGCTTGCTGTGGAGGACAAGTATGGTCAATTTCATCACATATATTCCCTGATCAAAGCCTATTTCAGCCCTGATCATCTCGACATGCAATTGTTACCTGAGGTGCAGTTGGCGGCTGGTATGTGAGGAAGAAATCACCCCACAGGCTTGGGTGGAAGGTAGTAGCCTTTCGCAGCTCCTCTGCCTTGATGGAATGATGTGCTGGAGGAGACGCCATGTTCTCAATTCCAGTTTAGTTAATATTTTCTTGCTGATATTTCTGATGGATTTGCTGATGCCTATAGGTGTTGCATTGCAGAAGTATTTATAGGGGATGCAGGCATGCCGCCAAGCAGTACTGCACCAGCCAGGCACCTTTGTGACAATGACAGCGGTCTCTTCGTACACATGGCTTTTTTTTTTCTTTTCTGACGTACTGTGTGTTAGGTTTGAAATGTTGCCCTGACACCTAACAGCTTGTTTCTTTTTAATTAAACGGCTTATGTTTTGAGAGAATAAATATGTTCCAAGTGCTTATTATATCTTCTAACTTCTATATCTTAATAAGAGACCTGAACTGCAATTTTTTTTGGCATCTCATATAGCTACATCATCAACACATCCATCATGCAGATGTTACTCCCTTTGTCCTATAATACTAGTGGCAAAGCTCCCTCAAATGAATGGATTCATGAAACCAATGAATTCTTGAATGGTGTATTTTCAATTCCTGGTGTAGCTGAAAATGATACTATTAAGTGTCCTTATGCACAATGTTGGAACTACTTTAGGCATATAAGATATACTATAGATATGCATTTGTGTAGGCATGGTTTTAAGGAAGGCTATGAAACTTGGACTGAGCATGGTGAGGGACTGATTTCACATGATGGATATGATGGTGTGGGAAATAGAGAGGGCACTGATGAAGTTGATCAGATGGATCAAATGTGTGGTGGACCTTGCTGGGCACCATCCACCTATACTGGATGTTGAACCAACAACATATGCCAAAGCTTTCTATAGGATGGTTGCTAGTGCAGATGAGTTGGTGCATGATAGAACCACACACTAACGCTTGTCTGTTGTAGCTCGCTTGTTTGTTGTGAAGTCACGGTACAACATGTCTGTCGTAGAATATGATGATATACTAGGCATAGTACATCGATGTGGTTAAGTCAACTATTTTTAGCACTTATTTTTTTTACTGAATGTGTCGTCACAAATAGATTCATGGATTCAACATTGCCTACATATTTTCATGAATTCCATATTCCTTCTCCATTGTGATCACTTCATGTCATATTTGGTGGAACATTCTATGGTTTACATGCAACACAGTAGTCTCATTCTCTGCATCTGTAGGGACAGTGAAGAGATAGTGAGATGGAAGATGATAAGAAAGAAGGGCTGGAAACTGGATAATCAGGTCAACAATGACATAAAGCCAAATAGGTAAGCAGTTTGCAATCATTGGTATTTCTCTGCAATGGTACAAGGCTACAAGCAGTATGACATGGCTCAGGTTTACAGTTATCATGTTTTAAATTATGCCTTTCTGGATATGGTTGATCAATGGATTAGTAGCATACTTAATAGTGAAGTAGTTGAAAAGTAGAGTTTAGAAATTTTCTTGGTGTTTATTTTTTCATTCAGATTGCCTTATTTGGAAATTAGTAGCTCAGGTTGTTCGCATCTTGTAACCTTGTATGTGCATCACAACGAGCTCTGGCCAGATCCGCGACATGGCAGCCCTTCTTCTCCATGCCGCCTCCTCCATCGGGCCCCTTGCCGGTGACGAGCTCCCATCAGGTATGTGCATCCCATTCTCCCCCATTCTTGTTGTGCGAAACAGAGTTGTATGCAGTTGTAAATAGCTACCCAAATGTCAAGTTGTGCCTCTTTTTCTAGTAGTTGTTCAAGCAAACTGGATGTGCATACAAGCAAGGGAGATCCGTGAGATTTTATAATTATAGTATGTATGTGCTTCTTGCTGTGATTAAAGAATCGGTGCAGAGAAAATCAGTGATTAAATAATTTATGCTTCTTGCTATGATTTTTCCTATTGCCTGAATGTCAGTTAGCTCTATCATTCAGCACCAGTCTGCAACTCTGCATAGTGTGATGCTATTTAGAATAACAGATGGGCCTTGGTGTCAGCACTTAGTATTTGTTGAAAATTAAACTGTGTTCGGTAGTATACGCAACACAAAGAAAATTAAATCTGTTAAATCTGTGTTCAGTACCCTTTATTCAGAATTTGTGGAACATATGCAGTAAGGAGCAACGATTTTGTAATTAGGTGAATGTGCTTAAGATTTTGTGGAACATTCTATGTGTTTGTCTATGTAGTCAGGAGTCCAATTTTTTGCTTTCTACCTTAGGAATTTAGGAAGGTTTGCAGTTTGACATCTGGAATTTAGGAAGGTTTGTAGTTTAACATCTGGAAGTTAGCTGCCAAGTTACTATCTGGAACAAAGTTGTGCTTACTACCTGATGTATGCCAAGTTGATATTATCTTGCTTACTGTGCTTTATTTGCAGGTCGATAGGAGTAGCAATGAAAGAGCTAAGAGCTGCTCATTTTCAATGGTAGCAACATCGATATGGTTGTCAGCATAGTAGTGCAGTAGTTATCAGTAGTGAAATTCATGAACTGCTGAGATGAGATGGTAATGCTTTTGAATGTATTGATGCCGGAACATTTAGACATTATCTACATGTAGCCTGGATACTATGAATGAATGTGTTGAACATTTTAGCTCCATCTTTATATGTTGTGATGAAATTACTGTATGGACAGTCCATATTTTAATATGCTGTTGCTACTGTTTCCAAATAATTATTGTATCTAATTTGCTGCAAGGGTAAGTGTATATTATTCTGTCGGTGGTCTGTTAACACCTGACAGAAAAATACAAATTTTCTGTGCGTTCACCTAACCCAGCAGAAAAATACAATTTTTTCCTGTGAGTGCACCTCTGCAACTCTGACGGGACAACACTAACATAAAAAAGATTTTTCTGTCGGGTTTTTCTTTTTTCTGTGAGGAATAATGCACGGAAATTTTATTTTTAATCTGGCTGGACACAATTTTTCTGTGCGTGTAACACCCACAGAAAAATTGTTTCTAATGGCGAACACACAGAACAATTGAATTTTTCTGTCATTATATTTCCGTGTGTATTTTTCTGAGAGTACACCATCCGGAAAATATTTTTCTGACGGTATTCGCATTTTTCTGTGTGTTTTCGCACACACAGAAGAATGCGAGTTTCCAGTAGTGACATTCATTCCAAATTATAAGTCATTCCAACGTTCATGAAGAGTCACTCCAATTAGCGGCTTATATAGCATTTGTTTTTCTTCTAGTCGATCCTGTCCATCTGTCTCGGTCAACGTCCATGGTTCTCATGCTTTAGGGTTCTTAGTTTTTTTTGAGCAACTTTAGGGTTCTTAGTTAGGCTGTGCTATTGTAATTGGGCTATATCCAGTGATTGTGCAGTTTTATAGAATTAAGTTTTACTTTGGCACATATTTTTGCCAACACCATTTTCTTTGCCCATTTTTTGAAACCGTTACCGACGATTTTCACCAACAGCTACAAACTGTCGGTGAAAATGATTTCCACTGTTGGTTTGTATTACGAACCATTGATGAAAAATGGCCCGATTTTCACCACCGGAAAATCACCACCATCAGTTTAAAAAATGGAGGTGAAAGTGATGTTGGTGAAAATGATTTATGTAGTAGTGATCAAACTCCTCCAATGCCATGGAGATAATCAACACATACGTGTATAACTTTTAATTTATTTTATTTACTGAATAATTACTTTCAGGGTCCTCCAACCGGCGGTAAAAGTCATCATCAAATATAAATGGTGTAAAAAACCCATTGGTGAAAGTGGTGTTGGTGAAAATGATCTGTGTAGTAGTGATCGAACTCCTCGATCAATGCCATGGAAATAATCAATACGTACCTGTATAGCTTTTAGTTTGTTGTATTTACTAGATATATAGCTTTTACTTTGTTTTATTTACTTGGTAATTACGTTCTCACGTTTGTCTTGGCGCATCCTTTGGCGGACATTGTTCCTGTTATTGCCCTCTATATATAACAGGCTAGCTATTCACTGTACGTGGGTCATTGATGGCGCCACCTCGTTTAGGCACGCTTAACACAAGCTGATCACCATTCAATGACAAAGAATGTTGGATTTATTATGGGCTAGGCCCATTTATAAATTTAATAAATCAATAACTCTATGGCTTGTAATTGTGGGTATTACTATTTGTACCGGATTGGAAGTTAAAAGGACGTTGACTCAACTTAAATGATTGGAATTGATCCGTCTAATTTGAGAAGTTGAGAAACGGACAAAGGCGTGCCACACGCGCGCCGCCGCCAGCCGGGCCGGGCCGGGCCGGGCCGGGCCGGGGCGTGGCGTGGCGTGGCGTGTTATCTTTTTAATACCCACTAACCACGGGAGTTTCAACTTGAAGCCAGTCTGACTCCTGATCTCCCGGAGTCTCTCCACCTTCCCGTCCCGGCGCATTCCTCCGGGACCTCTCGGCTTTTCCTGTTAATCCTCCAACTCCAGTTAAAGAGAGAGTACTGATCCAGAGATATAGTTCAGTTGCTAGATGGCCTTCCTCATCTCGTAACTCTGCGCGCACGGAGAAGCGAGAGGGCAGGTGCCTCCGAAGCCGTTGTCGTTCGAGACCTTGCTCGGGGGATCGGCAATTAGGTTTTTGGGGAGCGTCTACGCAATTGCCCGAAGATTCTCCGTCTTCGTACGCCTACGTCGTCTTCACCTTCTTCTTCTACGGCATGACAAGGGACGTTGCTGGAACTTCAGAATCGCGGATGGGAGGGTATGATTGTTTCATCATCTTTCTGTTTTATGTTCTACATGTTTCAGCAGTTCATCAGTTTGCTTCATATCTTATATCTGTTCATGCTAGAAATATGCTCTGCATATGTGTTTCCTTCTTACAGTTCTGTTGTACCGTATATAGCTTTATGCTTGTTGCAGATATGAGATGTATATCATGCCATCTGTTCCTCTCTGTTATTCATGAATCAAGTTCTCATGCTTTTGATCTTTATAAGTTTCACATGATATATGATCTAGCATGTATTTTCACCATGGATATAATCGATATCATGATTACAATGATTAATAATTGTTTATATGTCATCATCATGCTGTTGATTTATGGAATTAAAATGACATGGAAATTGCCTATTATCCTAACAATCCAAAAACCTAATTTTAGGCATTTTTCTGTCAGAGGTTTTGCTGCCGTGTTAAAGCCTGATCCTTTTGATGGTAAAAACTTCTTGGTTTGGAAAGCTAAGATGGAATTGTGGCTCACTGCAATGTCATGTTATCATGTCTTTGAGGGCAAACCTGCTAACTTGTCTCCTGAGGATGAGGCTAAGTTTAAGGCTGATGACAACCTCTTTCGAGGTGCAGTGATTAGCGCACTTGATCCAAAATTCCAGAAAAGCTATATCATCCTTCCTACAGGGAAAGAGCTGTGGGATGCACTTGTTGGAAAGTTTGGAGTTACCGATGCTGGTAGCGAGCTGTATCTCATGGAGCAGCTGTATGACTATAAGATGGTTGAGAACCGATCTGTAGTGGAACAGGCTCATGAGATTCAGGCACTAGCTAAGGAACTTGAGCTTTTTCCATGTGTCTTACCTGACAAGTTTGTGGCTGGCGGTATAATCGCCAAGTTACCACCTTCTTGGAAGGACTTTGCTACCTCACTCAAACATAAGAGACAGGAGTTCAATGTGGAAGAGCTCATTGGTACTCTTGATGTTGAGGAGAGAGCGAGAGCAAAAGACAATGGAAAGAGCGTTGAGACCTCTACTGCTAATGTGGTGCAGAAGAGAAACTCTGGATTCCGCAAGTTTAACAAGAAGAAGAAAAACCAGAATAAGCAAGAGAACACAACTAAGCCTGTTCAAACAGCACAGTTTAAAAAGAAGAACAACAACAAGAGAGATGGAGGCTGCTTTGTTTGTGGCAGTGAACAGCACTGGGCAAGTGAGTGCCCTGAGCGCAAGTTCAAGCAGGAAAAGAAATCAGCAAATGTTGTCACTACTGATACTGTAGAAGGAGCATCTGGGTATGGTAATTCTTTACCATTTGTTCTTTCAGTATGTAATTCACCTGAGTGGTGGATGGATAGTGGTGCAAATATACATGTGTGTGCTGATGTTTCTCTGTTTTCTTCCTACCAGGTCGAGAGGTCTGGCGCCTTGTTGATGGGAAATGGGTCGCGTGCTCATGTTCTTGGTGTTGGTACGGTCACTCTGAAGTTTACTTCGAGAAAGACGGTGCCATTGAAGAGCGTGCAACATGTGCCCTCCATCAAGAAGAATCTTGTTAGTGCATCTATGCTATGTCGAGATGGCTACAAAATTGTTCTAGAGTCGAATAAATGTGTTGTGTCGAAACATGGTTCCTTTGTTGGTAAAGGATATGATTGCGGAGGCTTGTTCCGCTTATCACTGCATGATGTGTGTAATAAAATGGTGAATTATGTTAATATTTCTGATGAGTCGGATTTATGGCATTCACGTTTCTGTCATGCAAGTTTTGACTGTCTTATGCGGTTAGCAAATCTAAATTTAATTCCTAAATTCAATTTGGTCAAAAAGTCTAAGTGCCATGTATGTGTTGAATCAAAACAACCCCGCAAGCCTCACAAGGCTGCTGAGGCGAGGAATTTAGCACCTCTAGAACTTGTCCATTCTGATTTGTGCGAAATGAATGGCATTTTGACTAAAGGCGGTAAAAGATACTTCATCACTTTTATAGATGACTCCACCAGGTTTTGCTATGTGTATCTCTTAAAAACAAAAGATGAAGCGTTTAATTATTTTAAGATCTATAAAGCTGAAGTTGAGAATCAACTTGAGAGGAAAATAAAGCGGTTAAGGTCCGATCGAGGTGGAGAATATTTCTCTAATGTTTTCGATGAGTTCTGTGTGGAACATGGTATTGTTCATGAGAGGACACCGCCATTCTCACCACAATCCAATGGGATTGCTGAAAGGAAAAACCGCACTCTAACAGAGTTAGTGAATTCCATGTTGAGTACAGCGGGATTATCCAAGGAATGGTGGGGTGAGGCAATTTTGACAGCATGTCATGTCCTGAACAGAGTCCCAACAAAGAACAAAGAAATCACACCATTTGAGGAATGGGAAAAGAGAAGATTAAATCTCTCATATTTGCGCACTTGGGGTTGCTTGGCTAAAGTAAATGTGCCAATCAACAAAAAGCGTAAACTTGGGCCTAAAACTGTTGATTGTATTTTCCTTGGCTATGCCTTTCACAGCATTGGTTATAGGTTCTTAATTATAAAATATGAAGTTCCTGATATGTATGTTGATACAATCATGGAATCAAGAGATGCTACTTTCTTTGAGAATGAATTTCCAATGAAAAATACACCTAGTGAAACAAGTCATGAGACTATAATTCCCCATGAACACGAACTGTCTATTCCAACAGATCATGCTGAAGATTTTCATGTGCACATCCCTGAGAAGGATGACACTATAGTCACTCGAAAGAGCAAGAGACAGAGGGTTGCAAAATCCTTTGGTGATGACTATTTAGTGTACCTTGTGGAAGACATACCAACCACCATTAGAGAGGCATATTCTTCTCCTGATGCTGACTTGTGGAAGGAAGCAGTAAGGAGTGAGATGGATTCTATTATGTCTAATGGAACTTGGGAGGTCGTTGACCGTCCTTATGGTTGTCAACCTATAGGTTGCAAATGGATTTTCAAGAAAAAGCTTAGGCCTGATGGTACAATTGAGAGGTACAAGGCAAGGCTTGTGGCCAAAGGATATACCCAAAAAGAGGGTGAAGATTTCTTTGACACCTATTCACCAGTTGCTCGATTGACTACAATTCGCACCTTAATTGCCGTGGCTGCCTCTTATGGTCTTATCATTCATCAGATGGATGTTAAGACAGCTTTCCTGAATGGAGAGTTAGAAGAGATCTATATGGATCAGCCAGAAGGGTTCATTGCGGATGGTCAAGAGAACAAGGTGTGCAGGTTGTTAAAATCATTATATGGCCTAAAACAAGCACCTAAGCAATGGCATGAAAGGTTTGATAATACTCTCACATCTTCTGCTTTTCTCTGTGAATGAAGGTGACACATGTGTGTATTATCGATATGGTGGGGTGTTGTTATGTTTGTGCCTATATGTTGATGACATCCTGATCTTTGGATCAAATCTCAATGTGATTGAGGAAGTAAAGAAACTTCTGTGGAGCAATTTTGAAATGAAAGATTTGGGAGAAGCTAATGTTATTTTAAACATCAAGCTAATTAGAGAAGGTGATGGTGGGATAACTCTGTTACAATCCCACTATGTGGAAAAGGTACTAAGTCGCTTTGATTTTAGTGACTGTGATCCTGCTCCCACGCCTTATGATCCTAGCGTGCTATTGAGGAAAAATCGAAGAATAGCAAGGGATCAACTAACATACTCCCAGATCATTGGCTCACTCATGTACCTGGCGAGTGCAACAAGGCCTGACATCTCATATGCTGTGAGTAAGCTGAGCCGGTTTGTGTCAAACCCGAGAGATGATCACTGGCATGCTCTTGAGAGAGTGTTGCGTTATCTGAAAGGTACTATGACTTATGGTATTCAGTATACTGGATATCCAAAAGTACTGGAAGGCTATTGTGATGCCAACTGGATTTCTGATGCTGATGAGCTTCATGCCACGAGCGGATATGTGTTTCTGCTTGGAGGTGGCGCTGTTTCTGGAAGTCTTGCAAGCCAGACTATCTTAACGAAGTCTACAATGGAAGCGTAACTCATTGCATTGGATCGCTTCTTTGGAGTGAAGCCGAGTGGCTTCGTGATTTCCTGTTGGATTTACCGGTAGTTGAAAAACCGATACCGGCTATCTCAATGAACTGTGACAACCAGACTGTGATTACAAAGGTCAACAGCTCCAGGAATAACATGAAGTCCACAAGGCATGTTAAAAGAAGATTAAAGACTATCAGAAAGTTGAAAACCTCCGGAGTTATAACGTTGGACTATGTCCACACGTCGAATAATCTGGCAGATCAATTCACTAAGGGACTGTCACGAAATGTGATAGAAAGTGCATCGAGAGAGATGGGTATGAGACCCACATGAAATCTACTGTAGTGGTAACCTGCTCTATGTGATCGGAGATCCCGTGAAGTAGAGTGGTGAAACAAACTATGAGTAGATTGAGAGGAAAGTTCCCTCTGAACCTATCTACGATGTATATCTTTTTTTCCTCTCGTAAAAGCGGGATGGTATTTACCTTAATGTACTCCGAGAGTCTTATAAAGATGAGATGTTGTCCTACAGAACATCTTTTGAGAAGTACACCTATATGAGTCAGACTGCTGGTCACAGTCTATGGGACCTGGGTTATCCCTAAACACTCATGAAAGGCATAGAAGTGTGACTTATATGCTTCAAACAGCGGGGATGCTTGTTGCAACCTAGTACCGGCAAAGGACTTGAGTGAATCTCACCTCACACAAAACTGTCAATTCAAGGCATAGTCCATTGTTCAGTTGTGACTGAGTGAAACTCTTGTTCTAGGTGGATGTTCAACTTAACAGTCTCCATCGAAACACTGGTATATCAAAGAATTATGTTTCTGGAACTATACAGTTACAAACCCTAGAGTTTGGTGGGGATTGTTGGATTTATTATGGGCTAGGCCCATTTATAAATTTAATAAATCAATAACTCTATGGCTTGTAATTGTGGGTATTACTATTTGTACCGGATTGGAAGTTAAAAGGACGTTGACTCAACTTAAATGATTGGAATTGATCCGTCTAATTTGAGAAGTTGAGAAACGGACAAAGGCGTCTCACACGCAGCTGCCTTGCTGCCGCCGCCGCCGCCGGGCCGGCGGCGGCACGGCGCGGCAGGCGGGCGTGGCGTGGCGTGGCGTGGCGTGGCGTGGCGTGGCGTGGCGAGGCAGGCAGGCAGGCAGGCGGGCGTGGCGTGGCGTGTTATCTTTTTAATACCCACTAACCACGGGAGTTTCAACTTGAAGCCAGTCTGACTCCTGATCTCCCGGAGTCTCTCCACCTTCCCGTCCCGGCGCATTCCTCCGGGACCTCTCGGCTTTTCCTGTTAATCCTCCAACTCCAGTTAAAGAGAGAGTACTGATCCAGAGATATAGTTCAGTTGCTAGATGGCCTTCCTCATCTCGTAACTCTGCGCGCACGGAGAAGCGAGAGGGCAGGTGCCTCCGAAGCCGTTGTCGTTCGAGACCTTGCTCGGGGGATCGGCAATTAGGTTTTTGGGGAGCGTCTACGTGACTGCCCGAAGATTCTCCGTCTTTGTACGCCTACGTCGTCTTCACCTTCTTCTTCTACGGCATGACAAGGGACGTTGCTGGAACTTCAGAATCGCGGATGGGAGGGTATGATTGTTTCATCATCTTTCTGTTTTATGTTCTACATGTTTCAGCAGTTCATCAGTTTACTTCATATCTTATATCTGTTCATGCTAGAAATATGCTCTGCATATGTGTTTCCTTCTTACAGTTCTGTTGTACCGTATATAGCTTTATGCTTGTTGCAGATATGAGATGTATATCATGCCATCTGTTCCTCTCTGTTATTCATGAATCAAGTTCTCATGCTTTTGATCTTTATAAGTTTCACATGATATATGATCTAGCATGTATTTTCACCATGGATATAATCGATATCATGATTACAATGATTAATAATTGTTTATATGTCATCATCATGCTATTGATTTATGGAATTAAAATGACATGGAAATTGCCTATTATCCTAACAAAGAACACATACAGTGCCTGCTAGCTGCCCAACAAACTGAAAGTCATTAACATAAACGACATCAACAGATAGTGAGCCTGGCCGCCAACATCTTGTGCTCCCCTAACCCTAATTAAGCGTCACATAATCCACTGCCTTTTGCTCTCATCACCAGCAGGCTTTTCTCATACTCTGTATATATTTGTCCACATTTGTGTGGTGTCAATACCCACATGATGCTGATATGGATGCATGCATCTCCCACACCACAGATGCGTTATCCTATTGAGTTTTCCTTTTGCTCGGCACTTGGACCATCACGTTGAGCACAAGGAAAAAGTCCATCACACCAATGAGCCTGTGCAGTACGAGCTAGCATGTCCCGATGTTAGCTAGTCGGTTCCATGATTGAGCCGCCCACACATCACTCGTGCATGATTCATGAATCCAGAGACGGCCATGCTTGCACCACCGTACCTGCGTGGCCCACCATGGCCCACTTGTTGCAGAACCTTTGCCACCAGCCCACGTCGCCCCCCTTTACTCCATTCTAAAACTAAGTGTCGTTCTCACTGTTTTTCGAGAAGTCAAATATTTTTAACTCAAGTCATCAATCTGTACAATACTTCACATGAGTGTGGTATACAGGGCTATCAAAAGCATCTTCTACACTATGACAAGTATATCCTAAACCTGCTACCTTAAGTACGTGCATCTACATATTCACATACTTTGCGATGCCAATTTTACCTCAAACCATTTTTTCATACACGATCCCACAATAAGGGTTAGTTTGAATGTGGTCCACGCCCTTCATCGTAGTGCACTATGAAACAAGATGTTCCAAGGGAATTCATCTGCTTGAGACCACAAAATAAAATGTAGGTGTTGAAATGGATGGCTGAAATCTGAATTATGTAAATATGTATCGGCTTAAACTTATAATATTCCATATTCCTTTATAATATAGATCCTAGGTGGAGCATGTCAATATGTTTCCATTATTTCTATCCATCTGATGCTAGATCTGTATTTGGAAAAAATAGACAGATACATAGAACTATCCGTACCCATGAATAATTAATATAATATTAGGTCAAACTGCCTAAAAGCTATTTCCTATCATTAATGACTACTTTGATTGTTTTAATATCACTAATACGTACCAATATAATTGAAACTATTTAAAAGTAATGAATAATAATGTTAATTTTAATATATTTATGATATATAAAAAATAATTGATTTTTATATAAGTAATACTAGTAATTTGATATGGCTAATTATATTAATTCCAATCCATAGAATGAATGATATATAATATTGTTTTTAAATAGTTGGCATTCAACTTCTAAAGTTAAAACTATTTCAAATTTATGAATATGAGTACTTAATAGCACATGTTTTTATCTTAAATACGGATGATGCACTCATAATTAAAATGACTATGGTTTATAATTTGTATTCTTAATATGACTAACAATGTATTTTATAAATATCGCTACATGTATAGAGTTTAGTATACTTATATTTTGATGATCTCATTATATGATTTTTTTCTAAAATTATTTGTAATATGTATTGATCCCTACATACAAAAACTTAAGGGTAGTGCTAGGAAGTGGGCATCCGTCCGCCCAGACGCTGCTCGCCCCACTCCGCTCCATGCGATTTAGTGCTTCACGGCTTCTCAAAACAAAAAAAAAATAGCGCCACTCGCCTTAACCATTGCAGGGGCTGCTCGCCGCAGCCTTCTCCAGCGCGGCGGCGCCGCACCCGGCCCCTTCCCGCGCTGCTCCACGCACCCGCGTCGCGCCACCATCCAGCGCCGCGCCCCCATCCACCTCACCCGTCATGGAAGGGGAGGCAGGGGAGGCCAGCGCCTACGCCACCATCCACCTCGAGCCGTCGGCAAGACGGGGAGGCCTACGCCACCATAGTTCGCCACCAGGTAGGCCGTGGCAGTGTTTTCAGGCGTTTTCAGACATGTTGCAAGTCTATGTTTCAAGTGTTTCAGTTGTTCCAGATGTATATTTTAAGTGTTTTATACGGATGTTACAAAAGAAGATGGGGATGTTGCATATGTTGGAATGGTAGTACACATATGTTGAAAGTGTCTTGTCGGTGCGAAATGTGGCCAACAAGTAAATATTTGTAGTTTTACCGTGCGCTGTGATCGGATGTGGCCTAGCATGCGCTGACAAAGGATTTATACTGGTTTAGGCAACATGCCCTATATTCAGTTTTAGTCGGTCGATGACTTTATTCCTGAGCCCAGGTGCTCGAAGTTTGCTATGGGGTTACAAACGAGTAAGGAATGAGAAGAGGAGCGTTAGAGGCCCAGTCGGACTCTAATCTGAGTGGAAGAGAGATGACGGATGCTTAAACTTGCGCTAAGCATTGGAGCATATGCTCTGCGTGTCCTGAGCTTATCAACTATTGAGAGCGTGTAGACTGTATAGCTGTCGAGTTCTCTAGCTGTTTTTTTGTTAGGAGAGAGCCCATCCCCTTTTATAGATGAAGGGGATGGCCTTACAAATCAAAGACGGAAAGGGAGAGAGTATTTATGAGTGCTACCTAGTCTTGTTGCCCATGCCGTCGGGTATGGCACGCCATCACCCACCTTACTCTTCATGACCTGCTGTATCGACAGGCTGCATAGTGTTCGTCCACCTTACTGTTCATGACATGGCAGGCTGCACAGTGTTCAAACGACGACGCCCACAATACTGTTTGTGCTCTGACGTGTCTGGAAGGCTGTATAGTGTCCGTCTGACATGGCCTGGCGACACCGTCCTGCAGGTGCGCAGGGCATGGTAGGGTACGGTCCTCGGTATTGCGGTTGACTTGAGTGCCTTACCTTATCTGCTTCGCCTGCTCCCCGGGCCCACACCGAGCAGGCGTCCTGGTAGGTCGTTCCCAGTAGGCCCCGACTGTATCGGTCGGGAAAGAGAGGCGAGCAAAGGTCCGGCATATCCTCGATCAGAGGAACGCGGTCGGAGTCGGACTGCGGTCCCACCATGGCCAGGCTTTCCGGTTGGGGCTTCGACCAGGTCTCTTGGCCGGAGGTGCCGGTTAGGGACCGGATCGTGGTCTCGGCCTGTCATTGTGTATCTGGGCCGGCCTAGACGCGCGCTATCATTGCGCTGCCTGCTAGGCCAAGTATTGCAGAGAAGTGGGTCTATTGGGGACCCCGGGTTTATGAACCCGATAGGAGCCCCCAAGCCCCTTTGGGGCTTCTGTGAAGCCGTGAAGAGGCTGTTGAGTTGCCACTTTTGAGGGCACACGAGAGTACGATGCTAGAAGATCTCTCATAAGGAGAGAGCATCGTACGTCTCAAACGGGCCCTGTCCTAGATTCTGGATCAGGGGACGGAGAGAGGGAGGAGAGCATTGTTGCGGGAGAACAAGAATCTTTGGCTCTCTTGTTCCGCTTCATGGCCAAAGGTGTGGAGCAATCCTGGGGCTGTTCACACACGCTTTGTGTGTTATTGTAAAAGCCTAGGGCTTGTGTTTTTAGCTTAATGAAAGCTTGTATTTGCTTGGTAATTCCTGTGCCCATTGCACCGTGGAGGCAGGTTGTTTATTGGAACTTTGGTGTTTTTTCCCTTGGTTTGTTGTACCGCGTAGGGTAACCAAGTAGGATTTAGGCGCCCAGCCTCCACGGGGAGGACTGGCGAAGGCCGTGGAGGCGCACCGAGTAGACATAGGTGCCCAACCCCCAAAGGGGGAGGGGGAACTCGTTGGTAGTCCATCTTCTGCTGGGTGCGCGCCTTAGTACTCTTTCCTAGGGCTGTAGACTCCTGTGTTCCTGCCAGTTGATGTGTTCGCCCGTGTTCGTCCCGCCCATGACCTACACGGTCGGTTGGATTCCTGAGTCAGGGCCGGGTGGTCTAAGCCCTCAAGGCCCGTTTGGCTCGATAGGGGTCGATCGAGTTTCATGTGTCACCCCATCCATGGTTTCCGCAACCGGAGGGGTTGAGCTAACGTCGGTTGCCTTGATGGCTCGAGTGACACACTTGGTGAGCTCACTAACGGGCATGTCTGAGTGGAATCCAGGTCCATCGTTCATAACGGGGTCGGCATAGTCCTCATGTGGCATTCCACTGCTCCTTAACCCACCTCCTGGTAGATGCCCGAGCCATTCTGGAGACCGACTTAGGTGGCCCACTGGCCTCCCCTCGATGGAGATTCTGTGGGCATGGCTCGAGGTCAGGATCGAACAAGAAGGTCGAGATGACCCTGTCCGCTTCAGAGCAGATCGGGCGAGGGCCGCTAGGGCTCATCTGCATTTTCTCCCCTGGCTCTATTTGACGCAAGGCGGCCTCGAGCCCTTTGCGAGCCAGCCTTCGAACCCCGGTCGGTCGTCGCTCATATCAAATGAGACGACTACCACTTCGTGATGCTACGCGAAGCATTGTGATGCAACAATTGCATATGCAATGCTTGGATGTATGGGATGAATGTATAGATGAATATATGACTAAATGCATGAATGCATGCATGAGAATGGATGAATGAATGCTCATGCACCGGAAAAATAAAATGAGGGTTAGTAAAGTTACCTTGATGGCTGGAGTGACGGGTTCGGGGAGCTCGTATTGGATATGTCCGAGTGGAATCCGGATCCGTCGTTCGTGATGGAGTCGGCATAACCTGCATGGGGCATCCCACTACTCCTTACCCGTTTCTCGACAGTCGCTCAAGCCGTTTGATCGACTTGGGTGACCGGCTGGCTTCTCCTCGATGGAGATTCCGTCAATGGGCCCCTCCAAACCTATCCTAGGAAGGCGAAGGGTCATTTGCATGTGGCTATGCCTCGTTTCCCATGCCCGGGTTGTAGTAGTGGTGGGCCCCACCAAGGCCACATCCCGCCAGCTAGGCGACGATCTATCGGGCAGGCGCGTCGCGTCAGCCAGGCCACGTCCCACCACACGTCCTTTCGCATTTAAATAGGGGGAAGGAGAGGGTTTTTTCCTGTCTCTTCGCCTTTCCTTTACCACCGCCGCTTCCTCTTCCTTCTTCTTGCTAAGCACCTTCATGCATCGTGGGTGTTTCTAGAAGAGAGGAGAGCCGAGCGAGGGAGAGGAAAAACTTACAGATCCACTCATAGATCTGTGGCGTGATGTCAAACCGGAGGCCTTCCAATGTGGATGAGGAGGTGCTGGCCGCCTTCGCTGAGAAGGGGCTACTCCCGTCGAAGGAAGTGGCATATTGGAGGGCTCCTGCGCGTGTGGGAGGTTGTTACGCAACCCCAGGCCAACGAAGTTGTCTCCTTCCTCGCCTTCCATGAGCGCGGGCTCGGGTACTCCGCGCACTAGTTCCTACGTGGGCTCCTCAATGAGTGGGGCCTGGAGTTGTAGCACCTCAACCCGACTAGGGTGCTGCGCATCGCCGGCTTCATCATCGTCTGTGAGGCCTTCCTCGAGATGGAGCCACACGTGGACCTCTTCTAGCGGATCTTCAGTGGGCGGGCTCTGTCCGAGGGGAAACCGCCCCGAATTACTCTGGTCGATGGGTTCGCCCTGCAGAAGCGGCCTAAGACATCGGTCCCCTACCTGGTGTACTCCCCCAGTGACTCCAACCGGGGATGGCACGGCGAGTGGTTCTACATTAGGAACCCAGCGGAGGTGCCATTCCCGATGTTCACTAGGAAGAGGCCGGAGAGGAAGGAAAGCTGGTCGTGGGGTCCTGCCCATCGGTAGAACAAGCTAGAGATCATCGAGATGGAGCTTCGAAGGCTCGTGCGGCATGGCCTCAACGGGTTGCGGGTCTTCCATACCTTCTTCCGCTATCGGGTCACCTCGTTGGTGGAGAGAACGTGACTGATGTGGGAATACTCTGGCCCAATGGATCCCGACTGCATGTCGCCGGAGGAGTTGTCAAGGTATGAAGTCTGGAGTTATCTCAATTGAGTGCTGCAGTTGGGGGATGATGAGTCCCTCGAAGGGATGCCCGGACCTCTCCATGCCGCGAAGCTGTCTGATCTGGTATACTCCTTTCCCGTGACCTTTTTCCTTTCTGTTTTGACCTTTAGGTCGATTTTAAGCCGCTAGTTTCGTAGGGGCTCATGGGCTATAAATCCCGGCCGCATCTTTTGAGAGGGCGGAAGGCATGGCTCGGCAAGCCACCTAGAGAGAGGCCGCGCTTGCCAAGAAGAAGAAGAAAATCACGAAGGTTTGGAGGAGGTTTGAGAAGGAGAATTAGATCAACAGGCGGCTTCGTGGTGGCGAGCGCCGAGAGGAGGTGGAGGAGGAGCTCGAGTCAGAGGACCTCATGGAGTTGGGCGATGACACAGGTTCCTCGGAGGACGTGGGAGACGAACGTGCTGCCGTGACCTTGGTGGAGCGCCGTGCACCTACGGCTGCGGCTGTCGGCGGTGGGCTCGATACGGAGACGCGCGATGATGCTCCTAAATCAAGGAAGGGCGCCGTAGGCGTGGATGCCGCCCGTGAATGGGAGGCGAAGCGAGCATGATCGTCGCGCCCTTTGGAGGCGTCGGCTTCGTGACCCCCGCTCCGAGTGTGGTGGAGCACGCTGGTCGGTCAGGGGGACATGATCGTTCCCCTACGTCTTCGGAGTTGACGCGTGTGCGCGACGCCCAACGGGGAGATGCCCTGCCAGTTGCTCTGGTGGTTTCACCATGAGCTAGCGGCCGTGGCCGTTCGTGGGCCGAACGGGGACCGGCCGGGTCACCCCCACCCTTGGTTGATCCGATGGGGTGCGGGTCGTGACCCCCGAGCGATCCTCGTCTGGTCGGCTCGTCGTCCGCAGGTTGGGGCTTCAAGGTTCTGCCACTTTTGTCTGTATATGTATTCATGCTTCCCTTTGTTCTCATACTTGTGTTTTTGAGTGTGACTAACCTACACTTGTGCCTTTTTTGCGGTGGCTAGGAGCCGGCAGGACTAGGGATCTCCCCACCTCCCATGAGAGAAGAGTGGTAACCCAACCCGTGGCAGGTTACGATGAGCGAAGGGGGAAGCAGGGTGGTGGCGGCGCGACCTTCCTTAATGGGGGTTGCATCTTCCCGACTGGTCATGAGCACGACGGCGGCCGTGATGGCAGCGATCCCCGTGGTGATGGCGGATGCTGGGCGGTGGTGACTCTTGTGGTCCCTCCCCCACCAGTCACGGAGGAGGAGAGGAGGGAAACTGGGCTCCCCATCTCACCCGACGGAGGGGCGTTCAGTTCGCCCGCCTGGTCGGAGCTGGAGGGGGTCGGAGGAGCCAGGGCCAGGGCAGAGGTAGAGCAGCCACAGGTGAGCCATGGCATCCTGGTGGTGGACATCCATTTCGATGGCGAGGAAGACGCTGGGGTGATGCCGCCAGCCATCCTGCCATCCTAGGAGCGGGTGATGATCCCATCATCGGTTGGTGATGCGATGGCTGGATCTTCCGTCGGGGCACGGGCGACCCACGAGCAGGTGTGGCCTCACCTCGGTGAGCCAGGAAAAGCCCAGTTCATTCTTCTCGATGAGGAGGAGGTGAATCTTTTGCACCTGCTTGGGGAGAGAGGGCTGTCGGTGGGGTCCGATCTCGCTCTTACAAGGGTGAAGCTCAAGGAGGCCTTGGAGAGGGTTAAGCTTATCCAACAGGCCATGACCGTCGACTTGCCCCATGTTGTGGAGGTAAGTTTTCTGCGTTCAAGGTGTTGTCTTTTGATTTCGTCCATCAGGCCGTGACGGTCGTCTCAAAACGCCTGCTTCTTGTCGTCCAGGACTTGGAGATGATGTCGATCCGCAAGTCCTGGTTTCCCTAGGAGGAGCATGGTCGGATGGAGCTGGAAGTGGTGGTGTTGCGCCAGGTCGACGAGCTTAGGTGCAAGCTAGAATCCACCCGCTGTGAGTCCCAAGACCAGTCGGCAGAGGCGATGAGAGCCTAAGAAGCGGAGCGGCGCACGGTCGAACGGGTGACTGCTACCGAGCAGAAGCTTCATGCGGCATAGGCTCACTTGGCGAGGGCCGAGGCAGTGCTCTGAAAGTCCTTGGAGGCTCTAGATGCAGAGCGGAAGGCCCGGTCGGACGCCGAGCAGGAGGTGGTCGCGCTCCGGGGGCAGATGCTTAGGGTAGAGGAATCGAACGCTCGACTGCTTGAGAGGGTGACCCAGCAAGAGGAAGGGCTTACCATTCTTGAAAACACCCGCCTCGGTATGTACCTGTCCTGCCCTCGGTTGATGTCTTGATTTTTTCTTTTCTTTGCTCCTGAATCTGTCGTCCATTTCTAGAACTGGGTGGAAAGGTCAGCTCTCTGGAGCAGGTGCTGGAGGCAGCCAGAGCGACGGCAGGTCGGAGCGTGGAGGTGCTGGCCCGGTCCCTGGAGGAGCAAAGCATTCTCGAGGGATATCTCGGCCAACTCCGCAACATCATGCAGGTGGTGGTCGCTGAGGTGTTCGGGTCAGGCCCAAGCACCAGCACACCCGCTGTCCTGCTAGCGGAGGTCCCGAACGAGGTTCAGGCGCTTATCTCCGATGGCATGTTCTACGAGACGTTAGGGGTGCTAACATTGTTGGCGACCCATTACCCTAACCTAGACTTCATGGCCGCCTATAGAGGATATGCTTGTGGGTTGAGCACGGATGAGATCCAGGCGTTGGGGGAAACCTTAGCGCCGCACGCATAGGTGGTCGCCGAGCAGGTCACCGCGCATTGGGTGATGGAGGCTCATTGCTCGATGGCGGCCATAGGTGCATGCCAGGAAGACATCGTCCAGCCTACCGTGGCAGAGGTTGGGTTAGAGGCGAGCATCGTCCTGCCCGTAACCGAGCCGAACATCGTTCCAACCACAGCCGAGCCGAGCGCCGTCGTCCCGACAACACTCGAGCTGCCTTCATCTTCGCCGGCCACACCGTCCACTGATACGACCGGAGGACCACAATAGAATTGTATAAAAGTAGTCAGTCTTTGTAAAAAGACAAATTCATGGGGGGAGCCCTCGTGTGAACAGTTTGTGTTCTTTTGTGATGAAATCAATCATGAGGGGAAGCTTGTCCTGCCCGCCCTTGTTTTTATCCTTGCGTAACTTTGCTTTTTGTCATTTGCTTTTCACACCTACCCATTGACCATGGGCTACAACCATAAGAACCTAGGCATGGCCTGTGAGGCTCAACTGCTCGTAACCTCAGGTCGTGATGGGGTCTGATCGGTCGGGAGGCTAAAGCGTAAGTTACGTAGGGTAGTCAAAGGAATGGGATGCCCTTTCATTTAGCAAAAAGTGTTTCTGAACAACAGTAAAGAGGGAGTGGTATCACACCCCCGTGGAGCCCCCGAGCGACCCAGACCAAGAGTGCCTAGGATGGGGTGCTGTAGGAGCAAGTTTTAAATAGAATTGAGCGATAAAGACCGAGCTTAGGGAAAGAAATGATGTAACTGTTCGATATTCTATGTGTTGGTGAGAACATTGCCATTGTCGTCCTTCAGCTAGTAGGCACCCGGTCGGATCACCTCGACCACCGTGTATGGTCCTTCCCATTGTGGAGAGAGCTTGTGCTTGTCCTTGGTTGACTGGGTCCTTCGGAGTATGAGATCACTGACCTCGAGGGCCCTCCTCCTGATTTTTCTCCCGTGGTACCTATGGAGAGTTTACTGGTAAAGAGCGGAGCGGATGACAGCGGTCTCATGAGCCTCCTCGAGCAGGTCGACCATGTCCTGCTGAGCCTCCATGGCTCGGTCTTGGTCGAAATCTCTTACTCTTTGGGCACTGTGATCGAGGTCAGATGGCAACACATCTTCAGCTCTGTACACCAGGAAGAAAGGGGTGAACCCCGTGGATCGGTTTGGAGTTGTTCTTAGGCTCCAGAGGACTACCGGGACCTCTGCAACCCATCGCTCAGCATACTTTTTGAGTCGGTCAAAAATGCAGGGCTTGAGTCCTTGGAGGACCATGCCATTGGCTCGTTCGACCTGACCGTTAGTACGTGGGTGTCCGACGAAGCCCAATCGATCCCGATGCCGTATTCGTCACAAAAGTCTAGGAACTTCTTGCCGGTGAAATTGGTTCCGTGGTTGGTGATGATACAATTAGGAACACCAAACCAATAGATGATGTCGAGGAAGCACTTGATCGCCTAATCCGAGCGGATGTTGGTGATGGGCTTCACCTCGATCCACTTGGTGAACTTGTCCACTGCCACGAGTAGGTGAGTGAATCCACCTGGGCCTTTTTGAGGGGCCCAACCATGTCGAGGCCCCAGACTACAAATGGCCAGGTGGTGGGGATGGTATGTAGCTCCTGCGCTGGCAAGTGAGTTTGCCAAGCATTGAACTGGCATCCTTCACACCTATGGACAACCTCCTCTATCTCGGAGTGCAGTGGGCCAGTAGAAACCTTGGCAAAAGGCTTTCCAACCAGCGACCTCAGGGCCACATGATATCCGCAGATTCCAACATGGACCTCGAGGAGGAGCTGTTTCCCCTAGTCAGTTGGGATGCACTTCATGAGTACTTCCAACGGACTTCATTTATAATGTTTGTCACCAATGGCAATGAATGTCTTGGCGCATCGAGCGACTCGTCATGCTTTAGTCCTTTCTGGTGAGAGGACTTCTTTGAGGATGTAGGCGAGCAGCGTCGCTCTCTAGTTGGTAGGGTCGAACATCAACAAGGCAGTGTCGCCTGTCGACGTTGCGATAGGATGTCAGGGCCTGAGCCCCCGAGTGCCTGGTCAGGGTCGGATCGCATTGGAGCGTCGGAGCCCCTGAGAGCTTGGTCAGGGTTGAGCCGCAACAAAGTCGGATCCTCCAGAATGCGGGTAGATGGCTCATGGAGATCGTTGATGAAGACCCCATCTGGAGGCAGAACTCGCCTGGTAGCCAATTTTGTGAGGAAGTCGGTGGCATCGTTGTCCTTTCGGGGGACATGATGCGGCTCGATCTCTTAGAACTTGTCCTCGAGCTTGCGCACCTCTTGGTAGTATGCCACCATGAGAGGGTTTTGCAGGAGGATTCCTTCATGACTTGGTCAACGACCAGCTCTGAGTCGTCGTGGACATATAGCCGCATTGCGCCGAGCTCGATGGCGATGCGTAGCCCATTGATGAGGGCCTCATATTCCGTGGCATTTGTTCAAGGCTAAAAAATGGAGACGGATTGTGTAGCAGAGCCTACTCCCATCTAGGGAGATCAGAACCACTCTAGCCCCTGAGTCGGGCGCCATGAGCGACCCGTCGAAGTACATCATCCAGTACTTGTGGGTGATGTCCGGGGTCAGGAGCTGGACTTCCATCCATTCGGCGACGAAGTCGACAAGAGCCTGAGACTTAATAGCGGTGCAGGGGACATACCTAATGTCATGGCCCATGAGCTCGAGTGCCCATTTGGAGATTCATCCTGCGGCATCGTGGTTGCGGACGATGTCTCCCAGCGGGTACAAAGTGACGACGATGACCTTGTGATCGATGAAGTAGTGCCAGAGCTTCCGGGTCGCCATCAAAACACGTATAGAAGCTTTTGGACCTAGGTGTAGCAAACCTTGGCATCGGCGAGTACCTCATCGATGAAGTATATTGGTCATTGGACACTTAGAGGGTGTCCTGGCTCCTCCTTTTCGACGACGAGGGTGGCGCTTACCACGTGGTTGCTTGCCGTGATGTAGAGGAGGAGAGGTTCTCCCTGTTTGGGAGCAACGAGGATTGGGGCCGACATCAGCTATGCTTTGAGGCTTTCTAAAGCCTGTTGTGCCTCCTTTGTCCAGATGAATGTGTCTATCTTCTTGAGAAGTTTGTAGAGAGGCATCCCTCGTTCGCCTAGTCAGGAGATGAACTGGCTCCGAGCGGCCAAGCAGTCGGTGAGCCTCTGCATGCCCTTGACATTGCGTATAGGGCCCATGTTGGAGATGGCCATGATTTTTTCGGGGTTGGCTATGATGCCGTGACTGGACATGATGTATCCAAGTAGCTTCCCCTTTGGAACCCTAAAAACATATTTTCTGAGATTCAATTTGACGCTATACCTTCGAAGGTTTGCGAATGTGGTGGCCAAGTTTGCGATTAGGTCTCTAGCTTGAGCCATTTTCACCACTATGTCATCCACATAGACGGCGATTGTTGGTTTTGGCCGCTCGACTTAGTCAGGTTGGTTGAGCGGGTCAATTTGGTCGGTGAAGCATCACTGCATGCACCGTTGGTAGGTGGCACCCACGTTCTTTAGACCGAAAGGCATAGTTACGTAACAATACGAACCATATGGGGTGATGAATGAGGTCGTGACCTGGTCGAACTCTTTCATCGCGATCTGGTGGTAGCCTGAGTAGGCATCCAGAAAGGAGAGGATTTTGCATCCTGAGGTGGAGTCGATTATCTGATCTATGCGTGGCAAAGGAAAATGGTCCTTTGGGCACGCTTTGTTGAGGCCAGTATAATCAACACACATTCTTCATTTCCCATTCTTCCTTTTCACAAGAATAGGGTTGGCTAGCCAGTCACAGTGGTATACCTCTTTGATTAATCCGACTGCTAGAAGTTTGATGATCTCTTCACATATGGCCCTGCGCCTCTCATCATCAAAGCGACGCAGGCGTTGCTTGGTGGGCTTCGAGCCCGGGATGACGTGTAGTGTGTGCTCGGCGACCTCCCTCGGTATGCTCGGTATGTTAGAAGGCTTCCATGCGAAGACATCTTGATTTGCGCATAGGAAGATGATGGCGAGCTCGCTTTCCTATTTGGCCTGGAGCTTGGTCCCGATCCGAACCATCTTGGTCGAGTAGGTGGGGTCGATCTCCACCACCTTGGTTTCCTCGGTCAGATGGAAGGCACTCAAGGAGGTCTGCCCGTTGCAGTCGGGGTCTGCTAGAGTCACCGAATTCCTAAGCTCCAGGAGCTCGGTGGAGTTGATGATGGCAGTGGCGACCTCGTAATGCTCACGGTCGTACGTGTAGGTGTGCGAGAAGGTGGCACCCATGGTGATGACGTCGTTCGGTCCCGACATCTTTAGCTTGAGGTAGGTATAGTTAGGGATTGTTATGAACTTGGCGTAGCTTGGCCGCCCCAAGATGGCATGGTAGGACCCCAGAAAGTCCACCACCTCGAAGGTCAGGACCTTCGAGCGGAAGTTGGATCGGTCACCAAACATGATGGGCATGTCAATCTGCCTGAGTGGGTACACCTACGTCCTTGGGATCACAACATGGAAGGGAGAGTTCACATGACGGAGCTCCGACCAGGGGATGTGCATGGTGTCGAGGGTGTCGACGTACAGAATGTTGAGGCCGCTGCCTCCGTCCATTAGCACCTTAGTGAGGCGCTTCTTGCGGATGATGGGGTCGACGATGAGCGAGTAGCAACCCGGTCGAGTGACGTGGGAAGGATGGTCCCTCTAATCATAAGTGATCGGGGAGTCCGACTAGCTAAGGAAAGAGGGGATGACCGACTCGGCAGCGCATGCCTCTCGGTAGCGTACCTTATGCTGGCGCTTGGAGTGGATGGCGTCGGATCCCCCAAAGATCATGAGGCATTCCTTGGGGTCGGGGAAGCTATCTCCATCCTTACCCGCCGTGCCTCCCTTCTTGGCCATGTCCTTCTTGCCTTTCCCTTCCTTTGGCTTGCTGACTTGCCGCAGGAAGCGCTTAAGGAGCTCGCGGTCCTTGTAGAGGTGCTTTACGGGGTAGACGTGGTTGGTGCAGGGTTCTCCATGAGATTGTCGAAGTGGTCGGACTAGCCCTACTGGGGCTGTTTGCCCTCGTGATCGGCAGCGGCGACCAAAGCTGGGTTGGCCGATCGGCGCCGATCCTTCTTGTTCTTCTTGCCCTGTTGTGTGGAGGGGCCCTCGCCTTGGTCCTCGTGCTTGGCCTTGCCCTTGTCCCAACCGCTACTGAAGACCGCCCTGACTACCTCCTCGCCGAAGGTGTGGTTTGTGGCAATGTCGAGTAGGTAACGGGTGTTATGGGGCATCACACAGCCGAGCTTGTGGACCAGGGACTAGCAGGTTGTCCCAGAGAGGAACACGCTGTCGACGTCCGCGTCGACGACATCAGGAAGGGAGTTGCACTATTTTGAGAACTTGCGGATGTAATCCCATAGGGACTCGTTGGGCTTCTATTGGCAACTCTAGAGGTTCCAGGAAGTCCTAGGACGGGCATACATCCCCTGGAAGTTCCCGATGAAGACCCTCTTGAGGTCCGCCTAGTCACGGATGCTGTTGGGCAAAAGGAATTCGAGCCATGCCCGAACATGCTCCACCACATAGATGGAGAGGTACTAGATGATGAAGTAGTCATCATCCACTCCACTAGCTTGGTAGGCAAGCCAGAAGTCCTCGAGCCGGGGTTCATCTCCCCAGTGTATTGGTGATGTTGGTGGGTGGTCGAAAATGCTGTGGTAACGACGCTTTCTGGATGCGACAACCAAAGGCCCGTGTCCCCAGGCCATCAGGGCTAGGGCTCCGGTCGTTCGGTCGGCCATCACGCCTAGGGTGCGTGTCCTCGTACTCCTCAGTGGTCCGGCCAGGGCCAGTGCCGCCCGCTCTTGCCGCCATTCGATGGATGCCATCATCATGCTAAGTATGGCACCAATTGTTGATGACGCTGCGAGAGTCATGGTTCGGCCCGAGCCTCTCGCACATAGGTGATCGGTGTGGAGCGGGTGCCGGGTCAGGCTGCTATGTAGCCACGGCTTCCTGCTCCACGCTCGACAACTACTATGGTGAGTGGGTGGAGCGATTCGACTGGTGCAGCCCCAGTCCCCCTGTTGGGCAAGAGGACGTGAGCTGGTGTCACGACGCGGAGCTCTTCGCCTGCTGAACGGCGGCAGTCTCCACCAGCGCCCGGATGCTCGTGGAGGCCGCGCAGAAGCATCGCCGCGGCAGTGATGTTTTGGCTAGCCCGAGCAAACTAAGGGGGTCGTCCCCTCCATCCAGTATGTTCCCCTGGACCTGACGGGCATGACCCCAAGCGCCGATCGCCGGGTTACGCGCATGTGGCGCAGTGTGATGCACCGGGTGCGCCGGCGCAGGCGGCGGCTGGTTCTACTGCCTTTGTCGTAACTCCTCGCCGTGCTCCTACGCACACGCTAGGGCCTGCACACGGGGGTCTAGAGGGGTGTGAGTCTGCAGAGACTCCACTACCTCCGGTAGCTGTCCCGGGGCATCCACCATAGCGCACTCCTAGGACAAAGGGTGGCCAGGTGCCATGACGTCGCCGATGCTAGACCCGTCGCTTTTGACCTCATCATCAACGAGGCCGTCGAAGAAGGAGGGGCATAGCCCGCCATCCCCACGAACTTGGATGTGAGAGGGAGCGGCGTCAGCATCCTTCAGAGCCCCTATGCGCACGCGTCCACGGGGGACGTGAAGCCGTAGGGGAACCGGTCGCATGGCGGTCATGGTGGGGACAACGGGGTCCCTTCGGAGAGCTGGCAGAAGGTGTTAAATAGTGAGTAAAGAACAATATGTACATCACTCATTATGGGGTTTGAGCCGATCATGGGCTAGAGGCAAAGCGTGGGTGTCTCGACATTGAGGTCGTCGAGTGGCCCGGGGCCGGTGGAGGGTGCTCCTCCTCCAGTGGGCGTCAGGACAAGCACCTCCTCGTGGAGGCCAAGTACGCCGAGTTGGTCGGCGATGAAGTCCAAACTCCCAAAGAGGAAGGTCTGGAGTGGCACAAAGATAGGAGGAACCCACATCCCAGCAAGTGGGAGCATGGGAAACTCTAGCGAGCCGAAGCGCATCATATCGTTTGAGCCCGCCGTGCCGAAGATGGTGGAAAGGTAGGCCATCTGATGACCAAAAGCATGAATGCACGGCGTCTCTCTCCACGGACGGCGCCAACTGTCGGTGCGAAATGTGGCCGACAAGTAAATTTTTGTAGTTTTAGCGTGCGTTGTGATCAGATGTGGCCCAGCATGCGATGACACATGATTTATACTGGTTCAGGCAACTTGACCTACATCCAGTTTCAGTCGGTCGGTGACTTTATTCCTGAGCCCAGGTGCTCGAAGTTTGCTATGGGGTTACAAACGAATAAGGAATGAGATGGGGGGTGTTAGAGGCCTGGTCGGACTCTGATCCGAATAGAAGAGAGTGACGGATGCTCAAACGTGCGCTAAGTATTGAAGCATATGCTCTGTGTGCCCGAGCTTATCAACTTTTGAGAGCGTGTAGACTGTGTAGCTGTCGAGCTCTCTAGCTGTTTTTTTGTTAGGAGAGGGCGCATCCCCTTTTATAGATGAAGGGGATGGCCTTACAAGTCAAAGACGGACAGGGAGAGAGTGTGTACGGGTGCTACCTAGTCTTGTTGCCCACGCCGTCGGGTATGGCACGCCATTGCCACCTTACTGTTCATGAGATGTTGTATCTGATAGGCTGCACAGTGTTCGCCCACCTTACTGTTCATGACCTGGTAGGCTGCACAATGTTCGCTAGGGATGGCAAACGACGGCGCCCACAATATTGTTTGTGCTCTGACGCGTCTAGAAGGCTGTATAGTGTCCGTCTGACATGGCCTGGTGGCACCGTCCTGCAGGTGCGCAGGGCATGGCAGGGTACGATCCTCGGTATTGCGGTTGACTTGAGCGCCTTACCTTATCTGCTCTGCCTACTCCCCGGGCCCACACCGAGCAGGCGTCCTAGTCGGTCGTTCCCAGTAGGCCCCGACCGTATCGGTCGGGAAAGAGAGGCGAGCAAAGGTCTAGCATATCCTCGGTCGGAGGAACGGGGTCGGAGTCAGACTGCGGTCCCACCACAGCCAGGTCTTCCGGTTGGGGCTCCGCCAGGTCTCCTGGCCGGAGGTGTCGGTCGGGGACCGGATCATGGTCTCAGCCTGTCATTGGATATCTAGGCCGGCCCAGACGGGCGCTGTCGCTGCGCTGCCTGCTGGGCCAAGTATTGCAGGGAAGCGGGTCCATTGGGGATGCCGGGTTTATGAACCCGACACGTCTCTTCCTAATGTTTTATTTGTTTTTTAGGCGTATGTTTTGTAAGTGTATTTATTTGGATATTGCATATGTTTGACACATATGTTGCAAGTGTTTTATCTAGATGTTGCGTATATTTACAATTGTTTTCAAGTGTTTTTACGTGTTTTTACAAGTGTTTTGTACGCATGTTTCCGGTGTTTCATTGTCTCATTTTATATGTTGCAATGTGTTGCATCAGAATGTTTTAAAAATCGATGTAGATCAAGGTGTTGCACTTGGAATGCGCGTGGGAAGCAGGAGGCGACGTGAGCAATCCCCGTGCGCGGTCTAGGGGCGCGAGCTACGTTCAGGGCAGCGCGGGCCCGCTGCTGGGGCGCTCGCTCACAAACCCTACGCTGCTGGGGCGCTTGCTCGCTCGCTGCACGGTCATCATCCAACGCTAGCGTCCCGGATCGGACTTCCAGGGCACTAGCAAGTCCGAAAACTTAAATGGATATTCGAATATAATCCGAGTTCAAACTATATAGTTCATATTATGATCTAGATCATACTGACAAGAACATATATAATAAATAATGATTGATATTTGTATCTGATTAATTGTGTTTATTCGATTGTTTCCATATGTATGTACGAGAAACAGATATATTTCGTCCGCCTCACATGTATATGGAAGATGGTGGTAGGCATATTTCCGTTCATCTGTGAATCTGTTCAACTTTCCAAGCGATGCGAAAGATTTTGACTGCTGCCTGCTGGACTGTACGAAGATTGATCTTAGATAGAAACCTTAGCTCTGGGGTTCAGCTGACAAGCTAGGATTGACAAGCTATTAGTTTGCAACCAGAGGGATTAGAAATACAGCTTCTTTCTTCTTAGCTTCGTGTACATATGGGTTTCTTTTATATATGTTTGTCGAAAATCGAAACTTATCCTTGTTCAAGACCTCAAGTGCTAATTTTTTTATGGGATAGGAAAACTCGTGCTTTTGTCATAGTCAGGTATAGATGGGCAACGGGCCAGCCCGGCCCAGGCCTAGGCCAGGCACGGCCCAACAAGGCACGGCCCGGCAGGGCCCGGCGTGCCGCTTTGGGCCATTGTGCCTGGCCGACGGCCTAGGCACGGCCTGTCCGGTCGATTTTCAGGCCAGGGCGGCCTGAGTGGCCCGCACAGAACCAGTGTGCCGGGCTGGCCCATGGCCCACCAAAGAGGGGAGGGGAGGCAGCAAGGGATTGGGAAGGAGGCCGTGGCCTGGCCGTCGCGGTCGCCTCCATGGCTGCTGCGGGTCTGGGGGGTCAACGCGCGCGGGGAGCTTCCATGGCCGTCGTGGTTGTCTCCTTCACCGCTGCGAGTCGGAGCAAGCCAGGAAGGCGAAGTCGCTGCGCTGGCGAGCTCGCCCTTGGCACCGGATCTGGAGTCGCCGCATCGGGGAGGTAGGAGAGGGAGGAGGGGCTTGGCCCTGGGTCGTCGGCGCTGCGAGGAAAGGCTGCCATTGTGAGGGTAGGGAAGGGCCGGAGTAGGCGCTGCAGGAAGGGAAGGGGAGCCGCGGTGCGCGGCTGCGTGCCTACTCCTCGCGCGACGTGAGGGAAGGGGAGGAGCTATGAGCGACTGCGCTTGAGTGGGTATGAGAATTAGGGTTAGAAAAACAGGAGATGATATATATACTCTTTACTATGATACCGGGCCTTTATCGGGCCTTAGACAAATTATCGAACCGTGCCGTGCCACCCGGCGTGCCTGGGGAGCGGCCCAGGCACGGCCCTATACATCTGGCCATGCCAGCCCGGGCCCGCTAACACCGGGCCATGCCGTGCTCGTGCTGGGCTAAAATACCGTGCTTCGGGCCGGGCCACCGGGCTGCCGGCTGCATGCCCATATATAGTCAGGTTGCACGTATATCGTCATTTGTGTTGTGTTTAAACTGGCATTACAACTGAGGAAGCAAACGTGACATGGTTGCTCGGTAGTCAAACTTACATGGTACTGTGGGACCCGCATGCATGTGTGTATGCATATGGCTGTTGACCTACAGTGTGTGTTGAACCAAAGCGTGCAAGTGCAGCCGTCTAACAGCGCAAAATTATTACTCTACCAAAGCACGTTACCGAAGGGATATATCAATGGTAGGAGTAGCTGTTAAAAGTTGAGAAGAGGACGAGGTTAAATTTTGAGGTAGCTGGGCCGCCTCTAGTTGGGCTTGTGTGGCGAGGCGCTTTTTTTTTTTAGGCGTGGCGAGGCGTTGGAACCGGAAAATCAGGCGCATCACAGTTCCAGACGGAAAGCTTGCAGACTCGACCAAGAGATGGATTAAAAAAAACCAGCTGCTGCATCTGCATGGCATTCGAGGACACCCTTGCCATCCTGGCACTTTGGCACGTATGGAAGAAAAGAAAACCTGGATTTGACACTTTATTTTTTGTTTTCTGAGAGAAAAAATGCTTAGACGAAATGCATCTAATCTACGAATTCATAAGAGATAATTAGGCCCCGTTTGGCAGGGCTTCTCCACCAGCTTCAGGAGTCATTTGGAGCCGTTTTCTGCCAAACGGGGTAAAGTGAAATAGCTTCACTGGTGAAGCCCCTAAAAACATGCTCTCACAATGATTTGGGGTGGGATGGAGCCAAAAAAAGTGGCTTCTCCTGGCTCCTCCTCCAGGCCCCTAAAAACATGCTCTCACGGGAAAGTCATTTTGCCAAACGGTTTACCAAAACTGCTTCAGCTCCACCGGTGGAACTGTTCGTGGAGCTGAAGCAAAAAAAAATAGCTTCACTAGTGAAGTGAAGCCCTGCCAAACGGGGCCTTATTCTCTTTAATAAGCTTTGGTGTCGTGCACGACACAATATGACTCTATCTTTCGCTTCATCAGAAAAATTAGAACCTCTCAGTAACAAGACCAAAACCCGCCGCCTTACCACTTGGCCACGCCCCATGTCATTTCGTTTATATGAGACACTAATAAACACTATCATTTTTATATGTTATTTGTCAACCCCACTTCAATTACCTGAAAAATGAGGGACATTTTCTTGCTAGGATTCTAGACTCGTAGATAATATAGAATCCGTAAGATCTGTAAGATTTAAAAGCAATAGATGAATGAAAACCAGCTATATTTTGAGAAGTGATGGCCCGCGCATGCACATGGAGAAAACTGACAAAGAGAAAAACCAGTGAGGATTGAAGAAGGGAGCAGGCGTCCTTTCAAATTGCAGAGAACCCAAGGGAGGGGCGCCAAGTGTGGAGGGGCACAAAAGAAGAGCTTCGTTCTAGACAAACAGTTTTTATGCTATCCTTTTCTCTCATATTTGGGTGGCTGGTGGGCACCAATCTGTTGGATTTGGGCCCAAATAGTATATATATATATATATATATATATATATATACTATTTTAGCTGGCTACAAAATAACTTATTCTGTAGCCACTTTGAGTTACCATAACGATAATTACTATGTTAATTTACGAGATTATAGTAACTCATTACTATGTGGTTTACTATAACGTTATGGTAAATATCCCCATGTGTTATAGTAACCCAACTATCATAAATATATATTGACATTATCGTAAATTAGTATATAAAATTATCATAAATAGAGATGACTACAGAATAACTTATTTTGTAGCTGGCTACTAAATATACTATCCCCATATATATATATATATATTCCTACTCCCTCCTCCTAACCATGTAAATCAAGCAGGAATCGGGGCTGGTTATCAGGTGGAGAAACGCGGACCCGTTTGGACCGGTGACGGTGGCTATATGGCAGCCGTATTAATCTGGACGTATATACGCGAATTAAAAAGGCATGTGTCCAGATAATTACCGGAAAAAAACAGATCTGGGCTATGGTGGGATGAGTAACTACTATATACGCATACTCCCTTCTCACAAAAGTATGCACATGTATTTTTTTTCTCAAAATAAGTATGAATACATACTCTCGTTGTTTTGTATATCTCCATGCGTGAATGTATGCACATACTCCGATCGTGTGGTTTAGTATGCACTTGTACTATCTAAATCTTTGTGTATGTTTGCAAGTATGTATAAATACTCTAATCCAAAAAGTATGTACACGGACTCCATTCTTCTAAAAAAATATGTACAGATACTCCATTCCAAAAAGTATGCATAAATACTCTTGTCGGTGTTTCGGACCGGGGGTCCTCAACCAACCAGTAAATGTGAACTGCGTGCCCCTAATCCCGGATGGTGATGCAAAGAGACACAAGGTTTATACTGGTTCAGGCAATCGATGCCCTACGTCCAGTCTGAGAGATCGATCTTGTATTCCTTGCACCGAAGTGCTAGTAGTAGGGGGTTACAAGCACAGTGAGAGAGGGAGCTAATCCCAGGTCTCGGCGAGGTGTCGTGTGGGCGGCTTGAGACGTTGCTCTCAGGCGGCTGGGATGCGTATGTGTGTGAGCTATCAGGTGTTCTTCTCCTTAAGGGGCCCAAGTCCTCTCCTTTTATAGTTGAAGGGAGGACACGGACAGTACATGTGCTGACTATACGGCGTCGTGCCAACAGGGGCGGTGTGTCCGAGCCCTGTGGCCTGTTCCTGTGGTGGCGTGGTCGTCGGAGTGGTCCGTCCTTGGAGCACTGGGGCGACGTGCTGGTCACGTCCGACCCTGTGCATCATGGGAGCTTCTGGGCTACCTCGGAGCAGGCGTGGCGGCCAGGACGCGGATCGCTGTGGATTGGCGGCGCGTCAGGCCGAGGCTTCGATCAGTGCCGAGGCTGCACCGCAGTGGGGGTCTCGGCGAGCACGAACCCCGAGATTGCCGAGACCTTGGTGTATAGTGCCGAGGCTCCGAGAGGGCGGCTGATCTGTCGCGCTGGCTTGGAGGCGGTGATGACCCGGTCCAAGTAGTCCGCGCGATGTTGTTTTCGAGGCGGGGATCGCGGGGCACAGTGCAGTGTGGGCGCTGATCGTGGGCATAGCGTCAGAACACAGTGGCCGGTAATCCCTGTCGTGCCCTGTCCCAGCCAGTATGGCGTTGATGCGACCTCAGGTCCCGTCGGTCATTCTGTGGTGTCAAGCCGTCGTCCGGCTGAGATTGCGGGAGTGGTTGAAGTATTAATGGGACATGACGTGCTGTCAGGAGGGTTGGTCGAAGTGGGGGCAACGGACTATGGATAAGCTGGCCTCGCGCAATACGGAGAATGAGGCCTTACGTGAGACGGAGGGCGGAGCCTCGCGCGAGACGGGGATCGGACTCCTTGCTGAGGCCTTCCGTGAAGAGCCTCGCGCGAGGCGGAGATTGTGTTCCCTGCCGAGGCCTTCCGTGGAGAGCCTCGCGCGAGGCAGAGATTGCGTCAGGACGCCGAAACCTTCTACGCGAGGCTCGAGATGAGGCGGAGAGCCTGACAGGCTCGGACGTGGCGGGTGATGGGCCCACGGCTTACCTTCTAGCTTTGTATTTAGATGGGACTTAAGTGACCCCTCTGATGTTCGCTCGGGGTACCCCGTCCTAAGGTATCCGACAGTAGCCCCCGAGCCTCCGGGGGAGTGCGCGCACTCTCCCTGAGGGTTTGCCGAGGCTTGGTTTATTCCTGCTCCCATAGGAATTAGGTTTTGTTTCTTGAGGTTCCGGTGGGTGCGCGCGAGCGCACCCGCCGGGTGTAGCCCCCGAGGCCCTGGAGGAGTGGAGTTACTCCTCCAGGGGCTTTTTTCGTTTTCGCGTTTGAACAAGAAGTTCTTATCGCATTTGCCGAGCCCACAAGCGCAAGTTCGGGTTGCGGGGGTCTCGACGAGGCTGCAGGAAAAGCCCTCTAGCCTCCACACGGAGCGAGAGGTCCGTCAGGGATCCCCCTGACTTTGGGTACGACCCTCACGCTTCCTTTTCGCTCGGAAGGAGGGGTGGAATGTGCCAGGCTACCCTCGATGGGCACGAGCGTGGACACTTTCGGTGAGCTGTTATCGGGTAGTGCGAGTGGAGGCCCGAACCCCGTTCGCTAAGGGTCGGCTAGCGGTCTGGAGACGCACTCCAAGAGTACCAGAGGGTTTCTCTAGTGGGTGCCGAGGCCATTCGTTGGGCCTCGGTGGCTCGGTGCCTCCCTACGGTGGGATCCCATTCGGAGACTTCCCTGCCGGTCTCGGACACGACTTAGGACGCCCCGAGCGATTGTTCGCTCGGGCCTCGGCCATTCGTAGGCTCGCCCCAAGGTCGTCCCTGACTCTGTTGCCCTAGGGCGACTGTCGAAACCTCTAGAGGCCCAGCCTTCGAACCCCTGGACCGTATCGGGCTCGGTGCCCTTTATCGTATTTGTAACGGA
The DNA here is from genome assembly GCA_904845875.1 of Miscanthus lutarioriparius. Taxonomy (NCBI): domain Eukaryota; kingdom Viridiplantae; phylum Streptophyta; class Magnoliopsida; order Poales; family Poaceae; genus Miscanthus; species Miscanthus lutarioriparius. Next base: position 59,975,505 of record CAJGYO010000013.1, read on the forward strand.
ACTTCTAGCGTGGACTTAGACTGTTTGTCTTTGTCTTGGGCGCAGGAGGAGCCCCCGAGCCTCCACCAGGAGCAGGAGGGCGGTCAGGGGTCCCTTGGCTTTTTCATCCGACCCTCACATATCCTTTTCGTTCGGACAGAGGGTTTGTTTGTCGAGCCCATTCCGGTGCGAGCCGGAGCCGCTGGTCTCGGCAAGGTTGCAGGAAGAACCCCTAGCCTCTACGCGGAGCGAGAGGGCCGTCGGGAGTTCCCCTGGCTTTTTATACGCCCCTCGCGCATGAGGGTTTGTTTGCCGAGGCCCCTTTGGGTGCCAGCCCGGGTCGTGGGGTCTTGGTGTATCTGCAGGAAGAGCCCCCTAGCCTCTACATAGGCCGAGAGGGCCGTCAGGAGCTCCCCTGTCTTTTTGTACGACCATCACGCTTCCTTTTCGCTCGAAAGGAGGGTTTGTTTTGTCGAGCCCCTTTGAGCGCGAGCCGGGGTCGCCGGGTCTCGGCAAGTTTGCAGGAAGAGCCCTGTAGCCCCTGCATAGAGCGAGAAGGCCGTCAGGGGTTCCCCTGACTTTTTGTACGACCCTCATGCTTCCTTTTCGCTCGGAAGGAGGGGTGGAATGTGCCTCGCTACCCTCGGTGGGCACGAGCGGTGGCACCTCCGGTGAGCTGTTTTCGGGTAGTCCGAGTGGAGGCCCGAACCCCATTCGCTAGGGGACGGCTAGTGGTCCAGAGACACACTCCAAGAGTACCAGAGGATTTCTCTAGTGGGTGTCGAGGCCGTTCGCTGGGCCTCGGTGGCTCGGTGCCTCCCTACGGTGGGATCCCATTCAGAGACCTTCTTGCCGGTCTCGGACACGACTTTGGGCATCCCAAGCGTTTCGCTTGCTTGGGTCTCGGCCCCGTATAGGCTCGCCTGCGGTCGTCCCTAACTCTGTTATCCTAGGGCGGCTGTCGAAACCCCTTGGGGCCCAGCCTTCGAACCCCTAGATCATAATAGGCTCAGAGCCTGGTTCCTTCATATGAAAGGAATAGGCCGTGGGGAATAACTTCCCTATTGGCTCGGCAACGGGTGGCGTGCCTTTTGAGGCGGTTTCCTGGGGAGGCGAAACGACGCCTACTGCCGTAGTGGCCGAGCGTGACGTGGTGGATGGGACGTACCTGTTCTCACATTTAATGAGGGAGACGTGGGCGCGTGGGCCGGCGAAATCGGCTCGTGGTTAACTGCGCCGGATCGGGGGGGGGGAAACTTCCCCGATTTCGTCGCCCGTTCGTTTCGCCTCCTCCCTGCATAAATACCCAAAGAGTCCCACCCCTCCTCGTCTTACCTTGCCTGCATTAGCACTGCCTCCATCGAGCCGTCGCTAGAGCAGCGAGTGCCGGGAAGAAGAGGGGAGAGGAGCGAGTCTAGGGAGAAAGCGAGAAAAAAGCAAGAGCGTGGGAGAGAGAAAAAACTCACCGCCGCACCCGATTCGTCTATCGCACCCATGGCCGGTGACATCGTCGTTGTCGAGGCAGACCCCTGGGACCCGTCAGATGTCACCGAGGAGATGCTTCAGTCGCTTGTCGACGGTGGACTCTTTCGCCCGGTGACAGACCCCACCAGGCCGGAGTGCATTGCTCTATACGGCGAGCCAGAGCCGAGGCCCCACGACGGCTACGTCGTAAGCTTTGTCTCCTTTCACGTGCGCGGCCTCGGCGTCCCGGCGGATCGGTTCATGCTGGCGCTCCCGCATTACTACGGCGTGGAGCTCCATAACTTCAATCCCAACTCCATCGCTCAGGCGGCTATCTTTGTTGCCGTCTGCGAGGGGTACTTGGGGATTGCTCCCCATTGGGAGTTGTGGCTCCACATATTCCGAGCGGGGCACACTACCAAGCCGACGGGCATGTCGGGTACGAGGAAGACGACGAGGGCCGGCGGCAGCACTCTCCAAGTGCTCCAGGACCGCCTACACCTCTACATTCCGGCCTAGCTCGTGCCATCCAATCGCCGGTGGTACACGAGTTGGTTCTACCTTCGCAATGACGACGGAGGACTTCCCCCCTACACTGGGCGGATTGTGGGGAGTTGCCCGCAGAGATGGAAGTACGGCATCCCGAAGGACGACCAGCCCAAGCTGCAGCCGCTTCTGGAGGGGCTGGCGAGGCTGCGGGGCCACGGTCTCACCGTGGCTGTAGTCGTGGCCGCCTTCCACCGCCCGGAGGGTGCTGCCGCTGATGGCTCGGCGGCGGCGGGTGTTCGAGATGAAGCCGGGTGAGCCCATTGAGGGCACCCGGATGTCCTCCTCCGCCCTTTCTGACGAGGAAATTCTTCGTCGGGTGGGGGAGACGGTAGAGGCCAAGCTGAGGGGCGGCAACTTGACCCCTATCGCTATGCGGCCGTCGCGGGGGTTCCTCTCGCTGGTAAGTCGTGCGCCGCTTGTAGCCTCCGAGCCTCCTCAGTCTCCCCTTACCCCTTGTTTCCTTATGCGCGTCCGTCGTTCCTGCAGGGGATGAGGGACGTACGCTCATCTCCGCCGCCCGTTCCCGAGGACGCGAGGCGGCGGGCGATCAACCGCGCGCACGCCGATGCGCAGAAAAAGCGGAAAGACGCCAAAGCGGCGAAGCGCACGAAGCAAATCCTCACGCGCGAGGAGCTGGATAAGCGCCGCCATCAACAACGGAAGGATGGTCTCCCGTTGGAGGAATCCCTGTCGACGTCGCTGTCGACGGAGGCCTCGGACGGGGATGATGGGGACGAGGTGGGGCGAGGTCCCCTGGACCATCTTCCTGACGTAGTGGAGGTGGTGCCCGGGGCGATGGCAAGCAGCCCGGCACTCCCGGGAGGAGGAGGAGAAGCGGACCCGGGGTCGGTGGTTGTCCACTCCGGGGCCAAGGCCGACACGCTCGAGGCGCGGGCGTTGGGCAAACGCGCCGTCAGCCCGGTGGGCTCGGCGGCTGTGGTGGAACAAGTGGCGGTGGAGGCGACACCACCGCCCCCGCAGAGGACCGGAGGGGCGCCGGGGTCCATTGAGGACCGACCGGTGCTGATGGACACAGAGGCGACGCCTCTGCCACCGCCTCCGCCATTGCGGACGAGGTCTGCTGTGGCGAAACGGTTGCCGCCCCGTTCAAGGTAAGAGTATTTTTGGCAGGGTCATAGTGCCTTCCGTTCGCCTTTTGGTCTCGCGCTGAGCCCTGTCGGTTATTTTTCCTTAGTCGGAAGCGGCCTGCAGATGCGCTTCCCTTGGCGCCCCTTAAGGCGCTCAAGGCGAGCCCGGCTCCTCCGCCCACTGGGTGGCGGAGGCACAAGCCGCTATCCAACGCGGCGCGGCGTCGGCGAGGGTCGATCCGAAGGAGCCGGCCGCCCAAGGAGGGGCTGTCGAGGCGGCCCCTACACAGACGAGGGAGGGAATGCCTCCGCCCGTGAGGGCGAGGCTCACGAGTCGGATGGGGCCGGCGTGCCCTTGGTTGCCGAGGCCGCCGAGACCGCAGTGGCTGCAGTCGGTGTTTCTGCGTCCTCCGAGGCCACGATGGCGGAGGCCGAAGCCCCTGAGACCACCAAGGCCATTGTGATGGCGGCGAGGCCGTCTGTCCAGGAGGCGGAGACAAAGGCGGCGGAGGCCCTGGTGGCGCCCTTGCTTCAGGGGCCGCCGTTGTTGCGAGAGAGCGCCCGGGAGACAGAGGTCTATCCGATCTCCTCCGACAATACTTCCCGGGCACGGGAGGTGGTCGACGCCGAGGATGTCGGTGCCGTGGAACAGCCGACGCCGATCTTGGACAAGGGAAACTCGGCCCTCGTGCGGGTGTGACCCGAGCCTCGCGGGTGGGATCACCCGCGGGTACTGTGGCGGAGCCGAGACGACCCTGAGGGGGAGTCGCTGTTCGCCCTTCCGGACGTAGCCGAGGGTGGGCGCTGGGGCACCTTTGAGCAATACCATCAGCTGGCGGAGCGGTCGCTACGAACGGCCCTGTCCGTGGTGGCCGACGACTTGTCCGGAGTCGCCCAGGTTTGCGTTTTCCTTTCTCACGCGACGTTGTCCTTTTCTGGTTTTGTTACAATCAATGACCCCTGTTCTGCTTCCCCAGGAGCTCGAGACCCGGTCCCTTGGGAAGTCGGTCTTTCTTCGGCGGGAGAGGGGCGTCTGGGACCAGCTTCAGTGGCAGGAGGGCCTTCTCGTCGGCGCCAATGAGCTCCTATCGACGCGGAGCACAGAGGTAGAGGACCTCCGCCTTCGTTGTGCCGATGTGAAGGTCGAGGCGGCCATGGCCCAGACGTAGCTCGCCCCTCTAGTGGCGCGGGTCAAGGAGTTGGAGGAGGAGCTCACCCGCGCGGTCAGCGATCGGGATGCCTTCAGGGGCCGAGCCACTGATGCTACGGCCTCGGCCGCGGCTCTCGCGGGGCAGCTAGGGGCGGAACGGAGGGCGCACCAGCTGACGAAAGGTTCCTTGGATGAGGCCCTTCTCTGCGGTGAGGCCATGAACCGAGGTGTGGTTTGAGGGGGACGGTCGAGGGTGAGTCTTAGTCCCCTCATTTTGTTTTCTTTTCCTTATGTTCGCTCCCTAACTCCCTTGTGTGACACAGAGCTGGGGAGTGAAGCTTCCAGGGCGGCCTAGGCTTCTCGGGTCGAGGCCCAGTGCTTGAAGGAGGAGGCCGAGGCTTCTAGGGCCGAGGCCCTGCGCTGGAAGGAGAAAGCCGAGGCCTATCAGGTCGAGACCCGACACTAGGAGCTGAAGGGCAAGGGTGAGTTCTGTGGGCTTCCTCTCCTAATTTAGGTTGTTTTTTCCCTCGCTCAACCTTACTCTGTTCTCCATGGTGCAGAGTCAGAGGCGGAGGTTACTCGGGTAGCCGAGGCTTTCAGTAGCCAGGTGCGAGATGGTGCTCGATGCTTGAGATCGGGAGCACGCAGTGCGCTGAAACGCTTGCCCTTTTGCTCTGAGGCCTTGGAGGTTGAAGGGGTTCAGTCAGGCAGCTCCCTAGGAAGCCATTTGATCGTGCTGAGCAACCAGATGCGCGAGCGGCTCCGAGGAGCGCTGCACACGGGTGTCAAGCGCGCTGGCCGTCATCTCTTCTCACTACATTGGCGTCGACCTCCCGGCCATCAGTGATGGGTATGCCCTGCCTGATGAGGAGGAGGAGGCTGATGCAGCGGTCACGAAGCTGATGGAGGCGGCGGAAGGCCCTGGCACGGCGCTGGCGATGCTCTTCGAAGAGGAGGTGGTTCCTCCCCTACCATCTACCGGTGCTGAAGGCCCTAAGCCTTGATCTGGGCCCTGGGGGCTATGTAAAAATAGAGTAGGAGTTATTTTTGTATCGTAACGCTTGTGGCCGTCGAGGCCTTTATTTTTGAAGTATTTGTGTTTCTTAGTTGTTTTTTCTCATGTTTCCGAGCCTCGCCCCTCTGTTGCTCTGATCGAGATTCGCTTTGCAAAACACCCCTTGGGGCCTAAGCCATCCCTTGGGCGAGAGGTAGTGAGGGAGTGCCGTAGCTGGAGGCGTGGGGCGCGTCTCGCGACTCTACCGGCCTCTTGCTTAGGAAGCAGGACCTTGGTCCGAGGGGTTTTACAAACCGATTCGTCAGAGCATGCTAGAGTCTTGGCGTAGGAATTTTTGCGAAAAACGACTGAAGAATGGTGCATGGGACCTAGGGGGAGTTCCCCATCTAGCCCCCGAGGGAGGCTTGGTTCTGCCGAGGCAGAGCCGAGCCTCCCTTGTCGTGTTACTGTATTGCCGAGACCTACGATGGGCTCGGGGGGTTTCTCGAAATATTAGACCAACTAAAGAACGCTTTTTAATTGTATTTCGAGAAACGACATATACAATGCTTGGAAATTTAGGGATAAAAGCGACGTAGCTGTTCTATGTTCCAAGCATTGGTGAAGACTTCGCCCTTCTCGTTGGCCAGCTTGTAGGTCCCGGGCTTCAGTACTTGGGCGATGATGTACGGCCCTTCCCATGGCGGGGTCAGCTTGTGGCGGCCCTTGTTGCTCTGTGCTAGCCTCAACACCAGGTCACCTACCTTCAAGTCTCGGCCTCAGACGCGTCGGGCCTGATAACGTCGTAGGCTCTGCTGGTATTTGGCCGAGTGTAGTAGCGCGACGTCTCAGGCTTCCTCCAGTTGATCGAGGGCGTCCTCTCGGGTGGTGCAGTTACTTTGTTCATTATAGGCTTGTAGCCTCGGGGAACCATATTCCAAGTCAGTGGGGAGGATGGCCTCGGCCCCATAGACCAGGAAGAAAGGCGTGAACCCCGTGGCTCGGCTTGGAGTGTTCCTCAGGCTCTAGATGACCGATGGGAGTTCGGTGAGCCATTTCTTGCCAAACTTTTTCAACCGGTTGTGAATCCTTGGCTTGAGGCCTTGTAGGATCATGTCGTTGGCACGCTCTACTTGGCCATTGGTCCTTGGGTGTCCTACGGCCGACCTGGCCACACGGATGTGGTGGTCGTCGCAAAACGTCAGGAACTTTTTGTCGGTGAACTGTGTCCCGTTGTCGGTGATAGCGGCCGCCTCGGTGTGGGTGGTAGCCCCGAGCGGGCCCCTCGCTGTCGCGGCGTCGTCGCCTGCTGACCGCCTCATGGTCTTCCTGCACCTCGCGTCGGTTGCCGAGGTGGCCCAGAAGCACGGGGGCCTTGTGGGCTATCGGTGCTCGAGCGGGCTCGGGACGAGCCGAGGCTTCCCTGTCTTGCCGAGGCGGTGCCGCGGGCAGGTTCGGGATGCCCCCGTGCCATCGGGAGGCGGAACTCTCAGCCTGCTGAACCACGGCGGTCTCTAGGAGCTCTCGGAGCTCACCATGGACCCGCCGCCCCTCCGTGGTAGAAGGCTCGGGCATCGCACGGACCAGCATTGCCGCGGCCACGTCGTTCTAGCTGGCGCGATTGAAGACTGGGGTTCCTCACTCCCTTCGTCGTCGTGGATGCGATGATGTACATTGCGGGCCCTTCGTCGGGCTCCTCCGCCTTCACCGCGACCTTGCTGCTCCTGTTCGAGAGAGTCTCGAAGCTGCTGTAGAAGGAGTCGGTCCTGTTCGACCTTGGACTGGAGCTCACGGAGCTGTTCCAGGTCTGGACGTTGAGGTCGCGCAAGAGCAGGGTTCTCGTTCCATGCTGCCGGTAGGACAATGCGCGGAGGTGTGGCGGCGCCTGTACCTGGGTGAAGCGGGGAACGGCTACCCACCCCCTCGTCTTCCTCGCCTGCCCTCGGCATCCCAAGCCCGACGTGGAAACACTCGCGAGCGGGGTCGTAGGTGCCCTCGTCATCGGAGTCGGAGCAGCCGAAGCAGTAGTCGCTTGGGGCCAGGAAACGGCGCATAGCCCCAGGGTCGTGGAGTCCAGAGAAATCCACTCCGGGCCATGCCTCGTCCTCCTCTGAGGAGTCAGCATGGGTGCCCAGGTCGAGAGTGAAGCACTGGCGGCGTTCTGGGGGATCCTTGTGAGCGGCGGCGTAAGCGTAAGCATAAGAGGTGGCGGCATTTCTCAACCCAAAGGGGTATGAGAATGGTGCCGTCGCCGGACTTTGCTCCGCCGAAACTGGCTCTTCAGGGAGTGGTGGAGCGGAGCTTGGTGACTGGGCGTCGCCATTTGCCACCGACATTTTTCCTTCGTCCAAGCTCAGGCTAGACAGGTCCCCAGCCAGGGAGCCTGTGCCAACAGCTGGTCGTAGGATGTCGGCGGGGAGCAGCGTGCCATCCTGGATTCGAGTAGCATCGGGGTGGTCTTGCTTGTGTCGTGCCTGGCGAGCACGGCGAGAGCGGCCGCCCGGGCACCGCCTACGCCTGGGCTGCCGGTGCGTGACGTCGCCGTCGGTTGGTGGGGCTTGGGGCGTGAGGAGTACCATGTCGTACTCATGCCCTAGAGACATGAACTCTAGGCCCTCAAACCAGATCACCGTGCCGAGACGTAACGGTCGTATGGGGTCTGCCATACGGAACTTGTTGGGATGACGAAACTGACATGCAGAGGCCCCTACCTGGCGCGCCAACTGTCGGTGTTTCGGACCGGGGGGTCCTCAACCAACCAGTAAATGTGAACTGCGTGCCCCTAATCCCGGATGGTGATGCAAAGAGACACAAGGTTTATACTGGTTCAGGCAATCGATGCCCTACGTCCAGTCTAAGAGATCGATCTTGTATCCCTTGCACCGAAGTGCTAGTAGTAGGGGGTTACAAGCACAGTGAGAGAGGGAGCTAATCCCAGGTCTCGGCGAGGTGTCGTGTGGGCGGCTTGAGACGTTGCTCTTAGGTGGCTGGGATTCATATGTGTGTGAGCTATCAGGTGTTCTTCTTCTCCTTAAGGGGCCCAAGTCCTCTCCTTTTATAGTTGAAGGGAGGACAAGGACAGTACATGTGCTGACTATACGGCGTCGTGCCAACAGGGGCGGTGTGTCCAAGCCCAGTGGCCTGTTCCTGTGGCGGCGTGGTCGTCGGAGTGGTCCGTCCTTGGAGCACTGGGGCGACGTGCTGGTCACGTCCGACCCTATGCATCATGGGAGCTTCTGGGCTACCTCGGAGCAGGCGTGGCGGCCAGGACGCGGATCGCTGTGGATTGGCGGCGCGTAAGGCCGAGGCTTCGGTCAGTGCCGAGGCTGCACCACAGTGGGGGTCTCGGCGAGCACGAACCTCGAGATTTCTGAGACCTTGGTGTATAGTGCCGAGGCTCCGAGAGGGTGGCTGATCTGGCGCGCTGGCTTGGAGGCGGTGATGACCCGGTCCAAGTAGTCCGCGCGATGTTGTTTTCGAGGTGGGGATCGCGGGGCATAGTGCAGTGTGGGCGCTGATCGTGGCCTAGTGACTGGAGTTACCTAAGAGATGTTCAAGGTACCTATTAGAATCTTGTAATCAGTTTGCCAATTTACTTGGAGTAAGATTAGTAGGTATGCAAAGTAAAGTGGATCCTTATCAAGACGATAGAACAGCACGAGGAAGTAAAGAAGAATCCAAGGATGGAGTATTCCCATCTCTTAGTCGGCGTCTTCCGAATCTCGAGGACGAGATTTATCTTAAAGGGGGTAGAATTGTAACACCCTAAAATTTGCCTCTTTTGAAAACAGGATTAAAATGAATTATTTGTGAATTTTGTGCTCATAAAAACCTAGGAAAATAATTGTTTTTCATTAATTTAAAAATTCATCATAAAGTTTAGCAACATGTTTGAGCATACATGCATTTGCATTTGATTTATTTGGTTGAGTGGTTTTGATTGAAAATTTAAAATGGTTCAAATTGCTTTTGCAAATGAAATTAAAATAGCTTTAAAGTAAAAGAAAAGAAAGAAAAGAGAATTAGAAAATAAAAGAATTTAAAAAGGTGTAAAATTTATTTTTGGAAAACTTACGAAAATTTTTCAGTTTACTTTGAGTTGAAAGTATAATTTAAATGATATTTAAATTTGGTTTTGATTCAAGGTTCTAATGAATTTAAAACCCATTTGAAAAAGTATTAGGAAAATCAAATTTGAAAAAAATTGAGCAGGCCTTGTTTCTGGCCCATGGTTTCTTCAGCCTGGCTTTCTCCTCCCCGCCCGAAGGCCTGCTCCTCTCCCTCCGCTCGGCCCAGCTCGGCCTTGCGCCTCCCACCGGCCCAGCTGGCCGTTGGCCTTCTCCTCTCCTCTGAGGCTGAAGCCCAAGTCGCCTCACTCCCGCGCCGCTCCGCACGGCCCAGCAGTGCCGCCGCCCCAGGACTGCGACGCGTCGTGCCGTTCCCCTCTTCTCCACCACGCTGACGTGCCGGGCCCCATGTCGGATGCATCTTCTTCCTCGTGTCCACGCCGGACTCCATGGAGAGTCTGTTGTCGCGTCGCTTCCGCCGATTGACGTGACCCGCAAGCCCATACGGCCCTTAAATACCGCCCTACGCCTGCTCCGCCTCCCCATCTAAGCCGAGCGCAAGGCGCAACCGTCCAATAGACCCCAGCACCGCCACGCACCCTAAGCCACCACCGCTGAGAGTTGCCTCGCCGCGCCGTTGCTCCACCGCCACCACGACTGCTCTGTCTAGCTTCGCCACGCCTGCGCGAACCCGCCGAGCCCTGTGTTTCGCCATATTTTGCTTCGGTTCGCTTGCGCCACATTGCTGTAGTCTCGCCGGAGGTCACCACCCGCCCCGCCACGTAGCCTGCCGCCACAGCGTCGCCTTGGACCCCTAGAACCCCTGAGGTGTGTTCTCCGTATTCCCCTCTCTCTCCCCGTGGTCTTACCGTGTCCAAAGGTAGCCGTAATCGAGGTAACTGTGGACGCCGGCGAGCTCTTCGCCGCCACCCATGGCTAGCCGCCACGCCGGGCATTGTAGCCGTCGGCCGGTTCTCTCCTTTTTCCCGTGATCTAATCCCTGCCGTCCAATCTAGATCCCACGGCCTCCATCAACCGATACCCCTTCGTCAGCTGATTTTGCTAGAGTCCCTGCGCTTTTCAATAATAGAACCCGCAGTCCATAGCACTTTTTCAGAATCCGTTTTCTTCTTTGGAAAGCGTAGTTTCCTCGGTTTAGATCCAAAATACGTTTTCACATATTTACAGATTTGACACTGATTTTGTTTTAGCCATAACTTCTCCGTTTTAACTCCGATTTGACCCATTCAACTTGTGTTAGGTTCATAATTTCATAATCTATATGTTCATACTACTGTTAAGTATGTTTTCAACTTTTAAAATTCAAGGTTAGATTTAATCTATTATTTTATTAAAGGAAATCTGGTTTAATTCATATCTTCTACGTTTTAGCTCCGAATTGACCCGTTCAAGTTGGGTTAGATTCATAGCGATGAGATCTACTTGTTAGTAACAGTGTTTACCATATTACTATTTCTGAAATTTCATGGTTTAAATCATATCCTGATTAACAATTATACAACTGGATTTTATAAATAGAATATGATTTGTTTTACTTTAGTTTTATAATTCAAATCTAAAATTGACTTAATTCAATTTATAATATTTATAAAATATCTTATATATGTTTTCATATAATTAAAACACGTGAAGCTAATAGTTTTATATTTTCTCCTATGAGCAAATCTTTCGGTGGATGTATCTTTTTCACCATAGCTCCGATTAGCGTTCCTCTCGTGTTTGTGTGTTCGTAGTGAGACGTAGATTCGTTTTACAAACTTTTCATCTTGATTTTATGTTTGGTGTACTTTTCTAATTTAGATCTATTGTTTGCTTCGTGTATGATTGCATGGATGCTTGTGTAGTGCTTTATGATCTTGTCCACTCAGTGAGTTATACGTGGTGAATCAAGAAGCAGATACTTGAAGTTTTGGACTTGAAGAAGAATCTAAGTTTAAGGCAAGTATAGCATGAGATCTTCCTTGTTGTCCTATATACATTTAATCATTTAATTCATACTACATGTGTCTACCTTGACTGCCACTAAGGATTTCCTAGTACTTTGTTACCTTGTACCTTGATACCTTTGGGTTATTGCATTGGGTAGTATGATGCTAGTGCTCAACTACAACCATGATCTTATAACTTGACTAATGTAATATGCAATAAACACTAAAAGATGTTTTTTAGCAACATGGAACAAGGGGGCTAGAGCATTGGGCTATTTTTATGGTGCTCTAGATTCCTCTCCCTAAGAACTTATTTGTAAGTGATCATCCGGGACTTACAGTACAGCTGTGAGGGCTATATGGCTCTGGCTTTAGCTCAGTATGAAGACCTTTTCTAGCCTGTTAGAGGTTACTTTTATTGGCGTAAGAATGACTAAACGAATATGATATTGGACAGCCTCTGTCCCCTTGTGTATAGGCTGCGTGTTATTGTGCCATCGGGAAGGGGGGTTCCTACATCTGTTTGTTGAGTGAATCTAATGGCCCTAACTTGTTAGACGAACCTTTGAAAGGCTTCATAGTGAACCCTACCGACCTTCCTTGGAAGTGGGTCAAGAGATTAGCTACCTCGGGCGAAAGGGTAAATCACGACTCATAGTGAAAGTGTACAACCTCTGCAGAATGTAAAACTGGTATATCAGCCGTGCTCACGGTCACGAGCGACCTTGGAACATTTACGAAATAGATGATGAATACTGATGATACTGGTGATAAAGATGCTCACTAATGATTATTGTTTATGCTATTCATTATTCATGTTTACCTGATCATGTGTTTACGGGCTTATGATAAACTTGTTGCTACTCAATTGCTAAAAGATGACTCATTAAAAGCTAATCGTAGTTAAACCAGTGTCGGCCTTTTGAGCCTCATGAACTCCATGTTATATTTGTTGAGTACGACATGTACTTACGGTTGCTTTACTTTTCAAATATTTGGATGAAAATCCCGGATGGGTACCAGATTGCTAGTCTGGAGGAGTTAGGCTTCTGATCAACCAGTCAGTTGTCCCTGTGGAATTGGAGTCTTCGCCTGAAGATCGGAGTTGTCTTTCCGCTGTCTATACTCTGAGGTTATATTCTTTATACTAATACGCTATGTATTTAAGCATTGTCTCTTGATATTACCCTTATTTGTAGCTATATGTGAGATTTGATTTCCTGGGCTCACATATGGTGTGTATCTGGTTTTATTCTTAAAACCGGGTGCTATCGGGTGGGCAGGTTCCACCACAAGAAATCTAACCAACTGATCTATGATCTGATTTGTGATATGAACCAGTAGTGATAGTATACAACCTTTGAAGCCACAAATTGATAGTGATAGTCTATCATGGTTTTAATGTGAAATCAGATTTAAAAGACTTCAAAACAAGCTCGAAATTCCTTAATCTGTGGTCAGCTATAGAATAACATTGATTTATTTTTTCTCGAACACACAGGAGAGCTGCGTATCATTGTATTATAGGAAAAGAGAGTAGTCCATACAAGAACCCCTCTTACTAGGACCAAGGTAAGAGGGGGTAAAACAAAACAAACCAGAAAAAAAACCTTTTCTAAGTTACAAATAATTGATCCTGACTATGCAAATGCAATGGACCTATAACCCAGACCCTAGAGATGACCCTCCAGCTGCAAGTTTCTCATAGAGGTTGAGACACTTGCCGAATCTCCATCAAACACACAGGCGTTTCGATGCTTCCAGAAGGTCCAAGCCCCCAAAATGTTAAGAGGGTTTACTCCTTTCCTGTGTTGTTTACCAACTCTTTTAGTGATTTTCCTCCACCAACTGGCAAAGCTGTGTTCCCTTCTATTAGGTACCAGTTGCTGCAAATTAAGTGGAGAGAGCACATTATGCCAAAATTGTCTTGCAAACACACATGTTGTAAGAATATGCTAGATAGTTTCTTCTTCTTGGTCACAGAGTATACATTTATCTGGATGAGGAAGCCCCCTCTTTGTTAGCTGATCAGCTGTCTAACATTTATTTTTTATGGCAAGCCAGAGGAACATCTTATATTTTGTTGCTGCCCAAGATTTCCAGAGATGGCGCCGTGGTTCAAACTGAATAGATCCATAAAAGAATACCTTGTATGCCATCTTAGACAGGGGCGGAGGCAAGGCCCGGCCACCCTGGGCCCCTGCTCAGGCTCCCCTGCTAACCTGCCACTAATACGTGAGGGTGCGAGTCTTTGACGGATGACGGTAGCCTTTGATCTGCTGCGGCTGTGCATGGGTGCCCTGCATCTCTGCCCCTACCTCAAATTATCGCATCTCATTTGCTACAGTAGCTGTCAGGTGAGCAGCATGTGGCAGGGCGCAGGAGCAATGCTGGCCACGATGCCGAATATTAGCCCGATTTTATTATTCTATATATCTCTATGTTTGATTTTAGCTTATCATGTTATTATGCAATCGACATGTTCAGGAAAAATCTTTTCCATTCAACACTAGCTCATGCTCTTTTTTTATCGTTATGTATTCGTGTCCGTGTATTGACGGTTTCAATTAATTTTGTTGTTGTGTTTGATCATCAACAGTGCTTCATGTGGATCTATAGTGCTAGAAATCTTTTTTTTTCTTGGTTACCTGTTACAAATCAGTTTTTATTTGCTCGTAGTTACCTAAATTAACACATACTCTACCTTTTCGCTAAAAAAATTAGGACGCAATCTTTATTTGATTTTGCATGCCAAAAAATCGTAGCTTGATCTAATATGTTATAAATTTATGTGTGTGGCTTGTCACTGTTAAGCATATGGCATATTGTCCTGCCCAGGCTCTTTAAAACTCCTCGCTCCGCCACTGGTCTTGGATGAGAAAGAACCTGATATGTGACGCTTCCAAATATGCTGATCATCATCACTTGTGAAGGTAAAATTCATAAGAGCATCCCAAAGTTTGAGGAACTCTATCGGACCATTAAGAGAAAGACCCCCATGTATGTCCTGTACCCACACCCGGTTGTCCAATGCCTCCTCAACCGTGCGAGTTTTTACGATCCTTGATGGCACACAAGCAACAACCTCCGAGGCCATGTCTACTAAGGAGTAGCCATGTAACCAACAGTCTGTCCAAAATAAGGTATTTCTTCCATTGCCCACATTTGTTATCACCGAGATTGCAAACATTCCTCGGGCATTTGGATGGGAAGGGATTTCCAGACCTGACCATGCTCTATCTGCTGAAGATTTTTGCCACCACAACCACTTCATTTGTAGAGCCCAACCCATAATTTCCAAGTTTTGGATACCCAAGCCACCGAGTTCCAAAGGCATTTGCACTTTCTCCCATCCCACCAAACAGCAGCCCCCATTGGCCTCTTTGCGACCTCGCCAAAGAAAACCTCGTCTTATTAACATTGATTTACGATCTGTACTAATTTATTATAAAGTGAAAATACACATTTACGATACATGTGTTACAGTAATCTCATAAATTAGTATAGTAATTATTGAAATTCAAAGTGGCCATAGAACAGTAAGTCTCTCGCTGTATAGAGAGAGACAAGTTGGGCTGCTACATACCTGCCGGGCCACATAGGCGCCAGGAGGTTGTTAGGCTGCTGTGCTGCGCTTGCATTTGCACTATTTATTGTTTTGGTCGATCCATCAGGTCAGCCCGTGTTTTCTAAAAAAAAAATTCAGGTCAGCCCGCCGTGGGCTAAACTTCAGGCCCACGTCTGACTTGAAATTCATGCCAGGTCAAAAAAGTATAGCCCGAGCCTGCCCGATGTGCTAATTGGGTCCGGCAAGGTCATGTTTTTTTTTTGAGTGGGTTAGACCGAGGTCCAGGTGCACAGTAGCTGCTTGACGTAATGACTCGGTACGGACAAACATGTGTGCACTGAGAAGCTTGGCTTACTATGCTTGGCCTTGCTTGTCCTCATTTTATCTCGTGGAACTGATGATTAGTGATTCATCAGCCTGCATAAAATTTGCTCCTCACACTTGAAAATCTATAACAAAGTCCATTTTTTCTATGGAAGGTTCAGTTGTGATGGTGGGCATTATTCCACCTTGGTAACAACTCAATGGACCATATTTTTAATTAATTAGTTATACCACCACTGATGCACTATTCAGTATTATTATATACAAGTCATAGTTGAAACCAGAGCAATGTATTGAGAAAAGTTGTTCACTATTACATAATACATGCAAAATACAATGCCATTTTCGAGTAACATGCATATTTCTATTTACCTGCACATGATGATGAACACATTATACTTAATTTAGCTTAATGATACCTATTGAGTTCGTCAAGCATCCCATGTAGCTGCTGACCAAATTTTGGGTATATCATGACGTCCTCAAACAAGACTGTGGTTATATTGTTTTAAAAGCACACAATACATAGCTCATATATTATTACTTATACGGTTGTACCACCACTTGACAAGCTTCATTTGGGTATTGGCTTCACGAATAGTAGTTCTATCATTTCTTTGAGTGCTTCTGAAGAAGTGTATCCATCATGATCATTCTTGTACATATTATCTACGGTTCTTGCGAAGTCAAACACTGTTCGTGGCATGACCTTTGGTAGTTCTGTCAGTGCAAGGCATTGTTCTAACATGTCCTTCCATTTATCTTCAGCAAGTTCTTTTATCTTTTCGCATGCATCATTCATTGTTGTTCCATGCTCCTTCATGTAGCAATGGACAGTGGAGGCACTGTGGTCTTTTGTTTGTTCACGCTGTGAAACATTGTCGTAAGAAAGAATAATGTCAGGTGTGTTATAATAACAACTAGTTTAAGCATCCTAACGTTGTGATTCTGTACTGACATAAAGCAATATCCAGCTTCACTGTAAATGTAAAATTATCGTGAATGTTATGAATAGAATCTAACCAATTCATTAGATAAATGGATACTGAGAAGAATTCAATTTACTGTTTTTGCATGAAGCTATACTCGTTTAGAAATAGAGAAATACCATGGATGATGCGACATCATTTGAGAGGCGTACATATATACCAAAAGACATTAGAAATTGAGGAAAGCTCAAAAGCCACTCGAGTGTCTCCTTTGTTATTATGTCACCCATTCCAACAAATGCGGCACATGTAATAGGGATGCATGCAATGCTTTCCATTGAAACTTGAAGGTGTTCACTCATTGTTTTTGGCACATAGTCTTCATCACGCCATTTTATTTCATTGTAATACTGCTGAACCAAACGCTCCATCTATATGAAATATGGAAATGTGTGAAAATTATTTCTGATTCTAATACCATTGCTGCTAGATAAAATAGGCTGCTTGAAATAAAAATAACTGAATTGAAATAATGATAGGTTGCATTGCATAAGTTCCATTGTTCAGGTAAAAACTTTATTGATTTTCATGTTTATGTGCAATACAGTTCCCAAGAAAAATTTTACTAGAAAATAAAGGCATTTCGTACATAGTCAACACCACATGTATCCATCTAGTCCCTGAATTAATTTATGACCAATCAAAATATCAGGCATAATTAAAGAACTCGATTTTTAATATTAGGCAAACAAATTTATCTACGGATTTTGCTTCAATTATGACTGCAATGACCAAGTCTGTTTGCCGGCCGGCTCATGCATGCGCTGCTTTTAATGGTCATAGGAACTAGAAGAGCGTATAGCAGGGTTAGTTCTTTATAATTCTTAGATAATGATAGTCATCAAACCTAGGCTCGAAGTTCATTATCTATTATTAAATTTCTTTGTACAATAGGCTTTTTTTTCATGTCAGTAACATAACTCAATTTGATAGAGCCTAGTATTTCTAGCTGATTGCGTTGACTGTGTTCCTTGGCAATGCTCAAGTATAAGACATTCATAAGAGGGTATGTAGAATACTCACCGCCAGTTTTAGATAAAGCACACGGTAACTCTTCTCTGCCCCTAACTCATCCTCAAATGAATGAAATGTGTCCAACAGAAATAAGTAGAAACCCTTCATATACTCTGGAAGAAGAGGTACTGCACTTACATCCCATCTGCATTTTACAAAGTTAGGATTTGGTTTCTTATAGTATTAAAGCTCTCTAGAGAGAAGCGTTTCAAAAAGCACTGAATGTATTTTTCGAAATTTATTTTTAGGATCATTACATTGCATACTAATGGTATCATTATTTCAATTCAAATATTATTATATTACTGATAAATTATTTGTGGTTTTCCTTTGAACGGGTATTACTATTTGAAAATTAGTGAATTTTTATATTGTTGCTTGTATATGTTTGGTGTACACATTATTGTTTGAATTTCGTTGTTTATCAGTAATGAAACTCAGTACATCAGCACCAAAAGAGCTTCATGTCGTGGACATATCTCCACGTAATATCATCCCTTTATGACAGACTCACAGGGAAAATTTTAGTTTCTTTCTTTTCGTATATCTGTATGTAAATCAATGACATGCCATCCAGTATGTATTTAATAGTTAATGCATGTAATATTTTTAAAATAAAAAACATGTGACATGATTTTGGAAGATCATTGTTACCTGCCAATTGCTTCAACAAATTTCATGCACTCTTCGGTGGTACCATATGTGTCAAACATATCATCAATTATTGTAATAAAAGATGTGATCTTTGTTTGTATAATTCGGGAACGAGAGTATGGAGGATGATAGCAGGCCCCATTCATCCAGAAATATGTCTCCACTATTCTATCTCTAACAAAAGTCATCTTTGATTTGGCTAGGAACTCCTTCCACCACCTACCATGCATGCACTACTGGAAACAGAGACTTTGCCGAGTGCAAAATTCTTTGCCGAGTGTTAAAAATCGGGCACTCGGCAAAGACCTTCTTTGCCGAGTGCCGCACTAGGCAAAGAATTGCACTCGGCAAAGAGTTCTTTGCCGAGTGCCAGGCGCTCGGCAAAAAAGTGCACTCGGCAAAGACTTCTTTCGAGTGCGACTCTCGGCAAAAACTTCGGCACTTTTCGGCATAGGCTGCCCAGCGTAACGGTGTTCGCACGTCCTTCTTTTGCCGGCGCTGTTTGTTAGACACTCGGCAAAGATTTGTTTTTTTTTGTTTTTAATTTTTTTGCCGAGTGCCCCGGATCCGCACTTTCGGCAAAGATTTAAATTTTTTAATTCTTTGCCGAGCGTCTCAGATCTGGCGCTCGGCAAAGAAATTTTTTTTATTTTTAAAATACTTTGCCGAGTGCCCCCTGGACGGCACTCGGCAAAAATTTAAATTTTTTTTTATTATTTCTTTGCCGAGTGCTCCTGTGGGTGCACTCGGCAAAGTGGAAATTTAAAAAAAAATTAAAACATTCTTTGCCGAGTGCCTGATGGCTGGCACTCGGCAAAGACACCCTTTGCCGAGTGCCATGCCCCGGCACTCGGCAAAGTTTTTTTGTTTTTTTTGTTTTTGGCCTCCAATTTTTTTGTGCAGCCTTTTTAAAGCACCAGGAACTCCTAGTTACAAGTTGGGGATTTTTTTTTGGCTTTTGTTATACTTAGTTACTTTATTTCGTTTACTTCAATTTTAGGAAATTAGAAATTTGAGCTGCGTAATGTACGAATAATGGAGTTTAATGATTGAAAATTGATAGTCATGTTAGTGAGTGTTATGAGAGGCCGTATCCAGGAACGGACCCGAAATTTCGGACATCTTGTTCACGAAACATGTCCGCGAAATTGTGTGTGAAGTGTTTATAAATTCTATAAAAAATAAACGAAGTCCGAAAATCATGAAACTTGTTGAGATGTCGTGATATCATATGTGGAGGCTATGAAAAAAAAATTAGAAGATTTCGTGCACGTTGTCACGTACGATCCTTACAAACCAGGACATCTCCACATGTGAGATCAGATATCACGTGTAGAGATGTCCTGGTTTGTAAACATCGTACGTGACAACGTGCACGAAATCTTCTGAAATTTTTATCATAGGCTCCACATATGATATCACGACATCTCAACAAGTTTCATGATTTTCGGACTTCTTTTGCTTTTTATAGAATTTAAAAAACACTTCAGACGCAAAAAAATCGCGGTCATGTTTTGTGAACAAGATGTCCAAAATTTCGGTCTCATTCTCGGATACGGCCTCACACTACATCTAGTAACATGACTATCATTTTTGAATCATTAAATTCCATTATTCGCATTAATGCAGTCTGCATTCAAATTTATATTTTTGAAAAAATTCAAGTAAACGAAATAAAGTAATTAAATATATAAAAAAGATATAAAAAATCCCCAAATTCTAACTAGGAGTTCCGGGTGCTTTAAAAGGGATGCACAAAAAATTTGGAGGCCAAAAACAAAAAAAAATAAAAAAACTTTGCCGAGTGCCGGGGCATGGCACTCGGCAAAGGGGGTCTTTGCCGAGTGCCAACAGTGAGGCACTCGGCAAAGAAGGTTTTGATTTTTTTTTAAAAAAATCCTCTTTGCCGAAAGTGCCTCCACAGAGCACTTTCGGCAAAGAATTTTTTGAAAAAATTAAATCTTTGCCGAGTGCCGTGCCAGGGGCACTCGGCAAAGTCTTTTTAAAAAAAAATCTTTGCCAAGTGCCAGATCTTGGACACTCGACAAAGAATTAAAAAAATTTTAAAAAAACCTTTGCCGAGTGGCGGATCGGAGGCACTTCGGCAAAGGGTGATTTAACTGCCTGCCGCCCAAGCTGGCCCGCACACATGCACTCCCTTCTCTGGCGTCGCAGCCGAGGCTCGGCACACGGCGGCCCGGGCAGCTCCGACGCCGCGCAGCCCGCTAGGCCATGGCGGCCTCGCCGCTTTCGCGTTCGCCCCGCCTCGAAGCGACAATGGCGCGCTCCTGCTGCGTCGACTGCACCAGCGTGACCGATAGAGACCTCCACTGGCGTCGACCTCGCCGGCGGCCCTGTGGCGTGCCCTCACTGCGGCGTCGACCTGCCGCCGACGGCCCTGTGGCGCGCGCCCTCCTCCGGTACCCTCAAGCAGCCCTCTTCCCATGGCAGATCTGGGCGAGGGCTGGTCCACGACGAATCCATGGAGGGGCGGCCAGTCCGGAGCTCCCGTCGTGGCGTTGATGGCCACCTCCAAGCATGGTAGGGGCGCTGTCCCTATGGACAGCCCGGGCGGCCTTCTGCCATGGCGGATGTAGGACTGGGCAGGCCCTCGGCCCACGAGGAGGCACGGATTTGGTGATTCTCTCTTTTCTTTCTAGTGATAATTGATTCTAAATCTCTGGTTTCCTTTCTGACATATAGATCTCGCAAATATCGTAGGAAAGTTCATAATATAAAATCTCGTAAATATTATTAGCTCCCACAAGTTATGGTAAATTACTGAAGGCATTCGATCTCTAATTATCGTAAATAGTTTCTCGTAATTACTGAAGGCATTCTCTAATTATCATAACCAACTGTACACGTTCTGGTAACTATATTATGGTACTCGTTCAACCTGGAGGCCACTCCCATCGGATTAGCACAGATTATTCCTTTAGAATATATTATATATGTGAGTACTATTGCTTCACTGTATACGTATTTCGATTTTCCTTCTAGCATTGTCCCATGAATGCAGACAACAATGACAATTAGTTCATGGTGGTCTTGACATATGATTTGCTTAATCCATATAATGTGCGACGACTCGAGTGCATATTCGGGCAGACGAGCAGCTTCTGCTGGTCCAATTCGTGTTATAGATGATCCGTACCTTTTTTATCTTCCAAGTGATTTACTGATTCTTATTTTGAGTAGATCTTGATGAAAATTCCTCGGTGCCTGTGTGCGAGTCTCTGCACACCTGGGCTGCATGCATCTATGACCTATACCAATTTGCTAGCTGATCTTGCGATTTCTATTGCTGCTATTCGTCAATCTTGATTAAAAAATTGTTTCTAGTTTTACCCTCAAGCACCCAGCAGATTACTACCCTAACTATGTCAATTCATCAGCAATGCCTGCCGGTTAGGGCGTGATTTTCTTTTGCCGTGACTCGGCCAACAAGATGCAGATTGCTGACAAGCCTTGAACTGGTCAATTCATAATTTTATTCCTCGTAAATCTCATACCTGTTCCTGTTATAGCATCATATTATTTATGATTGTTCTTATTTTTTAGGATTTCAGGCAATGAGACTTCTCGACAGCAGCTGGTTACTTTACAGAGCATCAAACAGACATGACCTATTGATCTCAGTCTGATCACTAGTCAGGCACTATGATGCAGGTGTTGGGGTAGTGCCAGACAGAGAATGTGCAAGAGAAGCAACTAAACGTAGATCGTGCAATCACTACTGGAAACAGGTTATTTGCTAATATACAAGTTTTGTTGGCTCTGCAGAAACTGTACAGTAAGATAAGATCGATTATTTGGGCTCTTACATTCTGAATATCGTGATACAATGTATTAGAGAATTGTAGTTAATTTGCTTATGCTTCCAAAGAGTTATATACTCATATTTCATATTTTAGATTGAGTCAATTAGGAGGAGTTATAGACTTCTCAAAATGATTGTCTACACTTTGTCCGACTTCAAAAACAATAATTTTGTACCTCAAGTTAGGCCCAGTGGATGGATGACATAAACATTGCCATGACTAGAAATTCTGAGCTGGTTGTCTATCATATGAAGTCTGTTTTAATATGATCTGTATGTGTTTATTTATTGCACGTCTGGTTGTCTATCCATCCAGTTAACAACAATTGGATGATTGGATCTGCACCAATTGTTTACATTTATCAAGTGTATTGTGGACATACAATTTGTTTGGTTAGTTGCCAAAGAGGAGATACATTCCAGTAGTCAATTTGTTTGTTTGTTTTGTTAATTTACCCAGCACCAGCTAAATAATCAATATTTCCCAGTAATCTTTGGGATTCAATGCTTAAAGTAGTTGATATAAATGTTTAGGAATAATGATACGAAATTTATCTTTTAAAGAATGTTGCCAGGATTGTTATAGCTGGATTCATTTACGATGACAAAAAAAAATTATGGGCGTTCACAATCTGATTGGTAGGGTGCCGCAAGCGTGCAAAAGTTTCTAGTATGTTTAGAGCAGCATGTTAGGTTTGTGGTTTTAAAAAATGTAGATCATAAGCTACTCCCAACAGTACGATTTATATGACATAAAAATGCATATAATTTTTTTAAAAAATTTAAATTTTTTAAAAAAATTCAAACTTTGCCGAGTGCCGGCAAGAGGGCACTCGGCAAAGAAATTTAAAAAAAAATAAAAAAAATATTTGCCGAGTGCCTGAAGGGTTGGCACTCGGCAAAGAAATTTTGTAAAAATAAAAATAAAAAATCTTTGCCGAGTGTCCGAAGGGTTGGCACTCGGCAAAGAAATTTTAAAATAAAAATATTTGCGAGTGCACGAAGGGTTGGCACTGGCAAAGAATTTCCCACAAAAAAAATAAAAATCTTTACCGAGTGCCTGCGGGGTTGGCTTTTCGGCAAAAATTTTTTAAAAAATAAAAAATCGTTGCCGAGTGCTGCAGGGTTGGCACTTTTCGGCAAAAAGTGACCAAATCAACGGGACCGGCGCCGTGACGGTAGCTTTTCTTTGCCGAGTGTCCCCGGGGCACTCGGCAAAGCCTTTGCCGAGTGCCCGATAAAAGACACTCGGCAAAGAGGTCTTTGCCGATCAATTTTTTGCCGTGTGTTCTTTGCCGAGTGCCGCACTCGGCAAAGGCTTTGCCGAGTGCAATTTGGCCTTTGCCGAGTGCCTCAGGCACTCGGCAAAGAACCTGAATCCAGTTGTGATGTTAAGATAAGTCAAGTAAATCCTAGGACTGAAACTGCACGTCAAGTCGAAGTAAGATGAAAATAATCTTACACTGTGCAATGCTTTAACTCTTCACAGAAAACAAGCTGTTGAAGGTTAAAATTCAGTTCTGCAAGCTCCAATATGGCTTCATTCATTGTAGCGTCTTTTTCATAAATGGGTATGTAATTTCTTGCTTCTAATATTCCAACCCTTCTAAAAAGTGGGGTATGAAGCGAAGCGGACACCTCCTTTGCAAATGGCGATTCTGGAAGTTCAAGGATATCTTGAAGGCAACGTCTTGTGAAAGAAATTGCTTCATCCAGTACCTTCTCTCCATGTCTCCTCAAATATGCTGCATTATACAAGCTTAACAAGCTTCTCGTGTCAGCATAAGCAAAGCCCCCTTCTTCTGTTTTAAAGTGTAGAAATACATCTGCAAAATTGCCTCAAAGTGAATAATAGTCATGTCCTATTTTTCACAGTTAAAACATTTGATGTGACATTAATTGGTCCTCACTAGAAGAAAAAAAACACAGTTTTGAGTGCAAGATCATATCTTACCTGATGACACATAGTAACCATTCTTTCGAAGAAGATAAAACCGCAGGGAAACTAAGTTTAGATCTTTATCATTGCAATCGGAGTTGTAAATACCATGCAGCAACTTGTCTATCTCATTCTCGTAGTAGTAATCCAGTCCAAGTCGTTGCAATGTGAGTATAAGATTCAGTGTTTCTGGTAATTCAGTTGAGCCCATCAAAATCTTCCTAACATCTTCTCTTAATACCTCAGCTCGTTCTTCCATGTATGCTTGCTGCGTGGAGGACAAGTATAGGTCAATTTCACCAACCTACATCTATATATATGTATGTCAAAAAAGTTTATCCCCTGATGATGATCTTCAGCGAGAAGCAGTTGTTAATTACCTGAGGTGCAGTTGGCGGCTGGTAAGTGAGGAAGAAATCGCCCCATAGGCTTGGGTGGAAGGTAGTAGCCTTTCGCAGCTCCTCTGCCTCGCTGGAATGTTGTGCTGGAGGAGGCGCCATGCTCTCAAACAATTTGATCTACAGCCTAGCCAGTTAAGATTTCTGAGAGATTTGTTGATGCCTATATGTGTGGCATTACAGGGCTATTTATACGCGATGCAAGCATGCGCTGACAAGAAGTTACTACACCGGCCAGGAAGCAAATTTAGTTCAACCAATTTGTGCAATGCTGACTTTGTGACGATGAAAGCGGGTTCTCATATCTTTCTTTCTTTTTTGAGAGGAGGAAAGCAGGTTTTCTGCTTCTGCATACACACGTGGCACTGTTTTCAGACTCTGTGCTTTGTACTCCGTACGTACAAGCAGGTTTGATCCATCTAACTGACAAATGAAGCAGAAAACAAATGAACCAGCCGGCTACGTGCACGGCAGACAGGAGACAGGACTAATACTTTATGCATGCGAAGCTACTTGCAATGAAGAAAATTGAAGTTAACGCAACTGGCCAATAATATAAAAAAACACCTTGATCCACGAAAAAAGGATATTTTGTCGTCTCTAGGAAGAAGAATAGATGTGTATAGTACCAGTTGCACAAATGACAGATCTGTGAACGAAAGAGACAAAATGTTGGATTTATTTAATCAATTTTTGAAATGATTTCGTATTCAAACTATCTTTTAGGGAAACAATGTTAATTTCAATTGCCCGATTCAATTTTTGACTTGGTTCTACCCAGAGACGACCAATAATGTGCCTGAAGCCAGGAGCAATCCAGGCTTATCCTTGGATCTTGATATAGATTGAGAGTTTGAGACCGACATCGTTGTTGTGTTCTTAAATGTTTTGGCATTCCGTTCTTTCCATAGTTGCCAAGTTACCAGAGCCACCATGGTGTTGAACCCTTTGCATTTGGTTCTGGGCAATTGCAGTGAAAGATCGAAAACAGTGACCAGAGGGGTTGGTGAATGGGAGCCTCAAATTTCTTTCGAAACTTTCAACCATTGTTCCAAAATCACCGCCAAACACAAGACGCAACAACCGTGATGTCCACAAGCCAAACAAGTGGCTGGATGTTGCCTAGAAACACAACGGGACCCGACAACGAAAGCGGAACGAGAAACAGAACTCAAACGCACAAGACACGGACGGACCGGAACTACACAGGGTGAGACCCGAAATTGCAGGTGACTGATCGGAATTTCCAAGGTCCGACAGAACCAGAGAACCCAAATTTACTGAGAAAAAGTGTCACGAGCAGCAAAAAAAAAACTTAACAGCAACACCAAAAATCACTCGTACAAGATTAAGACTAGCTAAATGAGCAGGCAATAATTAGGCTCATGTAACTTGAAAGTGACAACTCAAGATTTGGAAAATCAAATCACGTTGCTGCAAGCATATGCCAAACAAGGAGCAGCTGCCTGCTGTGCACCACGGTCAAAGAAAAGATAGCTGATAACATACTTAACTAACAGTATTTGTTCCTTTACCGTTAGTTTAGACAAAAGATAGTATAATGGCAAGTGCATGAATAAGTCACTGTTCTTTCATGGTACTGTAAAATTGGATCCTGTGTACCTGTCTTTGATCTTTTTTCTGAAAGAACTATTTTGCCTAGATCAGAAAATTTGGTAGTTACTGAGTTTTTCAGTCCCATGTTTAAATGTGATCTTTTTGAGTTTAAACCATTAAGTGAGTGCCTACAATAAAATGGTTGCTTTGTGTTCTTAAGGTTATGATTATAGAAAATTTGGCTACACTGTGAAAATTTGGAATTATCTTTGGTAGTGCTGTACTAAATGAAATTATCGGGGGAGGTAACAAGATGAAAGACTATATGATGCTTTTACTTCAGTCTTGTGCTTGGGTCTGATGGCTACTCAGAATGATGAAGATCATGTAAGAAAATTATTTAGTGCCATAGGAAAAGTTTTGGACAGCTGTAGAGAAATATTTCCATTTATACCCGTGATGCAAATTAATAGATCATATGTCACTTTAACTTCATTATTGGCATCAACATTATTTCGAAAACCCTTCTTATTGGAGCAACAAATTGAATTAACATAGTTTTTTCACCCGTAGCAATGCACGGACATTGGCTAGTATAAAATAAAGTCACGCAGATCCTGACTGATGTGCGACTCCAACAGTCTGATGGCTAACCACTATTAGAAAAGTCCGATGGCTAACCACTATTAGAAAAGTGTGATGGCTAACGACTATTAGAAAAAACAAAATAATACTTAGATGGTTAATCATGTTCTTCTTCTTGTACCCAGATAAAAAAATGTCGCAATTGGCATCACATCATCGACATCCACTTTCATGGTTCTGATCTGAATATACATTTCT
This sequence comes from Miscanthus lutarioriparius, assembly GCA_904845875.1. Taxonomy (NCBI): domain Eukaryota; kingdom Viridiplantae; phylum Streptophyta; class Magnoliopsida; order Poales; family Poaceae; genus Miscanthus; species Miscanthus lutarioriparius. The sequence continues at coordinate 60,001,854 of CAJGYO010000013.1, forward strand.
GTGCTTCTATTTTTTCAAGAAACATCTCTCTTTTACAAATTAGCTTGACTGAAGGTAGTACTGATAAGAACTTCTTTCATACAGTTTGGTAAAATGATTCAAACCGCACATAACAATAATTAGTAGTCTCACAAGCTAAAATAAGAACCATGGCCTCATCGTTCTCTTCCTCTTGAAAGAGAGCAGTCCATGGTAAACGAGAGAGACCGCGGCTTCCCAGGAGGCACCGGTGGTGTCCGGTGCTACACCGGTCACCACACTGGTGCTCACCGGTGACTAGTGTGCTTAACCGGTGCACACCGGTTACCACGGTGCAAAGACAGCTGCAGAGGCTGCGGCAAGGGTCTGCTCTGCACCGAGCTGCAAACACCGGTCACCACCGGTGCCGTGACTAGTGCACCCAACCAGTGCACACCGGAGTAGGCGGTGCAGCTGGAAATGGTTCAGACCGGACCGGTGGTCACCAGTGCCACGACCGGTGCCCCCGCGATGGGACGACTTGTGCTCCACGAACAACAGCTAGAGATCCAAAAATCAAACGAATTTCGACCAAATCAAAAGGTCTTGCTCTCAAACTTTGCACAGATGATCACAATCGAGTTGGTGAGCTAACTATAGGAGATCATTACCCGAAACAAATTCAAACTCCGGGAATCGCTGATCTTGTGCAAGAACACGGTTTTTCTCAAAAAAAAAATCAGTCCCGATCTATGAGCTCGTGTGGATTTAGATGAGTTCACATGGTGATAATGATCAATACACGTCCTAGCTCATCTCTCAGAACAACCGGAGCCAACTATTTACCGCCGGGTACAACAACGAATTTTTATCCAGCTCTTACATTTTCTTTATCAGCCAGTCCAATACGTACCGGCGCATAGGCCATTCCGGCCCGACGGTGTAATCTATTTCCACCGTCATGACTTGTGGATCCGGTGCTGAAATAGACCCCAATTATCTCCACCAGATCAAACACCCAGCCAAGGGTGAATACTCTTTTCACCGCCAGTTCAATTGTCCACGAACCGATAGTGAAACACTTACAATCGAGTTGGTGAGCTAACTATAGGAGATCATTACCCGAAACAAATTCAAACTCCGGGAATCGCTGATGTTGTGCAAGAACATGGTTTTTCTCAAAAAAAAATCAGTCCCGATCTATGAGCTCGTGTGGATTTAAATGAGTTCACATGGTGATAATGATCAACACATGTCCTAGCTCATCTCTCACAACAACCGGAGCCAACTATTTACCGCCGGGTACAACAACGAATTTTTATCCAGCTCTTACATTTTCTTTATTAGCCAATCCAATACGTACCGGCGCATAGGCCGTTCCGGCCCGACGGTGTAATCTATTTCCACCGTCATGACTTGTGGATCTGGTGCTGAAATAGACCCCAATTATCTCCACCAGATCAAACACCCAGCCAAGGGTGAATACTCTTTTCACCGCCAGTTCAATTGTCCACGAACCGACAGTGAAACACTTACACCGCTGGATGTGTAAAAAATGGATGGGATATGGGTGAGGGGATTCCCATTTATGTAGTAGTGAATATGAAAAATTTTGGCGTACTAGCTAATGCTGCATTAGCCTACTTTGAACGTTGTGCAAGTCTACATTGGAGCCTCTGCTAGCAACCAAACCTGGGCACACAACACTAGACAAGCCTGGATATAGGCTAAAAGCATTCTCGAACCAATTATTTATGTCACATCTCCTAAAAGTCTATATAGGTGATGTCCTATTTCTAGTAGTGTAGTTTTTTCTTCTTCTCTCATCAGATTACCGACACCTTTAAAGTGGATAGAGGAGAGGGGGTGGATCTCCTACATTTTGGCGGGTGGGGGGTGGATAGCCAATACTCACAAATCGACTTCTCCCTTGGCCAATTTGTCCAAGAAGCACATTGTTGTGGTTCTTGTGAAGCAGGAGCCATGCCGCGGCCAACGTCCCTCTCCCCTGAGAGCAGGTGCCTGAGGAGGCGTGCTTTGCAGCATCGATGCATGGCAAGGGACTGGAGACTGGTGGTGACGGTTAAGGGAAGTAGCTGCAGATCTCTCGCGACCACGGCTGCAGTGTAGTGGGTCACTGGTGTCGGAGAGGATGTTGGATCTGAAGGTGGAGATGGCCCTCACTAGCTTCTCTCTCATCTAACCTCCGCCCTCCGGCAAGCAACAACAAGCCTAGTGAGGAGTGGATAGGGATGAAAGAAACGATTTTTATTTCTTATGGGCGACCTAAGGACTACTTTTCATCTGAAGTTTGTATATTGGCTCACAATGTGCCTAGACTACTTTGGTGGTCTTATGGACTGATTTTTTTTTCTAATATTGTGGCTGTCCTTATGACCATGGGCGTTTCACCTTTGGTAACAATTCAATGGACCATATTGGCCATATTTTCCATCAATTATATATATCAGAACTCATGCACCAATCAGTAATTTTTGTGATAATTGAAAACATGGAGAAAAGTTGTTCATTATTACTTGAGAATACAAGCAAAATACAATACAATTTTAGAGTAACATATTTCTATTTCCCAGTAGAACCCAAGAATAACCATAGGACTATTGTCGTTCTACACTGGAGCAAGAACATAGTACATTCATTTTAGCTATATGACAATACTTATTAAGTTCCATCAAGCATCCTATATAGTTGTGGACTTGATTTTGGGTGGTATCACCATGTCCTTAAAGAAGACTCTGATTATTATTTCAAAAGCACATAATATATCTAATAATTACTTATATGGCTGTACCACCACTTGATAAGCTTCAAGCTTCATTCGGGTATTGGTTCCACGAATAGTAGTTGTATCATTTCTTTGAGTGCTTCTGAAGAAGTGAATGCATCAAGATCCTTGTACATATTATCCGTGGTTCTTGAAAAGTCAAACACTATTCGTGGCACAACCTTTGGTAGTTCTTTCAGTGCAAGGCCTTGCTCTAACATATCCTTCCATGAATCTTCAGTAAGTTCTTTTATCTTTTCACATGCATCATTCATTGTTGTTCCATGCTGCTTCATGTAACAATGGACAGTCGAGGCACTGTGGTCTTTTGTTTGCTCACGCTGCCTCGTAGTAAAGAAAGAATGTCAGGTGTGCTATAACAGAAATTAGATAATTAATGCTCCTAGCGTTGACATTATATTAAAATAGATCTACATCCAGCTTCATTGCAGATGTAAACATTGTCACGAATATTAGGAATAGAATCTACCCAATTCATTAGACAGCGCCCAGTACTGAAAGGAACTCGAATTTACATATTTTGCACAAAGTAATATACTTTCTCGAACAAACCCAATGTTATACTTGTTTAAGGATAGAGAAAGACCTTGGTTGATACGACATCATTGGAGAGCCGTACAAATGTACCAAAAGATGTTAGAAATTGAGGATAGCTCAAAAGCCACTTGAAGGTCTCCTTTGTTATTATATCACCCATTCCAACATATGCAGCACATGTTAGAGCGATGGATCCAATGCTTTCTGCTGAAACTTGAAGGTGTTCACTCATTGTGGGCACATAATATTCATCACGCCATTTTATTTCCTTGCAGTACATCTGAACTAAGCGCTCCATCTATATGAAATATGGAAACGTGTGAAAGTTACTTATGATTCTGATATTGTTGCTGTCAGATATAATAGGGTGCTTGAAAAAAAGTAAAGATTGGTTGCTTAAGTTCCACCGTTTGGATATCTTTTTTTGATTTTCTTGTTTATGAGCAATACAGTTACCAAGACACAATTACTAGCAAATCAGGCATTTCATGAATAACTCAAGACCACATGTATCCAAGTCATGGAATAATCTTATGACCGATTAAGATATTATGCATAAAGAACTCCAGTTGTATTAGTTTTTTTAGTTAATGGAAAAAAATCCACTCAAGAAGCATCGGACTAGTTCTTACAAACACACGTCCATGTTTTAACCTATTACAAGCACTCCATTTTATTAATATTTGGCAACTAAATTTATCTACGGCTTTTCAAAAACAAAAACAAAAAAAGCACCACTCGCCTTAACCATCGCAGGGGCTGCCCGCCGTAGCCTTCTCCAGCGCGGCGGCGCCGCACCCGGCCCCTTCCCGTGCTGCTCCCCGCACCCGCGCCGCGCCCCCATCCACCTCGTCCGTCACGGAAGGGGAGGCAGGGGAGGCAGGGGAGGCCTGCGCCTACGCCACCATCCACCTCGAGCCGTCGGCAAGACAGGGAGGCCTGCGCCACCATAGTTCCCCACCAGGTAGGCCGTGGCAGTGTTTTTAGGCGTTTTCAGACATGTTGCAAGCCTATGTTTCAAGTGTTTCAGTTGTTCCAGATGTATATTTCAAGTGTGTTTTATACGGATGTTACAAAAGGAGATGGGGATGTTGCATATGTTAGAATGGTTGTACACATATGTTAAAAGCGTCTGTTCCTAATATTTTATTTGTTTTTCAGACGTATGTTTGCAAGTGTATTTATCTAGATATTGCATATGTTTTTACATATATGTTGCAAGTGTTTTATCTAGATGTTGCATACGTTTGCAATGGTTTTTAAGTGTTTTTAGATGTTTTTGCAAGTGTTTCGTACGCATGTTTCTGCTGTTTTATTGTCTCATTTTATATGTTGCAATGTGTTGCATCTGAATGTTTTAAAAGTAGATGTATATCGGGGTGTTGCACTTGGAATGCGCGTGGGAAGCAGGAGGGAACGTGAGCAGTCCTCGCGCGCGGTCTAGGGGCGCGAGCTACGTTCAGGGCAGCACGGGCCTGCTGCTGGGGCGCGAGCTCACAAACCCTACGCTGCTGGGGCGCTTGCTAGCTTGTTGCGCACACTACACCACAACACCATATCACCGTCAGACATCTGACGCTAAAACTTTTTTTTATCGATGGATGATCTGACGCTAAAGATAGCTCACGGACGATCTGACGCTAAATCCACGTTTAGCGATCCACTGTCTGTCGCTATAGGTATTCATTTTTAACGTTTAACGGTCTGTCGCTAATATCATGTACATCGTCAGTCCGTCTGACGCCAAAAATAAATGGGCCCCACCTAGCTCACACGCCACTTCTCGCGCGCCCAGCTCCCGCGCCGCTGCCCACAAGTTAGAAACCCTAGACCCTTCTGTTCCCCCAAATCCCAAATCCAGGAGCGGTGACCTGCCCGCGCCGCCGCCCTCTCCCACCAAATCGCGCCCGCCCGGCCCCAAATCTCCTACCCACTCTGCTGCCCTCCCTCCCGGATCCCAGCCTTCCGCTCTCTCGCCTCGCCGTGCCCCCAAGCTCCCGCTCGCCCGCCCCCTCTGTTCGGTCGCGCTCTAGCCAGCTTCGGGCAGCGTCAGTGGCCTTCGTTGCCGTGCGCTCCAGGCCGGCTCGGTCCCTGCTCTCCGCAGTGCAGCCCCTACGGACGAGATTTGCACCGGTCGGAGCTCGCCCTCTGTCCGTTTCCCCACCCATCCCCGCCCATCGCCCCCTGGAGCAAGCCACGGCGGAGCACGCCGCCCCCTGGAGCACGCGACGGTGGAGGACATGCCCCCAAAGCTTTCCGTGCCGCTGCATCACTGCTTCTTTTCCTGGTAAGCAAGCTGTTGGATCGATTGCCTTTACAGTGAGTTCCGTTCTATAGGATCTATTTCGCTGTCCCTTGCACCGAAACTGAGAATTTTTTTTTCTTGAGCTATCCATCCATCAGTTTGTTGTGGATTTGTGTGCTCCGGCTGTATCACTGTCAGATGTAATCGTAATCAGAAGTTTGGGCACCTGATTCAATTTTGTACATGGTAGTTCAGGCTTCACTATTATGTACTCCGTACTTGATTTTTGGTGCAAATCTACATTATGACATGAAAATGTATAAAGCAATCCGGCTGTATGACACAAATTTATCAAGCAGTTGGTATGAATTGGCGTTCATCTCATTAGAATCATCTCCTATACCACAATAATATGTTTTGAGGATTGATGCTCTTGTCCAGCTTTTGAATGGGGCCCATGGTTTAATGTTACACATGTAACCAATTCCCATCTATTGATGTGAACATCTATCCTTTGCTGCCCCAACCAGTCAATTTGTAGTAGTTGGGATAATTTTGGGAAGCTCTTCATATTGGGTTTACATTTGCAGTGGTTGGGATAATTTCTTTTCCTAGCTTTTGCATGTTTCCTTACTGAAACCATTCTGAAAATAATCAGAGGGGTCTATATACTTGTTCTTACCGTAAGCCCGAAACCATTCTTTCCAGTGCTACAAGCAGGCATAATTGATTTATTCTTTTCGATTCATTTCATCCCCCTAGGTGAAATTACTGTGGAGCTGGCCCACTAAACCCAACGAGTCGTAGAGCTACCGCATCGACGTCGTCCTCTTCTCATTGCTTGCAGCCAATAGATTCAAGTACTGCAGGTACACGCTCAGTCTCCCCAAAGACTCATGGATAAATCATGGATCAGTAGTGATGCTAGGCACACAAAGGCATACTTACAAGGGGTCAACAGTTTCCTATCTTTTGCATTTAGAAATTCAGCGGTAGGGGACAAGATACTATGCCCTTGCAGAAAGTGTGTTAACTCATTTTGGAGAGACTCAAGTGATATACGAGAGCACTTGATATGTGATGGGTTTCTAAAAGGGTACACAACTTGGAACTTACATGGGGAAGCTAGTTCCTCTTTTGTAAATACCGACAATGGTGATGGTGCTGATCTTGTGGAAGAGTCTAGTGAAGAGGATGACATATCTGCATTGCTTAGAGACCTAGCTTGTGGTTTAGATGATAGAGGGGATTTCGAAGAGAACAGTTATGTTGAGGTTCCTAAAGAACTAGTTGACCTCCAAAAGTTGGTAGAAGCCAATAGTCAAGAATTATTTCCTAATTGAAAGAAGTACAGTAGACTACGTTTCCTGATTAGGCTACTTCACATCAAGCTCCTTGGAGGATGGACTGACAAAAGTTTTGACCTTATACTAGATCTATTTAATGATGTCTTACCTGAGGGTTCAACACTACCCAGAAACTACTATGAAACTAAGAAATTGATTAAGTCCATAGGACTTGGGTACATTAGTATTCATGCCTGTGACAATAATTGCATTCTATATTGGAAGGAACATGAAAAATCTGAATCATGTCCAAAGTGTGAGGTTTCACGTTGGAAATCGGCTAGGAAGAGTCTAGATGGGAAACATGTGTACAAGGTTCCTAAGAAGGTTCTTCGATACTTTCCGATAAAGAAAAGGCTCCAAAGATTGTTTCTATGTTCTAAAACAACAAGTCTAACAAGATGGCATAATGAGGAGAGAACAAGAGATGGTGTTCTTAGGCATCCTGTAGATTCTCCTCTATGGAAAGACTTTGATCTTAAACATCCTGAGTTTGCTAAGGATAGCAGAAATATACGTCTTGCATTTGCCACCGATGGTTTTAATCCTTATAGAACCCAAAGTATTAGCTATAGCATTTGGCCTGGTATATCTATTCCCTACAATTTTCCACCATCAATGTGCATGAAGCAATCAAATTTCATACTGTCTTTGCTAATTCCTAGAAAACATGCTCCTGGTAGTGATATGGATGTTTTTCTCCAGCCACTTGTGGATGATTTGTTAGATATGTTTGTTAAGGGGGTTAGAACTTATGATGCATCGAAGGGTGAGTACTTCCAATTACGGGCAGCAGTGTTGTGGACTATTACAGATTTCCGGGTCTAGGCTATGCATCTGATTGTGTCACTGCTGGTGAAGCGGCATGTCCTGATTGGCACTCATATACTTGTTCACATAGACTTGGTAATGGCAGCAAGACTTGCTATATGGGTCATCGTAGGTTTTTGGATGAAAATCACCCATTTAGGTTTGATGTAGATAAGTTTGGTTCAACTGAATTTAGGCAGGCACCTACTCCACTCTCTGGGGAGGAAGTGTTGGAGTGTACTAAAGATATTGTTACAGTTTTTGGCAAAGATCCATATGGAAAGAAACCACCAAGGAAGAAACGCAAGGAAGGGGAGCCATTAGTCATTTTTAAAAGGAGGTCTATTTGGTTTAAACTTCCCTATTGGAAAGAACTGATGCTACGACATAATTTTGATGTCATGCACATAGGGAAAAATGTGTATGAGAACTTTGTAAATACATTCTTGGGTACCGATGGGAAATCTAAGGATAATCTGAATTCTCGCTTAGACCTTCAAACTTTAGGTATTAGAAGTGATCTCCACCCTGTTGATGTTGAAGACCTGTTTTATTTACCACCTGCACCATATACAATGAGTCCTGATGAGAAAAAAATATTTTGTGAAGTACTGAAAGGGGTAAAGTTTCCTGCTGGTTATGCATCTGATATACGTCACAATGTTCATGTCAATGAGAGAAAGGTGTTTGGCCTTAAGAGTCATGAATGCCACATCGTTCTACAACACTTACTACCGCTTGCTGTGAGGAAAGTATTGCCAGAAGTAGTTAGTGCTGCAGTGATTCGTGTTAGTCATTTCTTCAAGAAATTTTGTGCTTCTGTTTTCCGCAAAAGTGATATGGATAGTCTAGAGGCTGAAATAGCTGAAACCTTAAGCCTTCTAGAGACTATATTCCTGCCCTCCTTTTTTGACATTATGGTACATCTGATGGTCCATCTTCCTGCACAAGCAAGACTGGCTGGTCCAGTACATTTCCGTAGCATGTGGCCTGTTGAGAGGTAATTTTTATGAGCGTATTGCAGCATACATATAAAAAATACATACTATTTTACAACATAATGAGCCTATTATATTTGTATAGGTTTTTGATGAGATTGAAAGGTGATGTTCGTACAAAAAGCCATCCGGAGGGATCAATTATGGAGGGTTCTATGTTTTTTGAGAGCCTTACACTATGTGGACACTATTTACACAGCCAAGCACTTAGAAATGTTGAAGAACTGCAAGCTGAAAATTCCACAACCCCTTTCTTTGCTAGCATTGGTCGGGGTTTAGCTGGGAAGTGCACAGTGAGTTTAGACCACAAGACTTGGCTGCAAGCACATAGATATGTTTTGTTCAACTATGCAAATATAGGGCCTTACTTGGAGTAAGTAATCTGTTTCACTTCACACCATATGTTGAGATTCTCTTGCAATGGTAAGATGATAAAATTGACCTTTGCAGAAAGTATGCTCACTATCTATCTTCAATTGGTGTTCGAAACCAACGAGCTATCAACCGAATGCAGCACGAACAATTCCATGAGTGGTTTAGGTCACATGTAAGTAGGAAGAGAACTTAACACATGTTATCTAAGTTGAACTTCTCATTTACCTTAATAATATTTCTTACTAATCATAGGTGGAAGAAATATGTGAGGAAGTACCAGATGAGATACAAATCTTAGCCAAGGCGCCAATTATGAGTGCACAAAAATATAGTAGCTACACAATAAATGGATTTGATTTTCACACTGAGTCCTATGATGTGGGTAGATCTGTCCAAAATAGTGGCATCGCTCTAGTTGCAGAGTCCACATGCTTTCAGAGGGGTGATAATGATAATGTCATAATAGAAAACAAGACTTATTATGGCATTATAAAGGAGATTGTTGAATTGAACTATAACCACAAAGGAAATGTTGTTCTTTTCAAGTGTGATTGGGTTGACAACCGTGTGTGGGGCAAATGGGTTAAAACCGATCAGTTCGGGGTCACCACTGTCAACTTTAAACATTTATTCAATATTGGTGAAAAAGTATCAGATGAGCCTTTCATACTAGCATCACAAGCCGTGCAAGTCTTCTATGTTCCTGAACATGCTGGTTCTGAGTGGGTTTCTGTTCATCAGTCCAAACCAAGAGACTTCTATGATATGGATAATTTGGAGAGTGAGCACCTAGTTAATGGCAATGGACTAGTTCTGCCACTGCCTGATCTAAATGCCAAGGTGACTGTGGATGTTATTAATGAGGTTGTCCCCACTATTAGGACAGACATAGATGGTATAATTGTTGAGCCTAAAAAGTAAGTGTTATTTATGCAGTATGTGATTGCCTCATTGAAAATTTTGTTCCCTTCAGTTTGTATTATTTCTTATACAAGGAAAAGATTGATAATTCCTTTGTACCTTTTTAGGAGAAAAAATGTCAAGCGCAAGAGGAAGATGTAACGAAGATAATGGCATGACTGAGTATGAGAGGCAGAAATGGGAACAAGTTGCAAGAAACCAGGAGAAGATGGATTCCCTTCGTCTTCGTAAGCTGAGCGCCGCACTCCAGCCTGCCCAACCAAATAAAAGAACAAAGGTTAGCCTTGTACAATAGTGCTGGAACATTTCTAAACTAGATCACATACTGCACTTGGATTAAACTAATCTTTTTAAAATAAAGGATAGTGATTTCTAAACTAGTACAAATACTAATTGGCATTGTCATGTGCATTTTCCTGTAGACAACTCATAACACAAGTGATGCAGCCATTGAACATCATAATTTGCGACCAAGACCACAAAGAAATAATGTTGAGACTACAAATGAGTAGATTATTGATGATCCCGATTATGAAGTAGTCGGAGAGTTCTTATGTGACAATGAAGGTATTGTATTTCTAAAAATTTGGGAGAACATTTTTTGCAATTTCTGGCTACAATTTCTGAGAACATATGCTGATATTTTCTGAAAATACTCACATTTACGTTTTCATCTGTATAGATTTGCACAGTGGTACTCAAAAGAGGAATGGAAGGAAAATCACCACAATGAATGACATATTCTCAAGGACAGCTGACATGCCTAAAATCAAAATAATAGTCAATGAATATGGACAGCCTGTAGGAGAAAATTATAGGAAGTTTGCTAGTGCCATTGGTTGTCAAGTGAGAAAGATATTACCAGTTTGCTTTAATGATTGGAGGTATGTTCCCCTTGGAAAGAAGCTTCAAGTTTGGGATGACTTGCAGGTATAGCATTGTCTGCCCTTGTGCAAGTTATCCAATTCATAGCAGCTAGTATAATCTGTGCATCAATAGCAACTTAGTGCAATCTGTACATAATCTGTACATCAATAATCAGCTTTTTTTTGTAGCAATCTAATACCCACATAGCAATTAATACTAGCTTAGTACAATTTGTACATGATCTGATGGCTCCTTTTCAATGGCAAATTAGGCGTTCTATGATGTGGATGAGGCTGTCAAGAAATGGTTTATGGATACGTCTGCAAGGAAGTGGAAGGACTACAAGGCAAACTTAAAAGAGAAGTTTTTTGATGAAACATTAACAGATGAACAAATGAAGGAAAGGCTTAAAAATATATTAAATGATGATGACATCAATGATCTTATTAAATTTTGGAGGTCTCCTGAATGTCAAGTAAGGAACAGTTCATATGAATCTCTCTTTTCCATTACTTGCCTATGAATGTGCAAATCTCAATGATTTCTACCATAGGCTCGCACTGAAAGAGGAAAAGCAAATCGTGCGAAGTTGAGGGTTCATCATACATCTGGAAGCATCAGCCATGCTTGCCGTAGTTATAATCTAGTACAGAATCCTACCATGTTACTCATCCTGTAAATTATTTTGGGGCATTTTCATTGGTACATAGTTATAAATTTGTAGGGTAAAGCACTTGGATGCCCCCCTCGAAGAGATGAAGTGTACATCAATACACATACAAGAAAAAATGGAGTACCTTTAAGGGAGGCAGCAGGAACGATTGTAAGTTTTCCCCAAATAAAGAAACATGGATCTGTTGTATACACTTTACTTATTCATATTTTGTAGGATGAGATTAAAGCCATTGTTGAAGCTCAACCAGAGTTGAAGGATAGAACAATTCAAGAAGGCGATGCCTATGCTGCTGTTTGTGGAGCAAAGGAGCCAAGAGGACGTGTTCGTGTTTTGGGTCTAGGACCAACTCCCCAAGAGATTGGTACCCCAGGGCTCAAAGCACTCATGTCAACAAGGATGCAAATGGAAATTTTTGCTCGACAGAAAGCTGAAAGTAAGAACAGAGCTCTTGAGCAACGCATTGCGGAATTGGAAGAGGAAAGGATGGCACAAGGAAGGACAAATGTTGAAGTCCTGTCACAGCATGGCTCTAATTCACGATAGTATGCGGTAAAGCACTCGAACTAAATTATCTCTTTACATGTCGTAATCTGCACATACATTTCTTCGGTAGCAGCCAATGAATATTATTGTTCCGATTCTTGTGTAGAGTTCGACACCTAAAAGACCTATCGACGAGGCACATAATGCTCTTCGGCGTGAAGACTATGATAATTATGTAGAGGATGAAGACTATGATGACTATGGTGAGGAGGATGAGAACTTGCTCCCCGATCAGCTATGAACATTGCAACAGCAACAAATGTTCGCCCTTGCTTTGCAAATGATACACATGTAATCTTCCTATGCCCTTGCAAAGTATTTGTTTGTGATTTTAAAAATGTTCCCTGCATTACAATTCTCATGAGTGCATCATTTATTTTAGGTTGAAATGGAAGAGACCTTGCCCTCCTCTAGGCCTACTGTTGCCCGATCAGCTATGAACATGACTACTGCACCAACAAGTGATATCCAACATTACTTTGCAAATGATACACATGTAATCTTGCCTTTCTGCTGCAATGTTTGCCTTTGCGATTTCAAACATGTTCCATGCTTTACAATTCTCATGAGTGCATCATTTATTTCAGGTTGAAATGGAAGAGAGCTTGCTGCCCCCTAGGCCTGTTGCAGCCCGTTCAGTTATTAACATGACTACTACACCAACAAATGATATCCTCCCTCGCTTTACAAATGATACACATGTAATCTTGTAATGCTGCAGCAATGTTTCTCTGTGATTTTAAATAGTTCTCATGAGTGTATCTTTACTTCAGGTTGAAACTGATGAGAGCTTGCTCCTCCATAGACACGATGCAGCCCATTCACCTATAAACAAGACAACTACAGCAACAAATGATGGCCCTCGCTTTCATGATAACCTTGTAATCTTCCTGTCTTCGTACATTCTTTTGTGGTTTCATATACGTTCCTTGCTTTAAAATTCTTATGGGCACATCATTTATTTCAGGTTGGAAAGGATGTGATATTATTTGCTATATTGAGATCTGAGTTAGCTGTGGCTAGGGGAACAGTCATTTCAACTAATCCAAACACCATGGTAGGAGGCCAGCCTCTTGGGAATGAATATTGTGAAGTAGTTGTCAATGTTGTGATGAGAAGGGATGCTATGCTGCCTCGGACTTATGGCGAGATGCAGACTATGGCTAGTGCTCTCAAGATGAGCATTGCATGGCCATACAATAAAGTAATAAACTAGACTTGACATAATTTTCATTTTGTTTTGATCTGTGATGCATGACCAATGTCCTAATTAAACCTATCTGTGATAGATAAAGGAATGCAAGAAGAAAGAATGCAAGAAGGCATCTAGTACACCTCTCAAGGGCAATGCAGGTATGTCCCTAAATTAGAGGCTGACAAAGTGAATAGAGGCTACAAGTGAACAGAAAATAACAGCTCAATTACATATGCAAGTACAAGCTAGTAGTACTGCTGGGTGGTGAGCAGGCTTTAGTTAGTACATGAGATCGTCTTACATTGATGGACATAGTACTAGAGTAATAACCAACTGGTTGACATGGCAAATAGAATAAGGAATTTAAATGTCGCCAGTAGCTAGCAATAATTATAATGGGTCACTTGGCGCTGTCATTTTAAATTATTATATGGACTTGACAATTAGTTCAGATTTTATTTTTCAGTTCAAATCTGCAATGTCAATTTGATTAACTAAATGGTTCGGACACTTTACAGCCCCACCTGGAACTGTCTTAGGTCTAGTTAGTTCCAGAGTTTCATACTTTACAGCCCCACCATAGAAATTATTATATGAACCTTGAGGATAATGGCATGGGTACTCCACGCGAGCCATTCTATGCAACATGGTCCTATGGACAAACAAATATGTAATATAGAAATTATCAATCACTTAACAAGTGCAAACCCTACCACTGACTAGTCATTTTCCAATTAAATGTCATTATAGGGTATTAAGAAGCTAAAATACTCCAGTTTCAGAAACTAAGCTTCCATGCATAGAGACCACCCATGTATTGAGAAAAACTATCTGACACTACAAAATCCTGACCATGTGGTTAGTGTTACAAATCGAAAATCACACCAATGTTGAATTAAAGAATGGGCTGGAGGTGTAAGAGGCTGGGAAAACACTAATGTTACAATTCAGCTGTACATTTTTCATATGAGGGTGAGTTGCATCTTCTGGGGTTTCAGAGTGCAGTAAAGCCTCCTTGGCTTCACTTTCTGGCTATACAGGGCGTCACACTGTATGTGTTGTGAATTTCTTGTTTTGCCTCATGAACACTAGGAAACAAATGATTGGTGATAAGTGACAATAAGGAATCACTTATAGAAATGTTTAGTGCTCCTGGGGTTCCTTAGGAATATTTGTATTGTCCTGGGTCATAGGTGTATGGAGTATGTATGGTAGCATGTGTTTGTTTGTTTCTCTCTGTTTCAATAGTACTGGTGAAGCACCTAGTGGCACATTTTGAGGAATCCATCTTCAGTTCCAACCACAAACAACCTTGACAAAGGAAGCACAGCAATATTTGAAAGGACAGATAGGTTTTTGTGTTTCACTGTTGTTATCATTTCTTACTGATGTTAAGATTGAACAATGTTAAGATTGAACATTTTGAGGAATCCATCTTTCAGAGTGCAGTAAAGCCTCTTTGTAGCTTCTGGGATTTCTAGAAGATGGTATTTAGAATGATTTCGCTTAGGGATCCTTGGCTTCACTTTTACGGCTATACAGGCGCTGCTTTGTATGTGTTGTGAATTTCTTGTTTTGCCTCATGAACACTAGGAAACAAATGATTGGTGATAAGTGACAATCAGGAATCACTTATAGAAATGTTTAGTGCTCCTGGGGTTCCTTAGGAATATTTGTATTGTCCTAGGTGATAGGTGTATGGAGTATGTATGGTAGCATGTGTTTTTTTGTTTCTCTCTATTTCAATAGTACTGGTGAAGCACCTAGTGGCACATTTTGAGGAATCCATCTTCAGTTCCAACCACAAACAACCTTGACAAAGGAGGCACAGCAATATTTGAAAGGACAGATAGGTTTTTGTGTTTCAGTATTGTTATCATTTCTTACTGATGTTAAGATTGAACAATGTTAAGATTGAACATTTTGAGGAATCCATCTTTTAGAGTGCAGTAAAGCCTCTTTGCAGCTTCTGGGATTTCTGGAAGATGGTATTTAGAATGATTTCGCTTAGGGATCCTTGGCTTCACTTTCTGGCTATACAGGGCGTCACACTGTATGTGTTGTGAATTTCTTGTTTTGCCTCATGAACACTAGGAAACAAATGATTGGTGATAAGTGACAGTCAGGAATCACTTATAGAAATGTTTAGTGCTCCTGAGGTTCCTTAGGAATATTTGTATTGTCCTAGGTGATAGGTGTATGGAGTATGTATGGTAGCATGTGTTTTTTTGTTTCTCTCTATTTCAATAGTACTGGTGAAGCACCTAGTGGCACATTTTGAGAAATCCATCTTCAGTTCCAACCACAAACAACCTTGACAAAGGAGGCACAGCAATATTTGAAAGGACAGATAGGTTTTTGTGTTTCACTATTGTTATCATTTCTTACTGATGTTAAGATTGAACAATGTTAAGATTGAACATTTTGAGGAATCCATCTTTCAGAGTGCAGTAAAGCCTCTTTGCAGCTTCTGGGATTTCTGGAAGATGGTATTTAGAATGATTTCGCTTAGGGATCCTTGGCTTCACTTTCTGGCTATACAGGTCGTTTTCACTGTTGTTAAGATTGAACAATGTTGCCTGTTCGAAACCAACGAGCTATCATTTCTTACTGCCATAGACCATGCTCAATGCAGCCTAATTACATGGTTGTTATATTTTTCAGGAAGTGTTGGGCAGTCTTTGGCTTGAGTTTCTGGAAAATAGTTCTGCAGATAACCTGGTGGAGGCTCTAGTGTTGGCAAGCCATTGCTTTTGGTTTTTGAGTTCCTAGAAATGATTGTATGAAGGCAGAAACAAATGTAGCTTTAGTGTTGCTTTTGGCAAGCCATAATTGATGGGGGAAGTTTGTATCAGGATATGATGGCAGAAACAAATGTAGCTTTGAACCTGAGAGCTGCAGGTGCAGATGGATCACTATTTGGAGCGTCAGGTGTCTGACATCGAACTCTCTTGTTATTTGATGCTTCTTTTTAGTACAGTCACTTGTTTTTTTCACAACTAAAGCCCTTCTGAATGTAGAATTCAAAATAAAAATATAACCTTGGGATATTCTTCGGTCTGCATGTCTAATGGAGATTTTAAGGCTGCACTGTTTTTTTTTCTCGAACAACGCAAGGGCTGCACTATTATGTTTGTAACATACTTTTCCATCTTCGTTTTCATGCTTGGCAGGCTCTAATCAGGTGGGGAACAATTTGACCTTGAAAGGGTGGCCTCTTACAGTTAGTTCTTCACCTTTTCTAGGCTTCCAGTCACTTGCATTCTAAGTTATAATTAGAAGCAAGTTTGCCTGCTACACATTCTTGTGCTCTTATGACACGTGTCCTTTTGATCATAACTATTTAGGGTTTAGAACATCTTCGATCTAGATGATGTACCGTGGATGATGTACTGTGCAAGATTGTATGTTATATATATGTATTGATCTCCATGTGATGTATGTGTTTTTATATCTATTTGTGATGGACCTTAAGCACTATAACACAACATACTTTTGCCGACACTTTCTATTGTAGGCAAAGGGCACCTTTGTCGCGAAAAGTTTTGCCGACAGTTTAGAAACAGTCGCGCTAGAAGCCGTCGGCGAAACTTTTGCCGACAGTTAACAGAATCCCCGACACTTTATGTGTAGGCAAACGGTCTACCTATGCCGACAGTTGAAACCTTTGCCGACAGTTAACCTTTTGCCGACAGTTAAGACCTACGCCGACAGTTAAGACCTTTCCCGACAGTTTATATGTTGGCCAAACCATTTTCAATGTATTGTACAAACCATACCCTGCCAAAAAAAATTGTCGGCAAAACTGCATAGATATAATTACAATTAAAATAATTTGACAAATCCACTTTTGCTCATATAGAAGGCATCACATTGAACAAATTCACTTGATTTTTGTATAAATAATATATTAGATCTTCCATACATACACCCTGCTCGTCAATCCTATCTATTTCTAAAAATTGTAATTCTTTACACTGCAACAAAATACAAAGATATTTGGAAAAAAAAATACCAAGATATTTGCAAGTGTACTGCGTCCACAATAGCAGCATGCCATCTCCAAAGAGAAGAAAATAGGTGGTTTATCTCTCTGCCTCTGCAACTATAAATACACTGACTAGTTTATCTCTCAGCCTCTGCAACTATAAACTCAAGCTTGCGTCATGCAAATGCAAGACTTTGCCACTATATTCCCCAGGCAACTGGGGCCTGTCAACCAAAATATAGAAATATAGAAACGAGCAGCAGTGATCAACTTCATCAAAGGTCACCGCCAGCACCGGTTAAGGCGGTCCGTAGATGACCATCCTTGGGGCATGCTAATCCTTGTTGCCGTTGGGGGATTCATCCTGCTCACCGATCTTCTGGAACTCAGCCTGGATGACCTCGACGATCTTAGCGTCATCTGGGTCTGGCTCGGGAATGCTGACGTGCAGTGAACCCATCTTGATGAGCTCCCTGCACGACGCTTGCTCTTTGATATGGTCGTAAAGTTCTTTGTGGAAAGGATGGTCAAGGGAGAAGCAGTTGTCGACATCAGAGATGAATGCTTTGATGATCCAGAGCCCTCCCGGCGGCAGAAATGGGGAAGTGACGAGTAGTCCATAATCTACAAATGTTAAGCATCACAACTGTTTTACTGAAGGAAAAAATGCACGTTCACAAATGCAGATAGTATTGCAACCAGAAATGAAGGATCTAACTGAAAAGACAGCCAACAAGGAAGAATATGTTTCCAGTTATTTACCTTCAGAAGTTCATCTCTCCCGTAGCTAGTCAAAACTTTAACCTTCTTTTTTGTCCTCTCCTGCAACAAGGGCTTCACAACCTAGCAGCATGCTCAAATTAACTGTCATCAGTTTCTACTAAAAACTTACTAAAAAAACCTTACGTCTGAATATCAGTGGTAATTGATAGTACCTTCCAACAAGCAGAAAATATGTATGGAACATTGACTACATAATAGGTCTCTGTCTTTTCAGGGTAATTCAGATCATCAACTGTTGATATGGAAGTCAAGATCTGTATATCATATTAAAACTATATTAACAAAATAACATGCCACAATCAATACCCAGAAGCAACACAAGTAATGCACACAGCACACAATTTTTTTAACAAAAATATGGGATAATAAGTGAAAAAAATATTCTCTGAACTTCAGCGTTAACACTCTGCTTGAATGCCATACAGAGCAACAGAGATGAATTGAACAGTGGACAGCTCAAAGTTCAAGGGTTAAGCTATTCCTCTTGAACACAAGAGGTTAGATAAAGCTAATTCTAATATTCTATTATCCCTAGATAATTACTAAAAAGGATTATTGAAGTTATTATTATACATGTTCATACAATAATACTAACTCATTAGTTTATAGTCTAATGGGGATAAAATAGGTTAATAGTCATAGCACGTACCTTTATTGGGCTCAGTGCTGATAGCTTCAAACCAGTCATATCTAGAACTTTTATACATTTGGTAACAGGCTGCCCAAACTGTTGTGTCAGCCTAGGCTAAATGTGGTACAAATAAATGTTAGGACTGGATTCATATGTTTACATAAGTGATCTTAAACTCGGTGCATTTTGGATACTCACCAAAATTATACGATCACGGTACTCATTAATCTGGATATGAGATTGCACATAGTAGTGGACCTGAGACAAAATACCTCTATTTTTAGTTGACACACAGAATTCAGTAGAAAAAAGCATGAGGCCACAAATAAAATGAAGTTAGTTGAATAAGATCACTATTTGTGTCACTAGCTACTACAGTCAAAGCTTATATCAACCTCTGAAAGAAAAACTTTTCCGCAACATACAGTAAAAGGCTAAAAGTAGCCAGTTTCATGATTAAGCAGCCTGTAGCTGTAGCCTACTAAACAAATAGCAAGCATCAGAGTAATTACCGAAGCTTTGTCATATGTGCTATGTCTCTCTAATGTTGCCCACAGGTGAGAAATATCAAGAAAGACAAACCCAAAGGTGGGAAATTATCACATAAGATCCTACAGTTCTTGCTAACAAAATATTGCCAGGTCAACTGTAGTTATCACAGATCCCAAGTGAAAACATCACCTCTGATCCT
Organism: Miscanthus lutarioriparius; assembly: GCA_904845875.1. NCBI lineage: Eukaryota > Viridiplantae > Streptophyta > Magnoliopsida > Poales > Poaceae > Miscanthus > Miscanthus lutarioriparius. The sequence continues at coordinate 60,021,224 of CAJGYO010000013.1, forward strand.
ACAGATCATGATAACCAAACAATGTCCAGTCAACTGCAGTTATCACAGTTCAAGTACAACTTGTATGACGCCATATCATACTTTGAAACTACAGGCCTTAATAGCCCACTTTGCTGTTAGTAGCACATCATTCCGTGAAAGTTTGACAATCAATATAAGTTAAAATTTTAACCTCTTCAGTACTATCTTCATTCAGCATATTTAATTTTCCTAGTGAAAACTGAAAATCAAAGTACTCTGTTTTAAGAATTTCAACTGAGGACATAGACAAATTAAGTCCAAGAATATGGCAGCCTAACAGTAAAAAGGCATGTCTATTTCAAACACACAAATGACTGGTTCATAATCAATTCATATATAGGGTAATGGTTCAACCAACACAGATTTTCTTATTGGAAGTAAACAGCTATACCTCCTTTGTGTATCCTGACAGGCCCATAAGTTGTGAATCACGTATTGATCTGTATAAATCTACTGGGACTATAGGTCTCTGCAGATGGACAGTGCAAACATTGATCAGGAAAAAAGATGAAGAACTTTTCTATACAAACATACACAAATAGGTAGATGATTAAGAGTGATATTGCTGCAATAATAAAATAAATAATCAAAATGAGAAATGATTAGGGAAAGACCAGAATCGTAGAACTTTAAGGAATCTTGGTACTTTTCGATTAACATATCTGATAATATCTGAAAGGATTACATTCTAGACAGGATGACTCACCTCCAGCACACTATCAATTTCATTTTGAATCCTCCAATTCAAAGAATCTACAATCTATAGAAACAAACATATTTTGTAAGCAAGAACATACAGTAATAAAGTTCAGTGATCACTTCACCCACTGTTGAGAAAATTGTATGAAATGTTATCATTTTATGAGCCTTTGATACATTCCACTCTCTAGCCTTAAGGAAACGCGCCAGTGTTTCTTTGGGATAGCCCTGGTGCATATTCTGAAATAAATGAAGATATGCTCATATTGTTTCTCAGAATCACTCAACAAGTTACAGATTAAGTTGATGAACAAATAATCATGTATTACATCTAACAACACTGAAGCAAAGGTAGCAATAAAACAACAACAACATAACTACATGTAAATCTAGTACACAAGTCTGTCTAGTTTTGACCCCCCCCCCCCCCCCCACACAAGACCCAATGCAATTTGCAGAATCACGATCACCCTATGCAAAAAGACATGGACGAGGATAGCAGAGGAACTACAATTACTGCAGAGTTTTCACTTATCTAAAAACTCAGAATTCGCACCAACCAATGCAATTAACAAATAATTATGGCTTCCTCTGCTTCATTGGATTGCACTGATGGATCTAGCTATCACAACAATCTCTTAATTTAGTGGTCAAAAGAATAATAGCACACCTTTGGTCTAATCTGAAAGTGAATATAAGTGCTGCTGCTAGCTAAATATAATATGGAAACTGTATTGCATTTAATTATATCTTTATAATATGGAAACTGCATGAGAGAGTTTAAGTATTCAAGCTCAGAGTAATTTCTTAGTGTACTTAGACATTCCACTTGAAATGAAAACTAAGATGAAAATTGCTTTGATTGTGAAAAACATAGCGACATAATTAGTGCATCTTTTGGACAATAAACTCACCCGAAAATTTCTAGGGAAACCATTTCTTCCTTAGGAGTTTCAAGAATCTGGGGAAGGGTGTTAGTGGCAAGCCATGTACAAGAATGCCAGACCAAACCACTAATCAAAACAAGAATGCCATGTACAAGAATTTGCTGAACTAGTCAAAATGACATTATTTCACCTGAAGAAACTTTGGAAACTGAAACTGAGTGCGAACTGAGTGCTTCTGAATCTGATGATGAGCTATTTAACTGAAGAAAAAATATGCAGCAGTACTGATAAGTCAGTGGTCTATACTAGATTGTAGCGCTGGTATTTTGTACCAGTTCTTAGGATTTTTAGAGTCATACCTTATAACTAATCATTGCATTACTCAAACAATTGCAAATAAGACTCTTGACTAATTATAATTAACCTCGCCTCGCAAACAGACATTTCAAGGAAGACTGCAATATGTCCAATTACTACATGTACATAGCAAGATAAACTATTGAAAAACTTCATATAAAATCAACTACCCAGATCCCAACAAATTCTGAAAAAAAGGTTTGACTTTTGGACCCTCCACTGGCATACCATGTTATATAGCACCGGCAATATTTCAAAAAATCCATTCTGCATTCAATCTTCAGCGTAATTCCTGCAAATAGACATTTGCAAAACACAAAGCACATCTAATAGAGAGTGCACATCTGTTGGAGCAAAACTACATACTAAAGAGGGCGTATTTGACGGCAGATCGAATATCTCACCTTGGAGTTGGATTCATTCCAAGATCACAGCCGCCAAGATCTTCGGTGCTGGTCACGGCCGCCACAGCAGCACGCTCAAACCGACGGGAAAGGATCAAGAACATGCAGCTAGAATCGTTCCTCGTTCAAGAACATGGGAGGAATTGTCCGTACCTGGGTCGGTCGCCGATGGTGGAGAATCCAAGCCTGCGGAAGGAGGAGCCGACACCCCAGATCGGATGGGGATGTGGCGGCGGCACCGCTTTTTGCTGGCCGGCGGTGGGCTAGGGCGACGGCGGGCTTGGGGACGGCGGGCTTGGGAGGTGGTGGGCTTGGGGGCGGCGGGCTTGGGAGGCGGCGGGCTTGGGCGACGGGGGGCTAGGGACTGGGGTGGCGGCGTCGTTGGATTCGGCGACGGGGGCCTGGGGAGGGGGGCTGTGGGGCTCCGGCCAGGGAGTTTGGCTGCGGCGGGATTGGGAGACAGCGACAGTGGCTCCTGGTGGCGCGCCGAGTCGGGATCTGCTGGTGGCCGGCGGCGTCGGTCTCTGCTGGCTGTCGGGTTTTTTCCCCGAGTCGCATGAGTAGGAGAGACGAATGGGGATGGGTTCTGAGGCAGCCTATTTTAGTGGGCTCAACATTTAGCATCTCTTTTGGCGCGCGGTGTCCCGCCCAACAATGTCATCTTATTTGCTTCGACGCATAGCCTTCGACGACACTTTGATAGTGGTTTGTTTAGGCTACAACGACAGTTTGTTTGTCTTAAAACTTTCGCCGACACTTTTTAGGTTGGAAGGACAAACGCCGACACATAATGTGTAGCCTTACACTATTATTGGCGATAGTTAAGGTGACCCTAAAAAAGGTATATCATTGCCGACACTTTATGTGTTGTCAAAAGGCTAGTTTTACCAACACATAACTATAGGGAAAAGTAGGTTATGGTGTAGTGAAGCTTGAATCTGGGTATGATATGTGCTACATATTTTCTCATCGTATTTATTTTTTTTATATATTTATATTGTCTTGTGGGACAATCTGTCGCTATAAATTCAAGGACTGTTGGATGATCTGTCACTATATGTATTGTAACAGAGCATCTGTCGCCAAAACGTAGCAATGGACTGTCTGTCGCTAAAAAAATTCAGTCCAACGGACTGTCTGACGCTAAAAGTACTGTCTGACGTTAAAGATTTTTAGCGACAGGACTTACAGCGTCTGCAGAAGTCTGACGCTATAACTTTTTAGCGTCAGATTGTCTGTCGCTGTAGCCGCTTTTAGCGTCAGACAGTCCATCGCTAATCTTGGTGTTGTGGTGTAGTGGCGGGCACCATCCATGCTAGCGTCCTGGATCGGACGTCCAGAGCGCTAGCAAGTCCGAAAACTTAAATGGATATTCGAATATAATCCGAGTTCAAACTATGTAGTTCATATTATGATCTAGATCATACTGACAAGAACATATATAATAAATAATGATCGATATTTGTATCTGATTAATTCTGTGTACTCGATTGTTTCCATATGTATCTACGAGAGACAGATATATTTCGTCCGCCCCACATGTATATGGAAGATGGTGGTAGGCATATTTCCGTTCATCTGTGAATCTGTTCAACTTTCCATGCGATGCGAAAGATTTTGACTGCTGCCTGCTGGACTGTACGACGATTGATCTTAGATAGAAACCTTAGCTCTGGGGTTCAGCTGACAAGCTAGGATTGACAAGCTATTAGTTTGCAACCAGAGGGATTAGAAATACAGCTTCTTTCTTCTTAGCTTCGTGTACATATGGGTTTCTTTTATATATGTTTGTCGAAAATCGAAACTTATCCTTGTTCAAGACCTCAAGTGCTAATTTTTTTTATGGGATAGGAAAACTCGTGCTTTTGTCATAGTCAGGTATAGATGGGCAACAGGCCAGCCCGGCCCGGCACAGCCTAGGCCTAGGCTAGGCACGGCCCGACAAGGCCCGGCACGGCAGGGCCCGGCGTGCCGCTCTGGGCCATCGTGCCTGGCCGACGGCCTAGGCACGGCCTGTCCAGTCGATTTTCTGGCCGGACCGGCCTGAGTGGCCCGCCAGAACCAGTGTGCAGGGCTGGCCCATGGCCCACCAAAGAGGGGAGGAGAGGCAGCAAGGGATTGGGAAGGAGGCCAGGGCCTGGCCGTCGTGGTCGCCTCCATGGCTGCCGTGGGTCCGGGGGGGAGGTCGACGCGCGTGGGGAGCTTCCATGGCCATCGCGGTCGTCTCCTTCACCGCTGCGAGTCAGAGCAAGCCAGGAAGGCGAAGTTGCTGCACTGGCAAGCTCGCCCTTGTTACCGGATCTGGCGTCGCCACGTCGGGGCGGTAGGAGAGGGAGGAGGCGCTCGGCCCTCGGTCGTCGGCACTGCGAGGAAAGGCTGCCATTGTGAGGGTAGGGAAGGGCCAGAGTAGGCGCTGCAGGATGGGAAGGGGAGCCGCGATGCGCGGCTGCGCGCCTACTCCCCGCGCGATGCGAGGGAAGGGGAGGAGCGACGGGCGAATGCGCTTGAGTGGGGATGAGAATTAGGGTTAGAAAAACAGGAGATGATATATATACTCTTTACTATGATACCGGGCCTTTATCGGGCCTTAGACAAATTATCGAACCGTGCTGTGCCACCCGGCGTGCCTGGGGAGCGGCCCAGGCACGGCCCTATACATCTGGCCATGCCAGCCTGGGCCCGCTAACACCGGGCCATGCCGTGCTCGTGCCGGGCTAAAATACAATGCTTCGGGCCGGGCCACCGGGCTGCCGGCTGCATGCCCATATATAGTCAGGTTGCACGTATATCGTCATTTGTGTTGTGTTTAAACTGGCATTACAACTGAGGAAGCAAACGTGACATGGTTGCTCGGTAGTCAAACTTACATGGTACTGTGGGACCCGCATGCAAGTGTGTATGCATATGGCTGTTGACCTACAGTGTGTGTTGAACCAAAGCGTGCAAGTGCAGCCGTCTAACAGCGCAAAATTATTACTCTACCAAAGCACGTTACCGAAGGGATATATCAATGGTAGGAGTAGCTGTTAAAAGTTGAGAAGAGGACGAGGTTAAATTTTGAGGTAGCTGGGCCGCCTCTAGTTGGGCTTGTGTGGCGAGGCGCTTTTTTTTTTTTTAGGCGTGGCGAGGCGTTGGAACCGGAAAATCAGGCGCATCACAGTTCCAGACGGAAAGCTTGCAGGCTCGACCAAGAGATGGATTAAAAAAAAAACAGCTGCTGCATCTGCATGGCATTCGAGGACACCCTTGCCATCCTGGCACTTTGGCACGTATGGAAGAAAAGAAAACCTGGATTTGACACTTTATTTTTTGTTTTCTGAGAGAAAAAATGCTTAGACGAAATGCATCTAATCTACGAATTCATAAGAGATAATTATTCTCTTTAATAAACTTTGGTGTCGTGCACGACACAATACGATTCTATCTTTCGCTTCATCAGAAAAATTAGAACCTCTCAGTAACAAGACCAAAACCCGCCGCCTTACCACTTGGCCATGCCCCATGTCATTTCGTTTTATGAGACACTAATAAACACTATCATTTTTATATGTTATTTGTCAACCCCACTTCAATTACCTGAAAAATGAGGGACATTTTCTTGCTAGGATTCTAGACATGTAGATAATATAGAATCCATAAGATCTGTAAGATTTAAAAGCAATAGATGAATGAAAACCAGCTATATTTTGAGAAGTGATGGCCCGCGCATGCACATGGAGAAAACTGACAAAGAGAAAAACCAGTGAGGATTGAAGAAGGGAGCAGGCGTCCTTTCAAATTGCAGAGAACCCAAGGGAGGGGCGCCAAGTGTGGAGGGGCACAAAAGAAGAGCTTCGTTCTAGACAAACAGTTTTTATGCTATCCTTTTCTCTCATATTTGGGTGGCTGGTGGGCACCAATCTGTTGGATTTGGGCCCAAACAGTGTATATATATATATACTATCATGTAGCTGGCTACAAAATAACTTATTCTATAGCCACTTTAAGTTACGATAATTACTTTGTTAATTTACGAGATTATAGTAACTCCTTGCTAAGTGGTTTACTATAACGTTATGGTAAATATCTCCATGTGTTATAGTAACCCAACTATCGTAAATATGTATTAACATTATCATAAATTAGTATATAAAATTATCATAAATGGAGGTGGCTACAGAATAACTTATTTTGTAGCTGGCTACTGAATATACTCTCCCTATATATATATTCCTACTCCCTCCTCCTAACCATGTAAATCAAGCAGGAATCGGGGCTGGTTATCGGGTGGAGAAACGCGGACCCGTTTGGACCGGTGACGGTGGCTATATGGCAGCCGTATTAATCTGGACATATATACGCGAATTAAAAAGGCCTGTGTCCAGATAATTACTGGAAAAAAACAGATCTGGGCTATGGTGGGATGAGTAACTACTATATACGCATACTCCCTTCTCACAAAAGTATGCACATGTATTTTTTTCTCAAAATAAGTATGAATACATACTCTCGTTGTTTTGTATATCTCCATGCGTGAATATATGCACATACTCGGATCGTGTGGTTTAGTATGCACTTGTACTATCTAAATCTTTGCGTATGTTTGCAAGTATGTATAAATACTCTAATCCAAAAAGTATGTACACAGACTCCATTCTTCTAAAAAAAGTATGTACAGATACTCCATTCCAAAAAGTATGCATAAATACTCTATCCTAAAAATTATGTACAGATACTCCATTTTTAAAAATACTATGTATAAATACTATATTTTAAAGGGAGTACACGAACTCCAATCTGTTGTACCGATATTTTCTCGTTGGTGGCATTCAAATGTGCCATGCATGGAGCCCTCTTCCCTATTGGGTTTCTGATGTACCCGCTAGGAGGAGGGAGTAGTTACTCCCGGGAGTATAGAAAACTCATCCTATATATATATATATATATATAGAACTACTACCCTGTAGGTGGCTACAAAATAACTTATTATGTAGCCACTTTGAGTAACGATAATTACTATATTAATTTACGAGATTATAGTAACTCCTTATTAAGTGGTTTACTATAACGTTATGGTAAATATCCCCATGTGTTATAGTAAAGGAAACGTGGATATTTTAAGAAAAAGAATTGGTATTAAAGAAAATGTGGCCTAGTGACTGGAGTTACCTAAGAGATGTTCAAGGTACCTGTTAGAATCTTGGAATCAGTTTGCCAAGTTACTTGGAGTAAGATTAGTAGGTATGCAAAGTAAAGTGGATTCTTATCAAGACGATAGAACTGCACGAGGAAGTAAAGAAGAATCCAAGGACGGAGTATTGCCATCTCTTAGTCGGCGTCTTTCGAATCTCGAGGACGAAATTTATCTTAAGGGGTAGAATTGTAACACCCTAAAATTTTCCTCTTTTTAAAACAGGATTAAAATGAATTATTTGTGAATTTTGTGCTCATAAAAACCTAGGAAAATAAAATTTTTTCATTAATTTAAAAATTCATCATAAAGTTTAGCAACATGTTTGAGCATACATGCCTTTGCATTTGATTTATTTGATTGAGTGGTTTTGATTGAAAATTTAAAATGGTTCAAATTGCTTTTGTAAATGAAATTAAAATGGCTTTAAAGTAAAAGAAAAGAAAGAAGAGAGAATTAGAAAATAAAAGAATTTAAAAAGGTGTAAAATTTATTTTTGGAAAACTTACCAAAATTTTTCAGTTTACTTTGAGTTGAAAGTATAATTTAAATGATATTTAAATTTGGTTTTGATTCAAGGTTCTAATGAATTTAAAACCCATTTGAAAAAGTATTAGGAAAATTAAATTTGAAAAAAATTGAGCAAGCCTTGTTTCTGGCCCATGGTTTCTTCAGCCTGGCTTTCTCCTCCCCGCCCAAAGGCCTGCTCCTCTCCCTCCGCTCGGCCCAGCTCGACCTTGCGCCTCCCGCCGGCCCAGCTGGCCGTTGGCCTTCTCCTCTCCTCTAGGGCCGAAGCCCAAGTCGCCTCACTCCCGCGCCGCTCCGCACGGCCCAGCAGTGCCGCCGGCCCAGGACTACGACGCGTCGTGCCGTTCCCCTCTTCTCCACCCCACTGATGCGCCGGGCCCCATGTCGGATGCATCTTCTTCCCCGTGTCCATGCCGGACTCCATGGAGAGTCTGCTGTCGCGCCGCTTCCGCCGATTGACGTGACCCGCAAGCCATACGGCCCTTAAATACCTCCCTACGCCTGCTCCGCCTCCCCATCTAAGTCGAGCGCAAGGCGCAACCGTCCCATAGACCCCAGCGCCGCTGCGCACCCTAAGCCACCATCGCCGAGAGTTGCCTCGCCGCGCCGTTGCTCCACCGCCACCGCGACTGCTCTGTCTAGCTTCGCCACGCCTGCGCGAACCCGCCGAGCCCGGTGTTTCGCCATATTTTGCTTCGGTTCGCTTGCGCCGCGTTGCCGTAGTCTCGCTGGAGGTCACCACCCGCCCCGCCACGTAGCCTGCCGCCACAGCGTCGCCTTGGACCCCTAGAACCCCCGAGGTGTGTTCTCCGTACTCCCCTCTCTCTCCCCGTGGTCTTACCGTGTCCAAAGGTACCCGTAATCGCAGTAACTGTGGACGCCGACGAGCTCTTCGCCACTGCCATGGCTGGCCGCCACGCCGGGCATTGTAGCCGCCGGCCGGTTCTCTCCTTTTTCCCGTGATCTAATCCCCGCCGTCCAATCTAGATCCCACGGCCTCCATCAACCGATACCCCTTCGTCAGCTGATTTTGCTAAAGAGTCCCTGCGCTTTTCAATAATAGAACCCGCAGTCCATAGCACTTTTTCAGAATCCGTTTTCTTCTTTGGAAAGCGTAGTTTCCTCGGTTTAGATCCAAAATACGTTTTCACATATTTACAGATTTGCCATTGATTTTGTTTTAGCCATAACTTCTCCGTTTTAACTCCGATTGGACCCGTTCAACTTGCGTTAGGTTCGTAATTTCGTAATCTATATGTTCATACTACTGTTAAGTATGTTTTCAACTTTTAAAATTCAAGGTTAGATTTAATCTATTATTTTATTAAAGGAAATCTTGTTTAATTCATATCTTCTACGTTTTAGCTCCGAATTGACCCGTTCAAGTTGGGTTAGATTCATAGCGACGAGATCTATGTGTTAGTAACAGTGTTTACCATATTACTATTTCTAAAATTTCATGGTTTAAATCATATCCTGATTAACAATTATACAACTGGATTTTATAAATAGAATATAATTTGTTTTACTTTAGTTTTATAATTCAAATCTAAAATTGACTTAATTCAATTTATAATATTTATAAAATATCTTATATATGTTTTCATATAATTAAAACACATGAAGCTAATAGTTTTATATTTTCTTCTATGAGCAAATCTTTCGGTAGATGTATCTTTTTCACCGTAGCTCCGATTAGCGTGCCTCTCGCGTCTGTGTGTTCGTAGTGAGACATAGTTTCGTTTTACAAACTTTTCATCTTGATTTTATGTTTGGTGTACTGTTCTAATTTAGATCTATTGTTTGCTTCGTGTATGATTGTATGGATGCTTGTGTGGTGCTCTATAATCTTGTCCAGTCAGTGAGTTATACGTGGTGAATCAAGAAGCAGATCCTTGAAGTTTTGGATTTGAAGAAGGATCTAAGTTTAAGGCAAGTATAGCATGGGATCTTCCTTGTTGTCCTATACACATTTAATCATTTAATTCATACTACATGTGTCTACCTTGACTGTCACTAAGGATTTTCTAGTACTTTGTTACCTTGTACCTTGATATCTTTGGGCTATTGCATTGGGTAGTATGATGCTAGTGCTCAACTACAACCATGATCTTGTAACTTGACTAATGTAATATGCAATAAACACTAAAAGATATTTTTTAGCAACATGAAACAAGGGGGCTAGAGCATTGGGCTGTTTTATGGTGCTCTAGATTCCTCTCCCTAAGGACTTATTTGTAAGTGATCATCCGGGACTTATAGTACAGCTGTGAGGGCTACATGGCTCTGGCTTTAGCTCAGTATGAGGACCTTTTCTAGCTTGTTAGAGGTTACTTTTATTGGCGTAAGAATGACTTGATGAATTAGATATAGGACAGCCTCTGTCCCCTTGTGTATAGGCCGTGTGTTATTGTGCCATCGGGAAGGGGGGTTCCTACATCTGTTTGCTGAGTGAATATAATGGCCCTAACTTGTTAGACGAACCTTTGAAAGGCTTCATAGTGAACCCTGTCGACCTTCCTTGGAAGTGGGTCAAGAGATTAGCTACCTCGGGCGAAAGGGTAAATCACGACTCATAGTGAAAGTGTACAACCTCTGCAGAGTGTAAAACTGGTATATCAGTCGTGCTCACTGTCACGAGCGGCCTTGGAACATTTAGGGAATAGATGATGAACACTGATGATAAAGATGCTCACTAATGATTATTGTTTATGCTATTCATTATTCATGTTTACCTGATCATGTGTTTACGGGCTTGTGATAAAGTTGTTGCTACTCAATTACTAAAAGATGACTCATTAAAAGCTAATCGCAGTTAAAGCAGTGTCAGCCTTTTGAGCCTCATGAACTCCATGTTATATTTTTTGAGTACAACATGTACTTACGGTTGCTTTACTTTTCAAATATTTGGATGAAAATCCCGGATGGGTACCAGATTGCTAGTCTGGAGGAGTTAGGCTTGTGATCACCAGTCAGTTGTTCCTGTGGAATTGGAGTCTTCGCCTGAAGATCGGAGTTGTCTTTCCGCTGTCTATACTCTGAGGTTATATTCTTTATACTAATACGCTATGTATTTAAGCATTGTCTCTTGATACTACCCTTATTTGTAGCTATATGTGAGATTTGACTTTCTGGGCTCACATATGGTGTGTATCTGGTTTTGTTCTTAAAACCGGATGCTACCATGTGGGCAGGTTCGACCACAAGAAATCTAACCAACTGATCTATGATCTGATTTGTGATATGAACCAATAGTGATAGTATACAACCTTTGAAGCCACAAATTGACAGTGATAATCTATCATAATTTTAATGTGAAATCAGATTTAAAAGACTTCAAAACAAGCTTGAAATTCCTTAATCTGTGGTCAGCTATAGAATAACATTGATTTATTTTTTCTCGAACACACAAGAGAGCTGCGTATCATTGTATTATAGGAAAAGAGAGTAGTCCATACAAGAACCCCTCTTACTAGGACCAAGGTAAGAGGGGGTAAAACAAAACAAACCAGAAAAAAAAACTTTTCTAAGTTACAAATAATCGATCTGACTATGCAAATGCACTGGACCTATAACCCAGACCCTAGAGATGACCCTCCAGCTGCAAGTTTCTCATAGAGGTTGAGACACTTGCCGAATCTCCATCAAACACATAGGCGTTTCGATTCTTCCACAAGGTCCAAGCCCCCAAAATGTTAAGAGAATTTACTCCTTTCCTGTGTTGTTTACCAACTATTTTAGTGATTTTCCTCCACCAAGTGGCAAAGCTGTGTTCCCTTCTATTAGGTACCAGTTGCTGCAAATTAAGTGGAGAGAGCACATTATGCCAAAATTGTCTTGCAAACACACATGTTGTAAGAATATGCTAGATAGTTTCTTCTTCTTGGTCACAGAGTATACATTTATCTGGATGAGGAAGCCCCCTCTTTGTTAGCTGATCAGCTGTCCAACATTTATTTTTTATGGCAAGCCAGAGGAACATATCTTATATTTTGTTGGTGCCCAAGATTTCCAGAGACGGCGCCGTGGTTCAAACTGAATAGATCCATAAAGGAATACCTTGTATGTCATCTTAGACAGGGGCGGTGCCAAGGCCCGGCCACCCTGGGGCCCTGCTCGGGCTCCCCTGCTAACCTGCCACTAATACGTGAGTCGGCGCGAGTCTTTGACGGATGACGGTAGCCTTTGATCTGCTGCAGCTGCGCATGGGTGCCCTGCATCTCTGCCCCTACCTCAAATTATCGCATCTCATTTGCTACACTAGCTGGCAGGTGAGCAGCATGTGGCAGGGCGCAGGAGCAATGCTGGCCACGGTGCTGAATATTAGCCCGATTTTATTATTCTACAGATCTCTATGTTTGATTTTAGCTTATCATGTTATTATGCAATCGACATGTTCAGGAAAAATCTTTTCCATTCAACACTAGCTCATGCTCTTCTTTTATCGTTATGTATTCGTGTCCGTGTATTGACGGTTTCAATTAATTTTGTTGTTGTGTTTGATCATCAACAGTGCTTCATGTGGATCTATAGTGCTAGAAATCTTTTTTTTTCTTGGTTACCTGTTACAAATCAGTTTTTATTTGCTCGTAGTTACCTAAATTAACACATACTCTACCTTCACGCTAAAAAAATTAGGACGCAATCTTTATTTGATTTTGCATGCCAAAAAATCGTAGCTTGATCTAATATGTTATAAATTTATGTGTGTGGCTTGTCACTGTTAAGCATATGGCATATTGTCCTGCCCAGGCTCTTTAAAACTCCTCGCTCCGCCACTGGTCTTGGATGAGAAAGAACCTGATATGTGATGCTTCCAAATATGCTGATCATCATCACTTGTGAAGGTAAAATTCATAAGAGCATCCCAAAGTTTGAGGAACTCTATCGGACCATTAAGAGAAAGACCCCCACGTATGTCCTGTACCCACACCCGGTTGTCCAATGCCTCCTCAACCGTGCGAGTTTTTACGATCCTTGATGGCACACAAGCAACAACCTCCGAGGCCATGTCTACTAAGGAGCAGCCATGTAACCAACGGTCTATCCAAAATAAGGTATTTCTTCCATTGCCCACATTTGTTATCACCGAGATTGCAAACATTCCTCGGGCATTTGGATGGGAAGGGATTTCCAGACCTGACCATGCTCTATCTGCTGAAGTTTTTTGCCACCACAACCACTTCATTTGTAGAGCCCAACCCATAATTTCCAAGTTTTGGATACCCAAGCCACCGAGTTCCAAAGGCATTTGCACTTTCTCCCATCCCACCAAACAGCAGCCCCCATTGGCCTCTTTGCGACCTCGCCAAAGAAAACCTCGTCTTATTAACATTGATTTACGATCTGTACTAATTTATTATAAAGTGAAAATACACATTTACGATACATGTGTTATAGTAATCTCATAAATTAGTATAGTAATTATTGAAATTCAAAGTGGCCATAGAACAGTAAGTCTATCTCTATATAGAGAGAGACAAGTTGGGCTGCTACGTACCTGCTGGGCCACATAGGCGCTAGGAGGTTGTTCGGCTGCTGTGCTGCGCTTGCATTTGCACTATTTATTGTTTTGGTCGATCCATTAGGTCAGCCCGTGTTTTCTCAAAAAAAAAAATCAGGTCAGCCCGTGGGCTAAATTTAAGGCCCATGTCTGACTTGAAATTCATGCTAGGTCAAAAAAGTATAGCCCGAGCCTGCCCGATGTGCTAATTGGGTCCGGCAAGGTCATGCTTTTTTTTTCTGAGTGGGTTAGAACGAGGTCCAGGTGCACAGTACCAGCTTGACGTAATGACTCGGTAGGGACAAACATGTGTCCACTGAGAAGCTTGGCTTACTATGCTTGGCCTTGCTTGTCCTCATTTTATGTCGTGGAACTGATGATTAGTGATTCATCAGCCTGCATAAAATTTGCTCCTCACACTTGAAAAACTATAACAAAGTCCATTTTTTCTATGGAAGGTTCAGTTGTGATGGTGGGCATTATTCCACCTTGGTAACAACTCAATGGACCATATTTTTAATTAATTAGTTATACCACCACTGATGCACTATTCAGTATTATTATATCCAAGTCATAGTTGAAACCAGAGCAATGTATTGAGAAAAGTTGTTCACTATTACATAATACATGCAAAATACAATGCCATTTTCGAGTAACATGCATATTTCTATTTACCTGCAGAACTTGAGAACAACCACTAGGACCACTGTCGTTCTGCACATGATGATGAACACATTATACTTAATTTAGCTTAATGATACATATTGAGTTCGTCAAGCATCCCATGTAGCTGCTGACCATATTTTGGGTATATCATGACGTCCTCAAACAAGACTGGTTATATTGTTTTAAAAGCACACAATACATAGCTCATATATTATTACTTATACGGTTGTACCACCACTTGACAAGCTTCATTTGGGTATTGGCTTCACGAATAGTAGTTCTATCATTTCTTTGAGTGCTTCTGAAGAAGTGTATCCATCATGATCATTCTTGTACATATTATCTACGGTTCTTGCGAAGTCAAACACTGTCACACCCAATTTTAAGGATAAAATTGAATGCACTAAACTCATGTGTGTCCAGGGATCAGTCACACACATAAGTTGACAAATTATAAAAAGTATCATCACGGTGTATCTTACATAACGAATAATAGCATCACATTGACTTACATAACACAGCGGAAGATAAAAAGATAACTCTCTCGTGGAACTCCATCACAGGGACGGTTGACTGGTTGACCACAAGCCTAATAATCCTCAGGAAACTCCTTATATCCGTTGTCATCTGTTACCCATCCGGGATTTTTATCCAAATATAGAAAGTAAACAAGCGTAAGTACGTCCCGTACTCAACAAGATAACATGGGGTTATGAAGCTCAAAAAGGTTGACACTGGTTTACTGCAGTTAGCACTTTTAGTAAGTCAAGATTTTATCCTCAACTATTACCAATTGAGTCATATATCCGATCCAATTGAGTCATGTGACATCATCATAATCATCTCGTATAAACAACATTATAAGTAGCCATCTATTCTGTGAGTTTTCCGGGCCGCTCGTGACCATGAGCACGGCTGTTATAACAGTTTGTTACCCTCTGCAGAGGTGGTGCACATTCACCGCGAGTCGTGATCCCCATATGCCCGGGTTAATTACTCCCATGTCACTTCCAAGGTGAGCGGGCAGGGTACACTATGAAGCCATTTCATAGGTTTCTCTAACAAGTTAGGGCCGCTAGGTTTCCTTGGCAGGCAGATGTAGGAACCCCCCTTTCCTATGGCACATATCCATCGCGGCTATACACATAGGAACAGAGGCAACCCTATACCCAACGTGGCAAGCCCCATTTGCGCCAAAAAGGTAACCTCTAACTAGCTAGAAAAGGTCCTATTACTGAGCTAAAGTCAGAGCCATATGACTCTCCCGGTTGCACTGTCAGTCCCAGCTTTTGCCGACAGATAAGTCCTTATGGAGGGCTGGGAGCAACATGAACAAAGGTCATTTGCACTTTCGCCCTATGGAACAGTTGTTATAAATCATGTTACTCACTTTGTTCCATAGTATCATTCATCAACAGGTATATCAAGTTCAGTTAGAGCACTAGCAATCTACCCATATGCATTTAACCCATAGGAGACAAGGAACAGGATAAACAATCACTAGGATGTCCTTACGGGTATCAAAATTAGACACATGCAAATGAGTAATTGATTAAAGTGAAATAGGACATCAAGGAAGGCCCATGTTATACTTTCCTTGGTTCACAAACTCGTGCTGGTCCTGCTGGTCGTCGAAGAGTTCTTGGTCTCCAACGTTTTCCTCACCGTCTGAACGCGACCAACACGACAACATACAACATTCCAAAAGCATTCATGCAAAGCAAACATTCCTATAATTAGAACAGTACACCAACAGTATTGAAAACAAGATAAAATATTTGTGAAAAGAATCTACGTCTTGCTACAATCACGTCAACGCGAAGTTCACGAAATTCGGAGCTAAAACGCGAAAGTTATGATTAAAACGGGATTTCCTATAGCAATATATTTAATTAAATCTAACCATGAAATTAAAAAGTTCCAAACTTGACTAACAGTGGTTCTAACATGTATATTATGGAATTACGAAGCTAACGCGATTTGAACGGATCAATTCGGAGCTAAAACAAAATTTTTATGACCAAAACAAATCTAGTGGCATTTCTGTAATTACTGAAAATGTATTTTGGACTAACACAGTATACTTTACGTTTTCAAAACGAGAATGCGTAATCGGGGAAATACGCTAAGGACGGCGGGTTCAAATAGGTGAATCCAGGAGGGCTCTTTAGCAAATCTACCCGCGAAGGGGTATCGGCCACTGAGAGCCGTTGGATCAAGATCGGGCGGACACGGATTAGATCTGGGGAGGGAGAAGGAAGGGGTGGCCGGCCGGAACAGAAGCTTCCACGGCGGGGCACCATTGCCGACGACGAGGAGCTCGCCGGCGCGCGGGAAACTCAGCCCACGGGCCACGGTGTGCCCAACCGAGGCCACGGGGATGATGCAGGGAAGATGGCGAGTCCACCCCGGGACAAAACACAGCCGGGGGATGGCTCGCGCGGCGCCCGCCATGACCGGCAGCGAGGAGGAGCTCGCCGGCGCACTTGACACGGCCATACAGGCCACAAAATGCCAAGGGAAAAGGTCGGGGAGAGATAGGAGAGCGAGGGGGTTCTCACCGCGGGGAAAAGCGAGGACGGGGAAGGCTCGGGGACGGCGGTCCGTGCGGAGGTGAGGACGGCGGATCGGCGGAGCTCTTCCGTGCGGCGGTTGTGGGGCTTCCGAGGCGTGAACGCGAGAGAAAACGGCGCGGGGGAGCAGCAGGGGCGTGCGGGGGGGCTCGGCTCCTATTTATCGAGGCCAAGGAGCGGGGACGCCCCACGACCCCGGGCGTGGCGGTTGATTCTTTCGACGCCTTGGCGGGCTGGCGGTTGCCGAGCTGCTGGAAGGGACGGCGCCGACAGTGGGGGGGGCGGCCGGCTGGGAAGAAGAAGGAGGGATGGCAGTTCTATGCTAAGGCCGTTCAATTTGGGCTGGGCAGCAGTCTTTGGGCCGAACAAGGGAGGCGAGGAGGCGAAATGGGTCAACAGGCTAGTCTTTGGGGTTGCGGTGTTGGGTTGCGGTCTTTGGGCGGGTCAGGGAAAGGAGAGAGGGCCAGCGGGCCAAAATTCAAGAAGGAAGAGGAATAAAAGTGATTCTTCTTTTTTTTTCTACAATTTTCCAAATCCCTTTTTAAATTCAATTTTCAATTCTTTTCGAAATATTTATTAAATTCCTAACATTCACAAAATGATATGCAGCAGCATGTATGCATCAAAAAGTTTCTAACCTTATATTTGATTTTAATTTCATAAAAATATTATTTCCTAAATTTAAATTCCCACAAAATGCAAAATTAATCACTTTTCTCCTTTTCAAAAATATGCAAAAATTTAGGGTGTTACAAACACTGTTCGTGGCATGACCTTTGGTAGTTCTGTCAGTGCAAGGCACTGTTCTAACATGCCCTTCCATTTATCTTCAGCAAGTTCTTTTATCTTTTCGCATGCATCATTCATTGTTGTTCCATGCTCCTTCATGTAGCAATGGACAGTGGAGGCACTGTGGTCTTTTGTTTGTTCACGCTGTGAAACATTGTCGTAAGAAAGAATAATGTCAGGTGTGTTATAATAACAACTAGTTTAATCATCCTAACGTTGTGATTCTGTACTGACATAAAGCAATATCCAGCTTCACTGTAAATGTAAAATTATCGTGAATGTTATGAATAGAATCTAACCAATTCGTTAGATAAATGGATACTGAGAAGAATTCAATTTACTGTTTTTGCATGAAGCTATAATCGTTTAGAAATAGAGAAATACCATGGTAGATGCGACATCATTTGAGAGGCGTACATATATAGCAAAAGACATTAGAAATTGAGGAAAGCTCAAAAGCCACTCGAGTGTCTCCTTTGTTATTATGTCACCCATTACAACAAATGCGGCACATGTAATAGGGATGCATGCAATGCTTTCCATTGAAACTTGAAGGTGTTCACTCATTGTTTTTGGCACATAGTCTTCATCACGCCATTTTATTTCATTGTAGTACTGCTGAACCAAACGCTCCATCTATATGAAATATGGAAATGTGCGAAAATTATTTCTGATTCTAATACCATTGCTGCTAGATAAAATAGGCTGCTTGAAATAAAAATAACTGAATTGAAATAATGATAGGTTGCATTGCATAAGTTCCATTGTTCAGGTAAAAACTTTATTGATTTTCATGTTTATGTGCAATACAGTTCCCAAGAAAAAATTTACTAGAAAATAAAGGCATTTCGTACATAGTCAACACCACATGTATCCATCTAGTCCCTGAATTAATTTATGACCAATCAAAATATCATGCATAATTAAAGAACTCGATTTTTAATATTAGGCAAACAAATTTATCTACGGATTTTGCTTCAATTATGACTGCAATGACCAAGTCTGTTTGCCGGCCGGCTCATGCATGCGCTGCTTTTAATGGTCATAGGAACTAGAAGAGCGTATAGTAGGGTTAGTTCTTTATAATTCTTAGATAATGATAGTCATCAAACCTAGGCTCGAAGTTCATTATCTATTATTAAATTTCTTTGTACAATAGGCTTTTTTTCATGTCAGTAACATAACTCAATTTGATAGAGCCTAGTATTTCTAGCTGATTGCGTTGACTGTGTTCCTTGGCAATGCTCAAGTATAAGACATTCATAAGAGGGTATGTAGAATACTCACCGCCAGTTTTAGATAAAGCACACGGTAACTCTTCTCTGCCCCTAACTCATCCTCAAATGAATGAAATGTCTCCAACAGAAATAAGTAGAAACCCTTCATATACTCTGGAAGAAGAGGTACTGCACTTACACATCCCATCTGCATTTTACAAAGTTAGGATTTGGTTTCTTATAGTATTAAAGCTCTCTAGAGAGAAGCGTTTCAAAAAGCACTGAATGTATTTTTCGAAATTTATTTTTAGGATCATTACATTGCATACTAATGGTATCATTATTTCAATTCAAATATTATTATATTACTGATAAATTATTTGTGGTTTTCCTTTGAACGGGTATTACTATTTGAAAAATAGTGAATTTTTATATTGTTGCTTGTATATGTTTGGTGTACAAATTATTGTTTGAATTTCGTTGCTTATTAGTAATGAAACTCAGTACATCAGCACCAAAAGGGCTTCATGTCGTGGACATATCTCCACGTAATATCATCCCTTTATGACAGACTCACAGGGAAAATTTTAATTTCTTTCTTTTTGTATATGTGTATGTAAATCAATGACATGCCATCCAATATGTATTTAATAGTTAATGCATGTAATATTTTTAAAATAAAAAACATGTGACATGATTTTGGAAGATCATTGTTACCTGCCAATTGCTTCAACAAATTTCATGCACTCTTCGGTGGTACCATATGTGTCAAACATATCATCAATTATTGTAATAAAAGATGTGATCTTTGTTTGTATAATTCGGGAACGAGAGTATGGAGGATGATAGCATGCCCCATTCATCCAGAAATATGTCTCCACTATTCTATCTCTAACAAAAGTCATCTTTGATTTGGCTAGGAACTCCTTCCACCACCTACCATGCATGTTAAGATAAGTCAAGTAAATCCTAGGACTGAAACTGCACGTCGAGTCGAAGTAAGATGAAAATAATCTTACACTGTGCAATGCTTTAACTCTTCACAGAAAACAAGCTGTTGAAGGTTAAAATTCAGTTCTGCAAGCTCCAATATGGCTTCATTCATTGTAGCGTCTTTTTCATAAATGGGTATGTAATTTATTGCTTCTAATATTCCAACCCTTCTAAAAAGTGGGGTATGAAGCGAAGCGGACACCTCCTTTGCAAATGGCGATTCTGATAGTTCAAGGATATCTTGAAGGCAACGTCTTGTGAAAGAAATTGCTTCATCCAGTACCTTCTCTCCATGTCTCCTCAAATATGCTGCATTATACATGCTTAACAAGCTTCTCGTGTCAGCATAAGCAAAGCCCCCTTCTTCTGTTTTAAAGTGTAGAAATACATCTGCAAAATTGCCTCAAAGTGAATAATAGTCATGTCCTATTTTTCACAGTTAAAACATTTGATGTGACATTAATTGGTCCTCACTCCAATGATGATGGGGGATTACCATGGAACTCTAGAAGAAAAAAACACAGTTTTGAGTGCAAGATCATATCTTACCTGATGACACATAGTAACCATTCTTTCGAAGAAGATAAAACCGCAGGGAAACTAAGTTTAGATCTTTATCATTGTAATCGGAGTTGTAAATACCATGCAGCAACTTGTCTATCTCATTCTCGTAGTAGTAATCCAGTCCAAGTCGTTGCAATGTGAGTATAAGATTCAGTGTTTCTGGTAATTCAGTTGAGCCCATCAAAATCTTCCTAACATCTTCTCTTAATACCTCAGCTCGTTCTTCCATGTATGCTTGCTGCGTGGAGGACAAGTTTAGGTCAATTTCACCAACCCACATCTATATATATGTATGTCAAAAAAGTTTATCCCCTGATGATGATCCTCAGCGAGAAGCAGTTGTTAATTACCTGAGGTGCAGTTGGCGGCTGGTAAGTGAGGAAGAAATCGCCCCATAGGCTTGGGTCGAAGGTAGTAGCCTTTCGCAGCTCCTCTGCCTCGCTGGAATGTTGTGCTGGAGGAGGCGCCATGCTCTCAAACAATTTGATCTACAGCCTAGCCAGTTAAGATTTCTGAGAGATTTGTTGATGCCTATATGTGTGGCATTACAGGGCTATTTATACGCGATGCAGGCATGCGCCGACAAGAAGTTACTACACCAGCCAGGAAGCAAATTTAGTTCAACCAATTTGTGCAATGCTGACTTTGTGACGATGAAAGCGGGTTCTCATATCTTTCTTTCTTTTTTGAGAGGAGGAAAGCAGGTTTTCTGCTTCTGCATACACACGTGGCACTGTTTTCAGACTCTGTGCTTTGTACTCCGTACGTACAAGCAGGTTTGATCCCATCTAACTGACAAATGAAGCAGAAAACAAATGAACCAGCCGGCTACGTGCACGGCAGACAGGAGACAGGACTCATACTTTATGCATGCGAAGCTACTTGCAATGAAGAAAATTGAAGTTAACGCAACTGGCCAATAATATAAAAAAATACCTTGATCCACGAAAAAAGGATATTTTGTCGTCTCTAGGAAGAAGAATAGATGTGTATAGTTCCAGTTGCACAAATGACAGATCTGTGAACGAAAGAGACAAAATGTTGGATTTATTTAATCAATTTTTGAAATGATTTCATATTCAAACTATCTTTTAGGGAAACAATGTTAATTTCGATTGCCCGATTCAATTTTTGACTTGGTTCTACCCAGAGACGACCAATAATGTGCCTGAAGCCAGGAGCAATCCAGGCTTATCCTTGGATCTTGATCTAGATTGAGAGTTTGAGACCGACATCGTTGTTGTGTTCTTAAATGTTTTGGCATTCCGTTCTTTCCATAGTTGCCAAGTTACCAGAGCCACCGTGGTGTTGAACCCTTTGCATTTGGTTGTGGGCAATTGCAGTGAAAGACCGAAAACAGAGACCAGAGGGGTTGGTGAATGGGAGCCTCAAATTTCTTTCGAAACTTTCAACTATTGTCCCAAAATCACCGCCACACACAAGATGCAACAACCGTGATGTGCACAAGCCAAACAAGTGGCTGGATGTTGCCTAGAAACACAACGGGACACGACAACGAAAGCGGAACGAGAAACAGAACTCAAACGCACAGGACACGGATGGAGCAGAACTACACAGGGTGAGACCCGAAATTGCAGGTGACTGATCAGAATTTCCAAGGTCCGACAGAACCAGAGAACCCAAATTTACTGAGAAAAAGTGTCACGAGCAGCAACAAAAAAAAAAACTTAACAGCAACACCAAAAATCACTCGTACAAGATTAAGACTAGCTAAATGAGCAGGCAATAATTAGGCTCATGTAACTTGAAAGTGACAACTCAAGATTTGGAAAATCAAATCACGTTGCTGCAAGCATATGCCAAACAAGGAGCAGCTGCCTGCTGTGCACCACGGTCAAAGAAAAGATAGCTGATAACATACTTAACTAACAGTATTTGTTCCTTTACCAAGTGATTATATAGTTAGTTTAGACAAAAGATAGTATAACGGCAAGTGCATGAATAAGTCACTGTTCTTTCATGGTACTGTAAAATTGGATCCTGTGTACCTGTCTTTGATTTTTTTCTGAAAGAACTATTTTGCCTAGATCAGAAAATTTGGTAGTTACTGAGTTTTTCAGTCCCATGTTTAAATGTGATCTTTTTGAGTTTAAACCATTAAGTGAGTGCCTACAATAAAATGGTTGCTTTGTGGTTTTAAGGTTATGATTATAGAAAATTTGGCTACACTGTGAAAATTTGGAATTTTCTTTGGTAGTGCTGTACTAAATGAAATTATCGGGGGAGGTAACAAGATGAAAGACTATATGATGCTTTTACTTCAGTCTTGTGCTTGGGTCTGATGGCTACTCAGAATGATGAAGATCATGTAAGAAAATTATTTAGTGCCATAGGAAAAGTTTTGGACAGCTGTAGAGAAATATTTCCACTTATACCCGTGATGCAAATTAATAGATCATATGTCGCTTTAACTTCATTATTGGCATCAACATTATTTCGAAAACACTTCTTATTGGAGCAACAAATTGAATTAACATAGTTTTTTCACCCGTAGCAACACACGGACATTGACTAGTATAAAATAAAGTCACGCAGATCCTGACTCATGTGCGACTCCAACAGTCTAATGGCTAACCACTATTAGAAAAGTCCGATGGCTAACCACTATTAGAAAAGTGTGATGGCTAACGACTATTAGAAAAAACAAAATAATACTTAGATGGTTAATCACGTTCTTCTTCTTGTACCCAGATAAAAAAATGTCGCAATTGGCATCACATCATCGACATCCACTTTCATGGTTCTGATCTGAATATACATTTCTGTGCTACTATTTTTTCAAGAAACATCTCTCTTTTACAAATTAGCTTGACTGAAGGTAGCAGTACTGATAAGAACTTCTTTCATACAGTTTGGTAAAATGATTCAAACCGCACATAACAATAATTAGTAGTCTCACAAGCTAAAATAAGAACCATGGCCTCATTGTTCTCTTCCTCTTGAAAGAGAGCAGTCCATGGTAAACGAGAGAGACTGCGGCTTCCCAGGAGGCACTGGTGGTGTCCGGTGCTACACCGGTCACCACACCGATGCTCACCGGTGACTAGTGTGCTTAACCGGTGCACACCGGTTACCACGGTGCAAAGACGGCTGCAGAGGCTGCGGTGAGGGTCTGCTAGCTCTACACCGAGCTGCAAACACCGGTCACCACTGGTGCCGTGACTAGTGCACCCAACCAGTGCACACCGGAGTAGGCGGTGCAGCTGGAAACGGCTCAGACCGGACCGGTGGTCACCAGTGCCACGACCGGTGCCCCCGTGATGGGACGACCTGTGCTCCACGAATAACAGCTAGAGATCCAAAAATCAAACGAATTTCGACCAAATCAAAAGGTCTTGCTCTCAAACTTTGCATAGATGATCACAATAGAGTTGGTGAGCTAACTATAGGAGATCATTACCCGAAACAAATTCAAACTCTGGGAATCGCTGATCTTGTGCAAGAACACGGTTTTTCTCAAAAAAAAAAAACAAAATCAGTCCTGATCTATGAGCTCGTGTGGATTTAGATGAGTTCACATGTTGATAATGATCAACACATGTCCTAGCTCACCTCTCAGAACAACCGGAGCCAACTATTTACCGCCGAGTACAACAATGAATTTTTATCCAGCTCTTACATTTTCTTTATCAGCCAGTCCAATACGTACCGGGCACATAGGCCGTTCCGGCCCGACGGTGTAATCTATTTCCACCGTCATGACTTGTGGATCTGGTGCTGAAATAGACCCCAATTATCTCCACCAGATCAAACACCCAGCCAAGGGTGAATACTCTTTTCACCGCCCGTTCAATTGTCCACGAACCGACAGTGAAACACTTACACCGCTGGATGTGTAAAAAATGGATGGGATATGGGTGAGGGGATTCCCATTTCTGTAGTAGTGAATATGAAAATTTTTGGCGTACTAGCTAATGCTGCATTAGCCTACTTTGAACATTGTGCAAGTCTACATTGGAGCCTCTGCTAGCAACCAAACCTGGGCACACAACACTAGACAAGCCTGGATATAGGCTAAAAGCATTCTCCAACCAATTATTTATGTCACATCTCCTAAAAGTCTATATAGGTGATGTCCTATTTCTAGTAGTGTAGTTTTTTCTTCTTCTCTCATCAGATTACCGACACCTTTAAAGTGGATAGAGGAGAGGGGGTGGATCTCCTACATTTTGGGGGGTGGGGGGTGGATAGCCAATACTCACAAATCGACTTCTCCCTTGGCCAATTTGTCCAAGAAGCACATTGTTGTGGTTCTTGTGAAGCAGGAGCCATGCCGCAGCCAACGTCCCTCTCCCCTGAGAGCAAGTGCCTGAGGAGGCTTGCTTGCAGCATCGATGCATGGCAAGGGACTGGAGACTGGTGGTGCTGGTTAAGGGAAGTAGCTGCAGATCTCTCGCGACCATGGCTGCAGTGTAGTGGGTCACTGGTGTCGGAGAGGATGTTGGATCTGAAGGTGGAGATGGCCCTCACTAGCTTCTCTCTCATCTAACCTCCGCCCTCCGGCAAGCAACAACAAGCCTAGTGAGGAGTGGATAGGGATGGAAGAAACGATTTTTATTTCTTATGGGCAACCTAAGGACTACTTTTCATCTGAAGTTTGTATATTGGCTCACAATGTGCCTAGACTACTTTGGTGGTCTTATGGACTGATTTTTTTTTCTAATATTGTGGCTGTCCTTATGACCATGGGCGTTTCACCTTTGGTAACAATTCAATGGACCATATTGGGCATATTTTCCATCAATTATATATATCAGAACTCATGCACCAATCAGTAATTTTTGTGATAATTGAAAACATGGAGAAAAGTTGTTCATTATTACTTGAGAATACAAGCAAAATACAATACAATTTTAAAGTAACATATTTCTATTTCCCAGTAGAACCCAAGAACAACCATACACTACCGGAGACTGTGTAGTTACCGAGTGCCCCGATAATTACCGAGTGTCAAAAGTCGGGGCACTCGGAAACAGTACTTACCGAGTGCCAACACTCGGAAAACATAAACACCCGGTAGTCGACCGCTTTACCGAGTCAGCACACTCGGTAACTTCAGACACTCGGTAAAACTACAAGTTTACCGAAGGGGTGCACTCGGTAAAAACAGCCACTCGGTATTGAGGTGCCACGTCACCTAGGATAGCAACCGTGCGCCCAACGGCGTCACGGCATGACATGTTTACCGAGTGTTATGAGCATACACTCGGCAAACATCACGGTAACAACAGCTCCGCCCATCAAGCGCTGGGAAAATGTTTACCGAGTGTCAGTGCACAACACTTAGATGCACTCTTCACTTTCGTGTCATATAGAGCTACCTTCGACTTATACCTTAGTTTGACCTACCACAGCTTAGACCTTAGAATTTGCTTTGATCCAGATAACTCACATGTGCAATCTCATTCTAGGGACCTTCTACAGCTGGATCGAACAACGATATGCAGGGTGATCAAGACCTGGACTTGACTCCGTTTCTCCGCAGGCCTCCGACCATGTGACAGGCCATCCGACCTTGTTTGATGGGTTTGTATGTTGAACTGTGGACTTGGTTGAACTTTGTGGACTTTGGACATATGTTGATGGTGTTTGTGGACTTTGCATGGTGCTTGTCGACATATGTTGGTTATTGTGAGTGGATGTGACATTTGTGGACATATATGTGATATATATTGCCTATCTGTCATGTTATTATAATTTCCTGTGATTTTGTTGCTTATTGTGACTGGATATGCACTGAAACAAACAAAAAAAAATTCTGTGGACATATTTTACCGAGTGTAGCACTCGGTAAAACAGAGATTCTGTCAGTTTTACCGAGTGTAGCACTCGGTAAAACAGCGAACAGAACCAAATTGGTTCTGATTCTGTGAATTTTGCCGAGTGTGCCATTTTTTACCGAGTGCCGCGTCCCCACTCGGAAATATTTGACTACTTTTTACCGAGTGGGAAGACTCGGTAAACATTATTCCTGAAGTTTATTTGCGGAATTGTTTTAATCACGAAAATGGTTATTCTTTTACCGAGTGTTAGGAGCTACACTCGGTAAACATTATTCAAAAAATTTATTTGCGGAATTGTTTTAATCACGAAATGCTAATTTATTTACCGAGTGCTGCTAGTGACACTCGGTAAACCTCACCGTTAACGGTCAGTTTGGAGGCTGACGACCGTCAAGTCATAATTGTTTACCGAGTGTCATTGTAGCACTCGGTAACTCTATGCTCCGAGTGTGCCGATATTAGACACTCGGTAAAATAACTTCACCGAGTCATTGTTTGCCGAGTCCACTTTACCGAGTGTGGCACTCGGTAAAGAGTTTGCCGAGTGTGTAGCACTATTTGCCGAGTGTTACTCACACTCGGTAAATAAACAGTATCCCGTAGTGATAGGACTATTGTCGTTCTACACTGGAGCAAGAACATAGTACATTCATTTTAGCTATATGACAATACTTATTAAGTTCCATCAAGCATCCTATATAGTTGTTGACTTGATTTTGGGTGGTATCACCATGTCCTTAAAGAAGACTCTGATTATTATTTCAAAAGCACATAATATATGTATCTAATAATTACTTATATGGCTGTACCACCACTTGATAAGCTTCAAGCTTCATTCGGGTATTGGTTCCACGAATAGTAGTTGTATCATTTCTTTGAGTGCTTCTGAAGAAGTCAATGCATCAAGATCCTTGTACATATTATCCGTGGTTCTTGAAAAGTCAAACACTATTCGTGGCACAACCTTTGGTAGTTTTTTCAGTGCAAGGCCTTGCTCTAACATATCCTTCCATGAATCTTCAGCAAGTTCTTTTATCTTTTCACATGCATCATTCATTGTTGTTCCATGCTGCTTCATGTAACAATGGACAGTCGAGGCACTGTGGTCTTTTGTTTGCTCACGCTGCCTCGTAGTAAAGAAAGAATGTCAGGTGTGCTATAACAGAAATTAGATAATCAATGCTCCTAGCGTTGACATTATATTAAAATAGATCTACATCCAGCTTCATTGCAGATGTAAACATTGTCACGAATATTAGGAATAGAATCTACCCAATTCATTAGACAGCGCCCAGTACTGAAAGGAACTCAAATTTACATATTTTGCACGAAGTAATATACTTTCTCGAACAAACCCAATGTTATACTTGATTAAGGATAGAGAAAGACCTTGGTTGATACGACATCATTGGAGAGCCGTACAAATGTACCAAAAGATGTTAGAAATTGAGGATAGCTCAAAAGCCACTTGAAGGTCTCCTTTGTTATTATATCACCCATTCCAACATATGCAGCACATGTTAGAGCGATGGATCCAATGCTTTCTGCTGAAACTTGAAGGTGTTCACTCATTGTGGGCACATAATATTCATCACGCCATTTTATTTCCTTGCAGTACATCTGAACTAAGCGCTCCATCTATATGAAATATGGAAACGTGTGAAAGTTACTTATGATTCTGATATTGTTGCTGTCAGATATAATAGGGTGCTTGAAAAAAAGTAAAGATTGGTTGCTTAAGTTCCACCGTTTGGATATCTTTTTTTGATTTTCTTGTTTATTAGCAATACAGTTACCAAGACACAATTACTAGCAAATCAGGCATTTCATGAATAAGTCAAGACCACATGTATCCAAGTCATGGAATAATCTTATGACCGATTAAGATATTATGCATAAAGAACTCCAGTTGTATTAGTTTTTTTAGTTAATGGAAAAAATCCACTCAAGAAGCATCGGACTAGTTCTTACAAACACACGTCCATGTTTTAACTTATTACAAGCACTCCATTTTATTAATATTTGGCAACTAAATTTATCTACGGCTTTTTCTTCACCTACGATTGCAGTCATAAGTCTGTTTTCTGGCTGCAACTCCTGATGATAAAAAGTAGAGCATTCTTTATCTTTTTTAGACAACAATAGAATAGTCACATCTCAGCCTCAGCGTTCTTTACCTAATGTTCAAATTCGATGTAGAATATCTTTTGTTTTATTTTTATGTCAATGGCATAATTCATTATTATAGAGCATAATATTTAATTTCTAGCTGATTATAATGATTGTGTTCCTTGAGAATGCTCAAGCATATATAAAGGCACTCATAAGAGGGTATATATATGTAGAATACTTGCCGCCTGTTTTAGATAAAGCACACGATAGCTCTTCTCTGGCCCTAACACATCCTCAAATGACAGAAATGTCTCCAACAGGAACAAGTAGAAACCCTTGATGTACTCTGGAAGGAGATGTATTGCGCTTTCATCCCATCTGCATGCAGTAAAATTAGAACTTTGTTTCCTATAGTATTGAAGCTGTCCAAAGAGAAAGTTACATGCATTTCCCATTATCATGTAATTTCAATTAAAATATTATTATTATTGACAAGTGATCTCTAACTTTCCTTGAACAACATTATTATTTGAGGATATCGTCAATTTTGTTCCTTGTATAAGTTTGTTTGATGCTTTCCTTACTTTACATCTTGCATTATAAAATATATATCAATGATTTCTGTAATTCAAATTTGTTCTATACTCTGTACCTTTTGTCCTCTTTTATTTAACTGAAACCATTGTAAAATGATGCAAGGCACATGGCATGCCATGCGTATGTGTGTATATTGGTACCAAAAGGGCTGTAGTCCTGGACACATCATCAAATGTCATCCCGTTACAGACCCACAGAGAAAACTTCAATTTCTTTCAGTTCATTTGTATGTAAATCATTGGCATGGCATCTAATATGTATTAAATCGTTAATACATGTACTATTTTTAAAATAAAAATTATCTGACATGTGGTTTGGAAGATTGTTACCTGCCAAGTGCTTCAGCGAACTTTGTGCACTCTTCAGTGGTACCATATGTGTCAAACATATCATCAATTATTGCAATGAGACCTGTGATCTTTGTTAGTATAATTCGGGAACGAGAGTATGGTGGGTCATAGCATGCTCCATTCATCCAGAAATACATCTCTACTATCCTATCTCTGACAAAAGTCATCTTTGATTTGGCTAGGAACTCCTTCCACCACCTACCACATGCATGTTGAGATAAGCCAATTAAAACTTAGGACTGAATAAATGTACAGCACCATCAATTCGAAGTGAGATGAAAAATCTTACACTGTGCAATGCTTTAACTCTTCACAAAAAACAAGTTGTTGAAGGTTAAAATTCAATTTTGCAAACTCCAATATGTCTTCATTCCGTGTAGCCTCTTTTTCATAAATGGGTATGTAATTTCTCGCTTCTAATATTCCAACTCTTCTAAAAAGAGGCGTATGAAGGGAAGAAGACACCTCCTTTGCAAATGATGATTCTGGAAGTACAAGGATACCTTGAAGGCAACGTCTAGTGAAAGAAATTGCTTCATCTAGTACATTCTCTCCATGCCTCCTCAAATATGCTGCATTGTATAAGCTTAACAAGCTTCTCATGTCAGCATAAGCAAAGCTACCTTCTTCTGTTTTGAAGTTCAGAAATACATCTGCAAAATTAGCTCATGAATAATAGTCACGTCCTATTTCAATTAAAACATTTGATCTGATATTTGGTCTTGATTGGAAGATCTTATACCTGAGGACACATCATAACCATTCTTGCGAAGAAGATAAAACCGCAGTGAAACTAAGTTAAGATCTTTGTCATTGTAATCGGAGATGTAAATATGGTGCAATAACTTGTCTATCTCATTCTCGTAGTGGTAATCCAGTCCAAGTCTTTGCAGTGTTAATATAAGATTCAATGTTTCTGGTAAGTCAGTTGAGTCCTTCAAAACCTTCCTAACATCTTCTCTTAATACCTCTGCTCGCTCTTTCATGTATGCTTGCTGTGGAGGACAAGTATGGTCAATTTCATCACATATATTCCCTGATCAAAGCCTATTTCAGCCCTGATCATCTCGACATGCAATTGTTACCTGAGGTGCAGTTGGCGGCTGGTATGTGAGGAAGAAATCACCCCACAGGCTTGGGTGGAAGGTAGTAGCCTTTCGCAGCTCCTCTGCCTTGCTGGAATGATGTGCTGGAGGAGACGCCATGTTCTCAATTCCAGTCTAGTTAATATTTTCTTGCTGATATTTCTGATGGATTTGCTGATGCCTATAGGTGTTGCATTGCAGAAGTATTTATAGGGGATGCAGGCATGCCGCCAAGCAGCAGTCTGTTCGGGAGACCGTATTGGATCGTGGATTATTTACTGCTGGCTGATTTGGTGTGAGAGAAAAACACTGTTTCTGGCTGGAAATTTACGATCGTTTACGACCAAGCGAACAGGTTGCAGTACTGCACCAGCCAGGCACCTTTGTGACAATGACAGCGGTCTCTTCATACACACGGCTTTTTTTTTTCTTTTCTGACGTACTGTGTGTTACGTTTGAAATGTTGCCATGACAGCTAACAGCTTGTTTCTTTTTTAATTAAACGGTTTATGTTTTGAGAGAATAAATATGTTCCAAGTGCTTATTATATCTTCTAACTTCTATATCTTAATAAGAGATCTGAACTACGATTTTTTTTGGCATCTCATATAGCTACATCATCAACACATCCATCATGCAGATGTTACTCCCTTTGTCTTATAATACTCCATCCATTCCAAATTATAAGTTATTCCAACATTCATGAAGTGTCATTCCAATTAGCGGCTTATATAGCATTTGTTTTTCTTCTAGTCGATCCTGTCCATCTGTCTCGGTCAACGTCCATGGTTCTCTCATGCTTTAGGGTTCTTAGTTTTTTTTTGAGCAACTTTAGGGTTCTTAGTTAGGCTGCGCTATCGTAATTGGGCTATATCCAGTGATTGTGCAGTTTTATAGAATTAAGTTTTACTTTGGCACATATTTTCGCCAACACCATTTTCTTTGCCCATTTTTTGAAACCGTTGCTGATGATTTTCACCGACAGCTACAAACCGTCGGTGAAAATGATTTCCACTGTTGGTTTGTATTACGAACCATTGATGAAAAATGGCCCGATTTTCACCACCGGAAAATCATCACCATCAGTTTAAAAAATGGAGGTGAAAGTGATGTTGGTGAAAATGATTTATGTAGTAGTGATCAAACTCCTCCAATGCCATGGAGATAATCAACACATACGTGTATAGCTTTTAATTTATTTTATTTACTGAATAATTACTTTCAGGGTCCTCCAACCGGCAGTAAAAGTCATCATCAAATATAAATGGTGTAAAAAACCCATTGGTGAAAGTGGTGTTGGTGAAAATGATCTGTGTAGTAGTGATCGAACTCCTCAATGCCATGGAAATAATCAATACGTACCTGTATAGTTTTAGTTTGTTGTATTTACTAGATATATAGCTTTTACTTTGTTTTATTTACTTGGTAATTACGTTCTCACGTTTGTCTTGGCGCATCCATTGGTGGACATTGTTCCTGTTATTGCCCTCTATATATGACAGGCTAGCTATTCACTGTACGTGGGTCATTGATGGCGCCACCTCGTTTAGGCACGCTTAACACAAGCTGATCACCATTCAATGACAAAGAACACATACAGTGCCTGCTAGCTAGCTACCCAACAAACTGAAAGTCATTAACATAAACGACATCAACAGATAGTGAGCCTGGCCGCCAACATCTTGTGCTCCCCTAACCCTAATTAAGCGTCACATAATCCACTGCCTTTTGCTCTCATCACCAGTAGGCTTTTCTCATACTCTGTATATATTTGTCCACATTTGTGTAGTGTCAATACCCACATGATGCTGATATGGATGCATACATCTCCCACACCATAGATGCGTTATCCTATTGAGTTTTCCTTTTGCTCGGCACATGGACCATCACGTTGAGCACAAGGAAAAAGTCCATCACACCAATAATTCATCTGCTCCATGATTGAGCCGCCCACACATCACTCGTGCATGATTCATGAATCCAGAGACGGCCATGCTTGCACCACCGTACCTGCGTGGCCCACCATGGCCCACTTGTTGCAGAACCTTTGCCACCAGCCCACGTCGCCCCCCTTTACTCCCTTCCAAAACTAAGTGTCGTTCTCACTATTTTTTCGAGAAGTCAAATATTTTTAACTCAAGTCATCAATCTGTACAATACTTCACATAAGTGTGGTATATAGGGCTATCAAAAGCATCTTCTACACTATGACAAGTATATCCTAAACCTGCTACCTTAAGTACGTGCATCTACATATTCACATACTTTGTGATGCCAATTTTACGTCAAACCAATTTTTCATACACGATCCCACAATAAGGGTTAGTTTGAATGTGGTCCACGCCCTTCATCGTAGTGCACTATGAAACAAGATGTTCCAAGCGAATTCATCTGCTTAAAATCATGAGACCACAAAATAAAATGTAGGTGTTGAAATGGATGGCTAAAATCTGAATTATGTAAATATGTATCGGCTTAAACTTATAATATTCCATATTCCTTTATAATATAGATCCTAGGTGGAGCATGTCAATATGTTTCCATTATTTCTTTCCATCTGATGCTAGATCTGTATTTGGAAAAAATAGACAGATACATAGAACTATCCGTACCCATGAATAATTAATATAATATTAGGTCAAACTGCCTAAAAGTTATTTCCTATCATTAATGACTACTTTGATTGTTTTAATATCACTAATACGTACCAATATAGTTGAAACTATTTAAAAGTAATGAATAATAATGCTAATTTTAATATATTTATGATGTATAAAAAATTAATTGATTTTTATATAAGTAATACTAGTAATTTGATATGGCTAATTATATTAATTTCAATCCATAGAATGAATGATTTATAATATTGTTTTTAAATAGTTGGCATTCAACTTCTAAAGTAAAACTATTTCAAATTTATGAATATGAGTACTTAATAGCACATGTTTTTATCTTAAATACGGATGATGCACTCATAATTAAAATGACTATGGTTTATAATTTGTATTCTTAATATGACTAACAATGTATTTTATAAATATCGCTCCATGTATAGAGTTTAGTAAACTTATATTTTGATGATCTCATTATATGATTTTTTCTAAAATTATTTGTAATATGTATTGATCCCTACATACAAAAACTTAAGGGTAGTGCTAGGAAGTAGGCATCCGTCCGCCTAGATGCTGCTCGCCCCACTCCGCTCCGTGCGATTCAGTGCTTCACGGCTTCTCAAAACAAAAACAAAAAATAGCTCCACTCGCCTTAACCATCGCAGGGGCTGCCCGCCGCAGCCTTCTCCAGCGCGGCGGCGCCGCACCCGGCCTCTTCCCGCGCTGCTCCACGCGCCCACGCCGCGCCACCATCCAGCACCGCGCCCCCATCCACCTCGCCCGTCACGGAAGGGGAGGCAGGGGAGGCCAGCGCCTGCGCCACCATCCACCTCGAGCCGTCGGCAAGATGGGGAGGCCTGCGCCACCATAGTTCCCCACCAGGTAGGCAATGGCAGTGTTTTCAGGCGTTTTCAGACATGTTGCAAGTCTATGTTTCAAGTGTTTCAGTTGTTCCAAATGTATATTTCAAGTGTTTTATACGGATGTTACAAAAGGAGATGGGGATGTTGCATATGTTGGAATGGTTGTACACATATGTTGAAAGCGTCTTGTCGGTGCGAAATATGGCCGACAAGTAAATATTTGTAGTTTTGTCGTGCGCTGTGATCGGATGTGGCCAAGTATGCGATGACACAGGATTTATACTGGTTCAGGCAACGTGCCCTACATCCAGTTTTAGTTGGTCAGTGACTTTATTCCTAAGCCTAGGTGCTCGAAGTTTGTTGTGGGGTTACAAACGAGTAAGAAATGAGAAAAGAGGTGTTAGAGGCCCAGTCGGACTCTGAACCGAGTGGAAGAGAGATGATGGATGCTCAAACCTACGTTAAGTATTGGAGCGTATGCTCTGCGTGTCCTGAGCTTATCAGCTATTGAGAGCATGTAGACTGTGTAGCTGTCAAGCTCTCTAGCTATTTTTTGTAGGAGAGAGTGCATCCCCTTTTATAGATGAAGGGGATGGCCTTACAAATCAAAGATAGAAATGGAGAGAGTATTTACGGGTGCTACCTAGTCTTGTTGCCCACGCCGTCGAGTACGGCATGCCATCGCCCACCTTACTGTTCATGACCTGCTAGATCTGATAGGCGGCATAGTGTTCGCCCACCTTACTATTCATGACCTGGCAGGCTGCACGGTGTTCGCCAGGGATGGCAAATGACGGCCCCCACAATACTGTTTGTGCTCTGACACGTCTGGAAGGTTGTATAGTGTTCGTCTGACATGGCCTGGCGACACCGTCCTGTAGGTGCTCAGGGCATGGCAGGGTACGGTCCTCGGTGTCGTGGTTGACTTGAGCGCCTTACCTTATCTGCTCCGCCTGCTCCCCGGGGCCCACACTGAGCAGGCGTCCTGGCCGGTCATTCCTAGTAGGCCCTGACTGTGTCGGTCGGGAAAGAGAGGCGAGCAAAGGTTCGGCATATCCTCGGTCAGAGGAATAGGGTTAGAGTCGGACTGCGCTCCCACCGTGGCTAGGCTTTCCGGTTGGGGCTCCGACCAGGTCTCTTGGCTAGAGGTGCCGGTCGGGGACCGGATCGTGGTCTCGGCCTATCATTGTGTATCTAGGCTGGCCTAGACGCGCGCTGTCGCTGCGCTGCATGTTGGGCCAAGTATTACAGGAAAGTGGGTCCATTGGGGACCCTGGGTTTATGAACCCGACAGGAGCCCCCAAGCCCCTTTAGGGCTTCTGTGAAGCCATGAAGGGGCTGTTGAGTTGCCGCTTTTGAGGGCACACGAGAGTATGATGCTAGAAGATCTCTCGTAAGGAAAGAGCATCGTACGTCTCGAATGGGCCCCTGTCCTGGATTCTGGATCAGAGGACGGCGAGAGGGAGGAGAGCATTGTTGCGGGAGAACAAGGATCTTTGGCTCTCTTGTTCCGCTTCATGCCCCAAGGTGTGGAGCAGTCCCGGGGCTGTTCACACACGCTTTGCATGTTATTGTAAAAGTCTAGGGCTTGTGTTTTTAGCTTAATGAAAGCTTGTATTTGCTTGGTAATTCCTGTGCCCATTGCGCCATGGAGGCAGGCTGTTTATTGGAACTTTGGTGTTTTCTCCCTTGGTTTGTTGTACTGCGTAGGGTAACCAAGTAGAATTTAGGCATCTAGCCTCCACGGGGTGGACTGGCGAAGGCCGCGGAGGCGCACCGAGTAGACATAGGCACCCAACCCCCAAAGGGGGGGACCTCATTGGTAGTCCGTATTCTGCCGGGTGCGCTCCTTAGTACTCTTTCCTGGGGCCATAGACTCCTGTGTTCCTACCAGTCGATGTGTTCGCCCGTGTTCGCCCCGCCCGTGACCTGCACGGTCGGTTGGATTCGAGTTGGGGTCGGGTGACCTGAGCCCTCGAGGCCTATTTGGCTCGGTAGGGGTCGGTCAAGTTTCATGTGTCACCCCATCCATGGTTTTCACAACTGGAGGGGTTGAGCTAACGTTGGTTGCCTTGATGGCTCGAGTGACACACTCGATGAGCTCACTAACGGGCATGTTCGAGTGGAATCCAGGTCCGTCGTTCGTAACGGGGTCGGCATAACCCTCATGTGGCATTCCACTGCTCCTTAACCCGCCTCCTGGTAGATGCCTGAGCCATTCTAGAGACCAACTTAGGTGGCCCACTGGCCTCCCCTCGATGGAGATTCTGTGGGCATGGCTCGAGGTCAGGATCGAACAAGAAGGTCGAGATGACCCTATTTGCTTCTAAGCGGATCGGGCGAGGGCCGCTAGGGCTCATCTGCATTTTCTCCCCTGGCTCTATTTGACGTGAGGCGGCCTCGAGCCCTTTGCGGGCTGGCCTTCGAACCCCGGTCGGTCACCGCTCATATCGAATGAGACGACTACCGCTTCGTGATGCTACGCGAAGCATTGTGATGCAACAATTGCATATGCAATGCTTGGATGTATGGGATGAATGTCTGGATGAATATATGACTGAATGCATGAATGCATGCATGAGAATGGATGAATGAATGCTCATGCATCGGAAAAGTAAAATGAGGGTTAGTAAAGTTACCTCGATGGCTGGAGTGACGGGTTCGGGGAGCTCCTATTAGATATGTTCGAGTGGAATCTAGGTCTGTCGTTCATGACGGAGTCGGCATAACCTGCATGAGGCATCCCACTGCTCCTTACCCGTTTCTCGACAGCCGCTCGAGCCGTTCAATCGACTTGGATGACCGGCTAGCTTCTCCTCGAGGGAGATTCCGTCGTTGGGCCCCTCCAAACCTGTCCTGGGTAGGCGGAGGGTCATTTGCGTGCGGCTGCACCTCGTTTCCCATGCCTGGGTTACAGTTGTGGTGGGCCCTACCTTGGCCACATCCTGCCAGCTAGGCGATGATCCATCGGGCAGGCACGTCCTGTCAGCCAGGCCACGTCCCACCACACGTCCTTTGTCATTTAAATAGGGGGGAAGGAGAGGGTTTTTCCCTTCTCTTCACCTTTCCTCTACCACCGCCACTTCCTCTTCCTTCTTCTTGCTAAGCACCTTCATGCACCATGGTTGTTTCTAGGAGAGAGGAGAGCAGAGCGAGGGAGAGGGAAAACTTATAGATCCGCTCATAGATCTGTGGCGCGATTTCGAACTGGAGGCCTTCCAATGTGGATGAGGAGGTGCTGGCCGCCTTCGCTGAGAAGGGGCTGCTCCCATCAAAGGAAGTGGCGTACTGGAGGGCTCCTGCGTGCGGGGGAGGTTGTTCCGCAACCCTAGGCCAACGAAGTTGTCTCCTTCCTCGCCTTCCATGAGCGTGGGCTCAGGTACCCCGCGCACTAGTTCCTGCATGGGCTCCTTAACGAGTGGGGCCTGGAGTTGCAGCACCTCAACCCGACTGGAGTGTTGCACATCGCTGGCTTCATCACCGTTTGCGAGGGCTTCCTCGGGATGGAGCCACACGTGGACCAATTCTAGCAGATCTTCAGCGGGCGGGCCCTGTCTGAGGGGAAACCACCTAGAATCGCTCCGGTTGGCGGGTTCACCCTGCAGAAGCGGCCTAAGCCATCGGTCCCCTACCTGACATACTCCCCCTATGACTCCAATCGAGGATGGCACGGCGAGTGGTTCTACATCAGGAACCCGGTGGAGGCGCCATTCCTGACGTTCACTGGGAAGAGGCCGGAGAGGAGGGAAAGCTGATCGTGGGGTCCTACGGTCGGTAGAACAAGCTGGAGATCATCGAGATGGAGCTTCGAAGGCTCGTGCGGCATGGCCTCGATGAGTTGTGGGTCTTCCATACCTTCTTCCATCATTGGGTCACCCTATTGGTGGAGAGAACGCGGCTGATGTGGGAATACTCCAGCCCAATGGATCCCGACTGCGCGTCGCCGGAGGAGTTATCAAGGTATGAAGTCTGGAGTTATCTCGATCGGGTGTTGTAGTTGGGGGATGATGAGTCCCTCAAAGGGATGCCTGGACCTCTCCATGCCGCGAGGCTGTCCGATCTGGTATACTCCTTTCCCATGACCTTTTTCCTTTCTGTTTTGATCTTTAGATCGATTTTAAGCCACCAGTTTCGTAGGGGCTCGCGAGCAATAAATCCTGGCCGCATCTTCCGAGAGGGGCGGAAGGCACGGCTGGGCAAGCTGCCTAAGGAGAGGCCATGCTTGCCAAGAAGAAGAAAACCACAAAGGTCCGAAGGAGGTTTGAGAAGGAGAAGGAGATCAACAGGTGGCTTCACGGTGGCGAGCGCTGGGAGGTGGTGGAGGAGGAGCTTTTGTCGGAGGACCTCACAAAGTCGGGCAACGACGTGAGCTCCTTAGAGGATGAGGGAGATGAAGGTGCTGCCGTGACCTTGGTGGAGTGCCACGCGTGTATGGTTGTGGTTGTTGGCGGTGGGCGTGGTACGGAGACGTGCGGTGATGCTCCTAAATCAAGGAAGCGCGCCGTAGGCGTGGATGCCGCCCACGAACATGAGGCGAAGAGGGCACGATCGCGCGCGCCTTCAGGAGGTGTCGTTGGCTTTATGACCCCTTGCTCTGAGTGTGGCAGAGCATGTCGGTCGGTCGAGGGACATGATCGTTCCCCTGTGTCTTTGGAATTGACGCATGTGTGCGACCCCCAACAGGGAGATGCCTCGCCAGTTGCTCCGATGGTTTCACGATGAGCTGGCGTCCGTGGTCATTCGTGGGCTGAACGGGGACCGACCGGGTCGCCCCCACCCTCTGTTGATCCGATGGGGCATGGGTTACGACCCCGAGCGATCCTCGTTCGGTCGGCTCGTCGTCAGCCGGTCGGGGCTTCAAGGTTCTACCACTTTTGTCTGTGTATGTATTCATGCTTCCCTTTGTTGTCATACTTGAGTTTTTGAGTGTGACTAACCTGCGCTTGTGCCTTTTTTTTGCAGTGGCTAGGAGCCGGTAGGACTGGGGATCTCCCCACCTCCTATGCGAGAAGAGTGGCGACCCAGCCTGCGGCGGGTTGTGACGAGCGAAGGGGAATCAGGCTGGTGGCAGTGCGACCTTCCTTAATGGGGGTTGTGTCTTCCCGACTGGTCGTGAGCACGGCGGTGGCCATGATGGCAGCGATCCTTGTGGTGATGGCGGAGGTCGGGTTGGAGGTGACTCTTGCGGTCCCTCCCCCGCCAATCGCAGAGGAGGAGAGGAGGGAAACTGGGCTCCCCATCTCGCCCGGCGGAGGGGCGTTCAGTTTGCCCGCCTGGTCAGAGCTAGAGGGGGCCGGAGGAGCCAGGGCTAGGGTAGAGGTAGAGCAGCCACTGGTGAGCCATGGCGTCCTGGTGGTGGACATCCCCTCTGATGGCGAGGAAGACATTGGGGTGATGCCACCAGCCATCCTGCCGTCCTAGGAGCGGGTGATGATCCCTCGTCGGTTGGTGCTGCGATGGCTGGATCTTCCGGCGGGGCATGGGCGACCCACGAGCGGGTGTGGCCTCACCCTCGGTGAGCCAGAAAAAGCCCAATTCATTCTTCGCGATGAGGAGGAGGTGAAGCTTTGGCACCTGCTTTGGGAGAGAGGGCTGTCGGTGGGGTCCGATCTTGCTCTTACAAGGGCAAAGCTCAAGGAGGCCTTGGAGAGGGTTGAGCTCATCCAACAGGCCATGACCGTTGACTTGCCCTATGTTGCGAAGGTAAGTTTTCTGCGTTCAAGGTGTTGTCTTTTCATTTCGTCCATCAGGCCGTGACGGTCATCTCAAAACGCCTGCTTCTTGTCGCGCAGGACTTGGAGATGATGTCAATCCGCAAGACCCAATTTCTCTGGGAGGAGCATGGTTAGATGGAGCAGGAAGTGGCGGTGTTGTGCCAGGTCGACGAGCTTAGGCATAAGCTAGAATACACCCGCTGTGAGTCCAAAGACCAGTAGGCAGAGGCGACGGGAGCCTGAGAAGCGGAGCGGCGCACGGTCGAGCAGGCGACTGCTACCAAGCAGAAGCTTCATGCGGCATAGGCTCACTTGGCTGGGGCCGAGGCGGTGCTCTGAAATTCCTTGGAGGCTCTGGAGGCAGAGCGGAAGGCCTGGTTAGACGTCGAGCAGGAGGTGGTCGCGCTCCCCGGGGGCAGATGCTCAGGGCAGAGGAGTCGAACGCTAGACTGCTCGAGAGGGTGACCCAGCAAGAGGAAGGGCTTACCATATTACCATTCTTGAAAATGCCCACCTCGGTACGTACCTATCCTGCCCTCGGTTGATGTCTTGAATTTTTCTTTTCCTTGCTCCTGAATCTGTCGTCCGTTTCTAGAACTGGGTGGAAAGGTCATCTCTCTGGAGCAGGAGCTGGAGGCAGCTAGAGCGATGGTAGGTCAGAGCACGGAGGCGCTGACCCGGTCCCTGGAGGAGCAAAGCATTATCGAGGGAGATCTCAACCAACTTCACAACATCGCGCAGGTGGTGGTCACTGAGGTGTTCGGGTCGGGCCCAAGCACCAGCACGCTCGCCTTCCAGCTAGCGGAGGTCCCAAACGAGGTTCGGGCGCTCATCTCCGATGGCATGTTCTACTAGACGTCAGGGGTGCTGACGTCGGTGGTGACCCACTACCCTGACCTGGACTTCGCGGCTGCCTACAGAGGATATGCTAGTGGGTGGAGCGCGGATGAGATCCAGGTGCTGGGGGAAAGGTTGCCGCCGCATGCACAGGTGGGTGATGGAGGCTCGTCGCTCGATGGTGGCCATACATGCATGCTAGGAAGACATCATCCAGCCTACTATGGCGGAGGCTGGGTTGGAGGTGAGCGTCGTCCCGCCCGTAATCGAGTCGAACGTCGTTCCAACCACAGCCGAGCCGAGCGCCGTTGTCCTGACAACAGTTGAGCTGCCTTCATCTGTGCCGGCCGCACCGTCTGCCGATATGACCAGAGGACCACAATAGAATTGTATAAAAGTAGTCAGTCTTTGTAAAAAGATAAATTCATGGGGGGAGCCCCCGTGTGAACAGTTTGTGTTCTTTTGTGATGAAATCAATCATGAGGGGAAGCTTGTCCCGCCCGCCCTTGTTTTTATCCTTGCGTAACTTTGCTTTTTGTCCTTTGCTTTTCACACCTGGCCATTGACCATGGGCTGTAACCATAAGAACTTGGGCATGGCCCGCGAGGCTCAGCTGCTCGTAACCTTAGGTCATGGCAGAGTCTAATCGATCGAGAGGCTAAAGCGTAAGTTACATAGGGTAGTCAAAGGAACGGGACACCCTTTCATTTGGGCGAAAAGTGTTTCTGAATGATAGTCAAGAGGGAGAGGTATCACACCCCTATGGAACCCCCAAGCAACCCAGGCTGATAGTGCTCAGGCTAGGGTGCTGTTGGAGCAAGTTTTAAATAGAAATGAGCGATAAAGACCAAGCTTAGGGAAAGAAACGACGTAACTGTTTGATATTCTATGTGTTGGTGAGAACATTGCCATTGTCGTCCTTCATTCGGTAGGCACCTGGTTGGATCACCTCGGCCACCGTGTACGGTCCTTCCTATTGTGGAGAGAGCTTGTGCTTGTCCTTGGTTGACTGGGTCCATCAAAGTTTGAGATCACCGACCTCAAGGGCCCTCGTCCTGATTTTTCTCTCGTGGTACCTGTGGAGAGTTTACTGGTAAAGAGCAGAGTGGATGACGGCCATCTCACGAGCCTCCTCAAGCAGGTCGACTATGTCCTGCTGAGCCTCCACAGCTCGGCCTTGGTTGAAGGCCCTCACTCTTCGAGCGCCGTGATCGAGGTCAGATGGAAACACATCTTCAGCTCCGTACAATAGGAAGAAAGGGGTGAACCTCGTGGATCGGTTTGGAGTCATTCTTAGGCTTTAGAGGACTGCCAGGACCTCTGCAACCCATCGCCCAGCATACTTTTTGAGTTGGTCAAAAATGCGGGGCTTGAGTCCTTGGAGGACCATGCCATTGGCTCGTTTGACCTGACTGTTAGTACACAGGTGTCCGACCGAGGCCCAATCGATACTGA
The DNA here is from genome assembly GCA_904845875.1 of Miscanthus lutarioriparius. Taxonomy (NCBI): domain Eukaryota; kingdom Viridiplantae; phylum Streptophyta; class Magnoliopsida; order Poales; family Poaceae; genus Miscanthus; species Miscanthus lutarioriparius. The sequence goes on from CAJGYO010000013.1 coordinate 60,063,024, forward strand.
TGTTGTATCCATCACAAAAGTCTAGGAACTTCTTGCCAGTGAAATTGGTTCCATGGTTGGTGATGATATAGTTAGGAACACAAAACCAATAGATGATGTCGAGGAAGAACTTGATCGCCTAATCCGAGTGGATGTTGGTGATGGGCTTCGCCTCGATCCACTTGGTGAACTTGTCCACTTCCATGAGTAGGTGAGTAAAGCCACCTGGGGCCTTTTTGAGGGGCCCAACCATGTCAAGGCCCCAAACCACAAATGGCCAGGTGGTGGGGATGGTTTGTATCTCCTATGCTGGCAAGTGAGTTTGCCGAGCGTTCAACTAGCATCCTTCACACCTACGGACAACCTCCTCTGTGTCTCGGAGTGCAGTGGGATGGTAGAAACCTTAGCAAAAGTCTTTCCTGACCAGCGACCTTGGGTCCATGTGATGTCCACAGATTCCAGCGTGGACCTCGAGGAGGAGCTATTTCCCCTGGTCAGTCGGGATGCACTTCATGAGTACTTCCGATGGACTTCATTTGTAAAGTTCATCACCAATGGTGATGAACGTCTTGGTGCATCGAGCGACTCATCGTGCTTTAGTCCTTTTTGGTGGGAAGACTTCTTCGAGGATGTATGCGAGCAACATTGCTCTCCAATCGGTAGGGTCGAGCGTCATCATGGCGGTGTCACCTATCGACGTTGCGATAGGACTGTCATGGCCTAAGCCCCCGAGTGCCTGGTCAGGGTCGGATCGCGTTGCAGCGCTGGAGCCCCTAAGAACTTGGTCAGGGTTGAGTCGCAACGAAGTCGGATCCTCCAGAACATGGGCAGATGGCTCGTGGAGATCGTTGATGAAGACCCCATCTGAAGGCAGAACCCGCCTGGCAGCCAATTTCATGAGGAAGCCGGTGGCATCGTTGTCCTTTCGAGGGACATGATGCAGCTCGATCTCTCAGAACTTGCCCTTGAGCTTGCGCACCTCTTGGCAGTATGCTGCCATGAGAGGGCTTTTGCAGGAGGATTCCTTCATGACTTGGTCGACGACCAGCTCCGAGTCACCGCGGACATATAGCTGCGTTGCGCCAAGCTCGATGGCATTGCGTAGCGAAGCCTGCTCCCATCTAGGGAGATTAGAACAACTCTAGGCCTTGAGCCAAGCGCCATGATTGACCCATCGAAGTACATCGTCCAGTACTCATGGGTGACGTCCGGGGTCAGGAGCTAGACTTCCGTCCATTCGGCGATGAAGTCAGCAAGAGCCTGAGACTTAATAGCAGTGCGGGGGACATACCTGATGTCGTGGCCCATGAGCTCGAGTGCCCATTTGGAGATTCGTCCCATGGCATCGCGGTTGCGGATGATGTCTCCCAGCGGGTACGAAGTGACGACGATGACCTTGTGATCGATGAAGTAGTGCCAGAGCTTTCGGGTCGCCATCAAAACACGTATAGAAGCTTCTGGACCAAGGGGTAGCGAACCTTGGCATCGGCGAGTACCTCACCGATGAAGTACACTGGTCGTTTGACCTTTAGGGGGTGTCCTGGCTCTGCCCTTTCGATGATGAGAGTGGTGCTTACCATGTGGTTGCTTGTCGTGATGTAGAGGAGGAGAGGTTCTCCCCGTTTAGGAGCGACGAGGATTGGGGCTGATGTCAACTACGCTTTGAGGCTTTCCAAATCTTGTTGTGCCTCCTTTGTCCAGATGAATGCGTCTGTCTTCTTGAGAAGTTTGTAGAGAGGCATCCCTCGTTCGCGTAGTCAGGAGATGAACTGGCTTAGAGCGGTCAAGCGGCCGGTGAGCCTCTGCATGCCCTTGACATTGCATATAGGGCCCATGTTGGAGACGGCCATGATTCACTACTAGGGATGTGTTCATCAATGACGCTTTCCTTTCGTCACTGAAGACACCAAAATCGTCACATATATTATTTTATGACGAAATTGTGACGAAATCGATTTCGTCATTGAATGAACGTCATATTTTGGATAACATGATGAAACGTATATTTTCGTCATAGATGTGCGTTCCTTCTATGACGAAATGGCCCTCGTCATAGAAGAGTATTCTTTCTATGACGATGCATTTTCGTCATTGATGTAGCCCCTTTTTCGTCATAACTTGTCGTCTGTTAGGCGGCCAGACGGCGTCTGCCACGCTGGCAGCTGACGTGTCCTGTCCACATGGCGCGTCCACGTTTTAGGTGACGTGGCTTGGCACGTGGCTGGTGACGTGTCTGACTATGTGGCCGCTGACGTGGCCAGTGATGTGGATGTGCACGTGTCCACTTTTTATTGGGCCACAGGGCATGCTGTGAGTAGTCCACGTGTCTTGCTGTGATTGGCTGTCATTTTTGTCACTGAAGTGATTACAAATTCATCACTGAATAGATTACAAAATAGTCACAGAATCGACTACAAAATCATCACAAAAAGGTAACAAAATTCATCACAGGTGCACATGCTGAACAACAGATCATAGTATTCCAATTACCATCAACTTAACAGATCCAATATTCATAGGTACCATCAACTTAATGAACAATACTAAACTTGGTTCACATATAACTCACTAGACATCATATTTCATGTACTAGTTTCATCTCAGTTCACATAGGTTATGACAGCAACTATTAAAAAGTGGGCAAGCAACAACAACATAGGTTATTGCATAAGCAAAATCACCAGCACGGACCCCTTGCTTCATCAACCAGCAGACTACTGCATGGCGCTCATGTCAAAGAACCATTGTTGATGGCCAAGATACGCTTGAGCAGTGCATTGTTCTCCTCCATTGCCTTGGTGTTTATCTCTGCCGACTTCTTGTACCCCTCCATCTCCTTTTGTGTCCTCCTCGCCACTTTTCCTCGACTTCTTCACTTCTCTTCTTGAGATAAATCGATTTCACCTTGTACAATGACCTTAGCTTGGTTGCTAGTTCTTCCCAAGCTCGCTTTCATTTAATGATGATGATTTGGAGGATGCCACTGGTTTGATGCCAACACTCTTCAGGAAATGGTTTGAGCTGTTCTGGGAGAGCACCTGGGACACAACCTACACACTGGATACTGCTGTCTCACCTTCAGCAATAGGTTCGCCCTCAAAGCTTCCATATTTGAACTGAAACAAGCAATGACCCATCATTAGTTGATCATTATTGCATTAATTTGAGGTGCAAATATCACACAAGATGTATTTTTAAAAATATAAATAGCAAGATGTGTACTAGAGAGAGGTAGAAGCAAACCTAGCAAAATGGACAGACTGTAGTACAATTTATCTGATTTGTTATGTGGAACATTATGTAAACTGTAGTTTGGTTCTTACTGACATAAAGCACAGCTACTCTACAATGAAACAATCAGAAATCACCTAGCATGTGGACACAATTAGTTCAGATTGTTCTCAGTTAAATGCAATCTCATTTCCAGTCAACATCTATCAAGTATTAACAGAGCACAGTTATCAGATTGTTCAGCAGATTGGTTTAGCAGATAATACACATACATAAAGCACATGAGAATAACTAAAAGCATGGGCTTTAGAGACTTGGCTGCAGTTAGGTTGCTTCCATTTTCATATCCATCCAAGATAATAACCCATTTAGCCATTCCTTGTTTGATACATTGCAGTTTTAATCTAGTATATCAATGACTGCAATATGAATTTATGACTGCATGTAGATTGTTCCCAGAAATAAGAACAGCCTTCAGTTAGTACTTAACTTATTTAGCAAGTATATAGCTATGTTGGATTATGACCAGTTTTGAGCAAAAGACAGAATACAAAATGATTAAAATAGGACATGTTATCCAATTAATGAACAAAATGGCACAGCAAAACAGATGTCGGGACTTACAAGTGCTTCTCTTGCTGGTTCACTGAGACCATTTTTGGAGCTGGTATGGCAGGTCTTGAAGGCCTCCACCAAATCAAGTTCTTCATTTTGTTCTGTGCTTGGTTCTGCATTGTTTTTCTTCTTTTTCTATTTCATAGATAATCAATTACAGGAAAGTTGTCAGATAAAATGCAAAATAAGTTGGTTAGTGCAAATATGTACAAGGTACTCTTTACTTACATATGCATGTAAGTGTGCCACATAGCTACAAGAACCCGTAGCCTGATGATACTTGACTTTACTGCGATTCTACTTGTTCTTTTCACATGATTCCTACAAGAGAATGAACATGTCAGATGAGATCATAGGTTCCAAATGAGAAGATCTTTGGAAACTAAATGAGAAAGAATATATGACAAGATACCCGTACCATGTTTTTTGGATTACACCACTTTGCAACCAGTACCCTCCACTCTGCATCAGACATGCATGCAACTGGAGAAGTTGTGGGAATCTCATTTGTAGGTTTACCATTGAAGTATTTGTTCTTCAGCCGATAACGCATTTGCCGCACCCCAGAGCACAGCATATCAGTGCAAGCTTCCTCTGTTGGCTTGTCTTCAGGGTTAATGGCCAAGCGCCCCTAGTCATATGACAATTCCATATTTAGTTAGTCAATGCAGGTTAAACAGATATACAAGTTTACCATAGAAACAATAATGCACTTACAGAGAGCTTTCCCACAAAGTCTTTGTAATAGCGATCATCTCTCTTGTAATCTTTCCAATGAGTTAGGATAGGGACCTTATCCCTAATGATGACACCAGCCTCAGATGCAAACTTGGCTGCTTGAACAGGTTCATGAGGCCTTCTTTTCCCTTCAGCAACAGCTATGGGCATTCTCCTTCCCATAACTTTAGTCATCCTGTCCAGTTGTGCTCCCTTGGTGGGTGGCCTGGGTCTCCTTGGGGCTCGTTGTGAAGGAGCTGCAAAATACAATTTAGATTTAAATGCTTTAGTTTCATGCAGATCAGCAAACCAGATGGCATAATATAATGACAAAGAAACATCAACTTTCCTTCAGTGTCTTCCTCTCCAGCTGCATTGTCTTCATCAGCACCTGTACTGTCTTGAGCACCACCTCCACTAAATTCCTCTGCAACTGTATTGTCCTGACCACCAGCTCCATCGCCTTCCTCTGCATCTGTATAAGACCTTTGTGGTGGTGTTTCATCATGACCATTGGTAGGATCCTCTACATTCTGGCCATCTCTCGCTGAAACAAGAAGCCTTTTTGATGATCTTGTTTGGGATTCAGGAGGCTGAACCTGTGATCCTTGAGATGCCCTCACTCTCTTACTAGCCCTAACTCCTGGCGCCATGGTGGGGCCTGTCTTCTTCTTCTTTGAAGCTAGGACTTTCTGACTATACCCTGTAAGAAACTATGGATAAAAAAATCAAGTAAGTCATGTGTAGCAGTAAGCTAGACCATATATTAAAGAACAGGTATGCAAGAAACAAGATGCATCTAAAAGCAAAGGCATATATTGAAGAACAGATTAAAAACACTCAAATGCAATGCAAATATTCCCCATCTAGTACTTTGAAGACAGAAGAAGCACCTTAGTTGCCAGGGGCTATGGCTGCTCAACAGATTCAGTGTCATCATCATCACTATCTCCTTGATCATCATCTTCAAGGAGATACTCCGATGAATCCGAATCTTCATTATTTCTTTTCTTGTTTGCTGATTTTTCCCCCTTCTTTGATGTAGATAGTGATACAGAGTTATTAAATTGAAAAGATAGATTTTTTAGGCCGAAATCTTGCATCTTCTTTAAATTGTTCGCCACGCGTGCATCCCGGCGTCTCTCATAATCAGTTTTTTCAGATTCTTACAAAAACAAGCAAATTGTGTCTATTAGAAAATAAAAAGGAGTGAACTAAGAGCTAAGAGGTAGTAATACTAGATGGTAGATAGATAAGAGGTAGGAGCTAGTAGTGCCTGCTGAAGAGCTAAGGGATAAGAGGTGATAGGTTATAGGCAAGAAGTATTAGGTCAGAAAGAACAAAGAGGTACATGTATTTGTGTCTTTGAAGCACAATTACTCTAAAATCTGTGAAAATTTTGAAGATAGCTTGTACTGAACTACTATTTTCCAATCAACACACTTGCATGCACTCTGCTACATTTCTGATTATGAAAAAGAATTTATTCCCCAAGTGGAAGGAAAGGCATCAGGTGGGATCATGTATTTTACAAATGAGAAGTTTCTTTGCTATATGAGTTTAAGATGAAATAGTGTATCAGTTGTGCAATAGAACCATTCTAATATTCTTTTGACACAGTTGATTAAAAACTAAGAAAAATTTATGGGTGCTTAACCATGATCTAGCAAGAAATGACCAAATACTCAAAACTACAAAAATAGCTGAAAATGATTCAGATATCTGATGAAGCAAATCTTAATCTGGATGAGATCAAGATCTGACGGTAGAAATTCTAGATACATATGTTGATTGTTGGGTCAAATTCTAAGGATCAGCTCCTAAAGTTTAGACTATCTGAAACCAAAATGGGGAGGCAAATAGGACCAAAAACACCTCCTAAAGGCTCCAAATGCAGAGGTGCAAGGATTCAAGAAACCAGAAATATACGGCTCCCTAGCTAGGAGATGAACCTACAGGAACATGATTCAAATTTTTGAGCGAGAGAAATTATACAGCATTATCACTTATGACTATTCTTCATGCCTTTCAAGATCTGAGTACATTCGTTATGAATAGTTATTAGAAATCACTGTACTAAAATGGAGTGGAGACAAACTGGGTTCACATTCAAAGTTAAATTACCTAGCTCGCACAGAAAATCTGGGAAGACAAATTGGGTTCACAATGCATTACTAATTGCACAGGAAAATCTGGGAAGACAAAAAGCAAAATATATCACATACGCCTAACTCAATCTATAGCCAAATGGTTACCTTGATCTTGTTGTGCAAGTCTCTTCCTACCTTGACCCCTGGTTGCCACCATTGCGGATGTATACCAAGTGCTCGTCGGCGGTGGTCGTCAACGGGGAAGCGGACCTGGTGCGGGCGACCCCTAGTCCACGACGACACAGCTCGCGGGCGAGGAAGCACCTCGGCGACGGCGGTTGTGTTCCTGCGGTGGCGGCTAGGGTTGGAGAAATGTGGGGGGAGAGGATGAGTGGTCGGGGGTGAGGAGGGAGTGGGGGTAATGGCTAAATTAGCGGTAATTAGTTTTAGGCGACATTTTTTTTGGCGGCATTTTTTCCCTCCTGGAAGACCCTATGGTACCCAATTTATTTTGAAACTTCTTATTACATTTTTTAGTTATTATCTTAGTTATTTGTTGAATAACTAAAGGATAAAAGCTACAATACCTTAAGTTATGTAGAAATTTCTAAAAACTTGCATGAACACCTTATTTTGGTGTATGATCATGACATAAAAATTTCAAAGGATTTTGACAAAGTGGTACTATACATCACGTACAAGCATGAACATCTCTCACTTAGTTAGAGGGATATATGTTAGACATGTATGACTTTGTCAGGATGATCCTGACCACTTTGTTAGAATTAGCTGAAACTTTTTTGTCATCATTATACACCAAAGTGAGGTGTCCATGCAAGGCTTTAGATCTTTTTAGCTAGCTTAGGGTATTTTAACATTTATTCCTTCACTAATCCAACAAAAATTACAATAATATGGAAACTTGGTGGGAAAATCGCATACATGATGCACACAACATCATAGTTTGGTTCCATAAACATCCCATAAATTTTTCAAATGATTTTGACAAGGTGGTACTATACATCTTGTACAATCATGAACAACTCTCGCTTAGTTATTAGGTTATATGTTAGACATGTATGCCTTTGCGAGGATGTGCATGACCACTTTCTCGGAATTAGTTGAAACTTTTTTGTCAACGTTATACACCAAAGTGAGGTGTCCATGCAAGTTTTTATAATTTTTAGCTAGGTTAGGGTATTTTAACATTTATCCTTCACTAATCCAACAAAAAATTATAATAATAGGTAAACTTGGTCAAAAAATTGCACAGATGCACACAGCATCATTGTTTGGCTCCATAAACATCCCATTAAAGTTTCAAATGATTTCGACAAAATGGTACTATACATCTTGTACATGCATGAACAACTCTCACTTAGTCACAAGGTAGCTTAAAGCTTTTATCCTTTAGTCATTCAACAAATAAGTACAATAATATCTAAAAAATGTAATAAGATGTTTGAAAATCAATGAGGTAAATCATTAAGCAATAATATATTAATAATTAATTAAAAATCTGGCAAAAAAATAAACATAGAGACATAGAAAAATAATAAACACAACAAATGTGGGAAAAACAAAAAAAATTGGCTCCCATTGGGTTCGAACCCGGGAGCACAGGGAGAAACTCAAAGTGCCTTACCAATGCGCTACTCAAGTGTTTTCATTAGTTCTCGACTGCAGTCTTACTTAAACTGTCCACCTAAGCGTGACCAAATGAACAGGCCTGCAGGCCGGCCCATCGAAACCCCCACGTTAGTCGCTTCTCTGCCGCCGTGACTGACTCCCTCGATTCTCCATAGCGGCGCCGCGATCGCTCCTCCATAGCGGTTGAGCTTGCCGTCCTTGCCGGTCCGTCACCAAGTTCTCGCCCTCGCAGACACTCCCCTTCACTATAGCTACGCCACCCAGACCTAGAGCTTCGTCCACCTATGCTGCAGCGGTGGCGTGGCGGCCACGACTGGCAGTGCCAGAGGCGCCGGCACCACCACCACCCGCAAGATCACTCTGGCGCAGTTGTCCACCGCTGGAGCTCCATCTGGCGCGCTGCCCCACTCCTCGCCCTCGATGTCCCCCAATCCTGCCTTCCAGTTTGGAACCACCGAGCTCCTCTGTGCTTCGCCCACCAGGTGTTCGACGCTGGGCCTCTACGCCGCTGAACAAGACGATATGCCGCTCTATTTGGGTAATATGCAGTGAGTTCATTTCATGTGTTACAATTCAAGGTCTGGAATTGCAAGTGAAATCGTATGGTGTGCATACTGTTGCCATGTTGCCATGTTGTTCATTCCCATGGCTCCATCTATTGGATTATGACATGGAAACAGTGCCCAGGTATATGCGATATGTAAACCCAAGGCATATGCTGCTAGATTGTCATGCCTATCGTCATTTGGTTGACTAGTTTGGTAAATACAGGACACGCAAGATGTACGTACTGTGTTTCAAGTCAACCTGTCTGTATACTCCTCTTTCCTTACAATAACTTTTTGTGGATGCGTTCTCTTCCATGCACATCATGTAAAGTCCTTCTCTAAGCCTAACTACAGCGGTGGTCCATGCCTAGAACCGATTCTTGTGTGCACAACAGTGGCAAATGAATTCCTCCAGTTTCCCTCTCACAGCACTGATTATTTGGCCTTGCTTCTTTGTTTCACATTTGTGAAGTGAACCTGCATTTGGGAACTTTAGGGTGTGTTCGTTTCAGCTTCTCATTTAAATCATTGGAATTGCTGCCAAATGACACAAAGAGAGAAACCTTTCAAAGAGAATCTTTGGGAAGTCACTCCCTGTCCTAGTACTGAGAGAAACCAGACAAACCAGATTTATGCTTATGATTCTACTTCTAGTTTTAAGAATACATTGAGCTAGACAAACGGTTACCTGAAAGCAGACAAACCAGATTTATCCCTAAAACGTCGAATCATATAGTTCTCCTAACTAGATGGCTGCTTTAGTATTGTTATCTTGAATTAATTTTTGTAATACCAAACCATCTCGTTAGTGACAAAAATCTGGTTTATTAGCCTGCCACCAGTAGAGCAGAGGAGAACGCCTGACAATATTGGTTATCAACTTGCAGGTGTCAATGGAGTTCCAGGTGTCGTCACCACTGGTGCCGATGTGGGAGGTCTACTTTGTGGGGTACTGCAAGAACAATCATGATGGAACGTGCGCTGCAAGAACAATGAAGGATTCAAGTTTAGATTATCGGACGAGGAAGTGATACCTAAGTCAAGCCAAAAGCATGAAGCCAAATCAATTGTAAATTGTAATCGTGAATTATGTAAATTGAGTTCCCACCATCAGTAAATTATGTAAATTGTAACTTTGATCAATGGAATTGAGTTCCCATCCAAATGTGAATGTGTATGAGTTTGATTCTCGAATCTGAATGTGAGTCCAAATCTGAATGTGTGTTTGAGTTTGAATGAATTTGATTGTGTTATTATGTCAAGCTCGTGGTTTTTAGGATTGGTTGGTTAGGATGAGCTTTATGGTACTTGCAAATCGGATGGCCTATGAAAGCATGAAGCCAAATCTGAATTGTAAATTGTAATCGTGAATTATGTAAATTGAGTTCCCACCATCGTAAATTATGTAAATTGTAACTTTGATCAATGGAATTGAGTTCCCAGTCCAAATGTGAATGTGTGTTCGAGTTTGAATCTGAATTTGAATGTGTTATTATGTCAAGCTCTGTGGTTTTTAGGATTGGTTGGTTAGGATACAACAGATGTGCTCGACTAAGTTGTAACGCAGCACATGTTTGGTTGCAAGGAACAGACTAAGCTCTGTAGCATCCTTCAATGTAACATTTGGGAAGCATTTTGTTGCTTTTAGGCCTGATCTGAATATAATTAGAGGAAGCACAGTTAAATGTCATCACAGGCATCTACATGACACACAGTTGAATGCAATCACAGGCATGTCTAAATGAAAATAGTGATACCAAAAAAAGAATAAATAAAAAAATGTTGGGAAAACAAAAACAATAGTGCAGTCTAGGGACATGACACTGGTCCATACTAGAAATCATCATCTTCATCGTCTAGGGACATGTCATCATTGTTATCATTGCCACCATCACTACAGTACTGCAGTACTATCTCATCTTCCTCCTCATCCTCACTATCTTCACGAATAATACATTGCTTCTTGCTGCTTATAAGGTCTTGTAAATTTCCTTCAATTATAGTGGCTTCTCCACCTTGAATATTCTGAGTAACCTCATTATCAGCCCCTGCTTGCACTACATGCTCAGTATCAGAACAATAATCATCCTGATGCACATCATGACTGTCCTCATCTTTTTCAGCGACATCATAAATATTCCTATGTTCAAATTTCTGCACAACTTGCCAATCTTTACCTAAAGATGTGTCTTGCATGCAAAATATCTTTTTTGATTGAGTTGCTAAGATGAAAGGATCAGTCTTGTACCATAATGACTGCACATTAATGGATTTGAAAATGTCCGTCATCTCAAGGCTGTCGTGCCTTGCCTTCTTGCTTGAACCAATCGCATCGAATAGAACCACCGTCCGACGGACTTGAAGATTTGAGTTATATTGCAACTCAATTACCTCTTTAAGGACTCCATAAAAATCTATGTCGTTCCCATCATGTGAACCTTCAGTCATTACACCACTATTTTGAGTCAGAAAGAACTTCTCACGATCCACAGTGCTACACTGCACTCCATTAACTATGCAAGATGCACAAGTCTTAACTCGCAGATCTGGGCCACATGACAGTGCCCACAGTCCTTCGCTAACCGATTCTGGATGCTCCTTATGTTTGTTCTCAATCTGTTGCAACAAAAGTACTCAGTTAACCAATTACTTATGGATACTAATGCATTTACTAAACCTAGAAACACAATGTGTACTGACTTACATGGCACCTAAACCACTTTGCAAATCCTTGTTCAACCATTTTATCAACATCAAGCGCACCTTGCTGCACAAGATCGTCCCCTCAAGCTGCATGGCAAAGCTAAGTCATAAGAATAATTTGAAAATTTAGAACAAAATGCTAATCCCCAAAGCTAAGCTAAGTCATAAGAACAAAAGTCAATGTGTCACTTGCCATATATGCCTCAAGCAATTGATCCTTCCATTGTGATGGGCCTCAATATCCTCCATTACCCTTACAAAATTCTTCAAAGTGCCTAGCCGCCTTTCTATTGGGTACATCCATCCGTACTGAACAGGTCCTCTAAGAAGTGCCTCATCAGGAAGATGGACGGCCAAGTGCACCATGACATCAAAGAAGGCAGGTGGAAAGATTTTCTCAAGCTTGCATAGGATCAATGGAATTTCTTCTTTTAGCCGTTTGACAACATCAATCCTTAGATTTCTACTGCATAGTTCCCTGAAGAAGGTCCCGAGCTCTACAACTGCTTCATATACATCCTTCCTCATCCAGTCCTCTTAGGCCAGCAGGTATGATTCTTTGCAGGAGTATGTGGCAAGAATGTGTTTTAAGCTTTCCCTGCACCTTTGAACCATCTTCACTTATGTATCTTGCTAGGTTAGCCGCATATCCATCAGGAAACTTGATACCTTTGAGAAACTTGCATAACTCGGTTTTTGATCCTTCCCCAAGACATATGGAGCAGGTGGAGCAATGACTGAGTTGCCATGCTGCTGTAAGTGCAATTCAGGTCTTATGCCCATATCATGCAAATCCAGCGACGGCTCACGTAGATCGCCCGATCGGTACTGGCCTCCCAGGAGAAGAACTACGGCGGCGCCACGATACCTATGCACGCACGTATGGGATGTCTATGCGACCAGCCGCCACGCACGTATGGCCCATCAACTCGATCGACAAAACAAAAAAAACATGATATCATGTTCTAAGTACAAATACAAAAACAGGCTAGCCATAAACACAAAAGGCCGGGAGTTCCAGCGGTAACGCCTCCTCCCTGTCTAGCGGCAGGTCGCGGGTTCGATTCCCCCTGCGGGGGCTTATTTTTGCAAGATGTTGCAAATATGCCCGCATCAAGCCAAATTCGATCTTTTTGTTCGTTTATGTTTGCATGTGTTTTTGAATCCATCTTCAATTCAACTCGCCAATCATTTTAGTCGTCAACACACAGTTTAGTGACCATTGATTTCTTGCTATTAACATATTTTGACCGATTCACATCATTCTAAAGTGCAAGCCATGCGAAAGTTTGCGTGAATGGGATCTGTCTTGTCAAAAACGTCCGTCTGATGGAATATTTCTTTGAGTGCACATTTTGGATTTGAAAACTTTATTCGTTGTCTTACTCATTCACTCATTGTTGGGAATTTTTTTATTTTTAATCCTTTTTTAATCAATATTTTAATACTAATCCAACAAAAAAAGTAATTACAAAAACTGATCCTTTGGGTCGCGCCACATGCATTGGTGCGACAAGGGGAGCCACGCTAGCGTGGATGTTTGACTGGAGCTGGCGTGGCGGTGCGTGGGCCCCGCCCTATTGCGCCAGCGACTCCGGCGCGACAGCACTGTCGCACCAGGCGGGCTGGCACGTCAGGCCGACTTAGGTTTTGGCCGTCCTTGTCCATTTCTTTTCTCTCTCTTTTCCTCGCCGCTCTGCATTACCTGCTAGCCAAGCCACGCGTCGCCGCCATCGCTGCCGCCCTGCGACAACACCCGGGCCACCGCCACCGCGCCACCCCGACCCCCTCCCACTCCGCGCGACCCTCTCTCTCCCTCTCCCTCTCCATATCCCTCCATTCTTGAGGTGGCCAGGGAGGAATAGGGCGCGACATGGGTGCCTTGCCATGGCCCGTGGTGCTGGCCACGGCAGTGGTGCCCGTGGTGGCTTCCCATCACCATGAGTGAACGTCCTAGCTCCGTGGAGTGCAGTACATTGCTAGGTTAAACTCTGTGTCCTCGATTTCTTGATTTGTTAGCTCGTTTCTTGGTTGACTAGGGTTAGGAAATTTGGAGACCGTGAATGTTTGTAGTGTTGATTGTTAAAATTTGATGTGTTGATTAGGTTTAGGATATACTCTTGCCATGGATTCGACGTGAACTACATGTTGCATGGACCTAGGTAGTTGATGCATGGGGGATTTGGATGGGTTAGTGTGTTGGCTTTGTTGACATGACCTAGGTAGTTGATGCATGGACCTATTGTAGTGTATTAGTGAATGGATATGATTTATTTCCGAAATGCGTAGTTCATGTGTTTTTGATGTGTTCGTTCGTATTTTGTAGATGGATCGGTTAGTGCGATTGTTTTATGGTGGCAAAGTCAAAGAAAATGGGGAATTTGAAAGCATGAAAGAACTTGTTTAGTTCTTTAGTACACCTCCTACCTTTGATGGTTTGGTTAGCCAATGCCGGGATAAATTTGGGTGGCCCCTAAGGTTGAGAGGTCGATTTGACTGTGGGAAGGAACGAGCACACTATGTGTTGATGTCTTTGTCATGCGAGGATGAATGAAAAAACTACATAGAAGTTGTCAAGAGTAGCAGTGTTAGGTGCTTGGAAGTTGTCGAGAAGGGGTGTAGCCCAATTGTGGTGGTTGTGGATGATAATGTGGATCTTTGAGCTATTGACACAAAAAATATGACGATGTGATCAACACACAACAAGCCGGATGATTTGAGTGAAACAAGACCGTAGAGATCAGATGGCTTCAACACAGAACCAGCCGATTTCGAAAACCCAACGACGTGCCGATCAATTTGACCGCAATTGATAAGAGAGAAAATCTTATTAGTAATTTAAGGTGGAACATGTCGGATTGTTACCTTTGGACCGTTCAAATGTATGGCTAGATAGCCGATTCAATAAGGCTATCGGCTAAATAGTCAATATCATGCGTATCCATGAAATGAAGATCTTTAATCAAGGATTATCGGCTAATATTAAATGATAATGATATGAATCAAAATAGCCGATTCTCATGGAACATCGGAAAGCATCATCGGCTAAATGGAACATGATCGATATAAAGCGTCGAGCCGATAAGTTTGATGAAAAGAGTATAAGATGTGAACAAATCAATTGTCTAATATAAATGAATGTACAAACAGTTTGAATCTAATCTATTATCATCAATAGTGAGGTTGGATCGGATCAATACAGCTATGATAATGATAACAAACTAAAGCCAAAGAATCTATAAAACCATCTATTTATTGACAGATTCATAAAAACATGCTATATGCGTGAGAGTATAGGCAAATTGGCTAAAATAGCCAATGCAATCATAGCAAACAAACAGAGTGAATATTTTTGATCATGAACAAGACGGCTAATCGATAATTTCCAATCTAAAGTCTTACCAGTGAGGTTTGACTGGATCGATGCAGCTATGGTAGTGTCGTTAGATTAGATCTCATTAACTAGTGAGCTTATTCAAGATTAAAATATGTCTTTGAATGCATACTATGTTTGATTGGAATAGAGATAAAACAGCCGATCTAGCAGAATTAAGCCATCAGTTATAAGATTTAAAGCGTGACCAGATCAAAGGACGACCAATTAAGATGATATGATGCCGATCTATCTCTATCTCAATTAGATGATTTGTTATAATTAATAAAACATTAATTATAACAAGATCGATAACCGATGAATCAACAAAAAATAGTAAGAAAAATCTTACTAATCTTAGCAGAGTCGATAACTAGTGATATTGTATTAAACAAGGTATTTAACACAAGATTGATAACTTTGATCTATATTATGATTCATAAGAGATCAATCAGCTGATGTAGCCTTACAAATTACGATACAGATCGATAACTAACTTATATGATGGCTCATAAAAGATCAATCAGCTGATGCAGCTTTACAAGCACAATACAAGTCATGACGGTACTCACAAGCAAGCTAGAGGTCGATCAGTCGATGTAGCTGCGGGGGGTACAACCCCGGATACCCACGGCAGACCACATGGGCTGCGCCCCCAGGGGTGGCCCAGCCCACGAGACGAAGCCTTGTGGGGCACGATTCTGCTCGGCGCCTTCCGCAAGACATAGGGAAGATATCCTGAAGATGCTACGAGATCTGTTAGGATACGTATGATCCCATGATGCTTGTAATCTGTTATTACTTTCCGGTTATCTCTTAGATCTAACCAACTTGTAACCCTGCCCCCCGGGCTATATAAGGCGGGCAGGGACCCCCTCCAAAATCACGGTATATCATACGATAGCTAATACAAACCAACAGACCACAGGATTAAGGTATTACGTCATACTAACGGCCTGAACCTGTATAACTCGTGTGTCTCTATTGCCTTCTTGTTCTTGATCACATGCTCCTCTACCGACCAATCTACCTTCGTGGGATACCTCTCGGAGGACTGCCGACGATATTCTGTCGACAGTTGGCGCGCCAGGTAGGGGTGTGCGTGCTGTTTCCTTGTCGAACAAGATGGCTTTTTCCGCATGCTCTTCGTCCCTCCCGCGGCCCTGCCAGATCTTCACGGTCCGATCCATCTCATGGGTCATCAATGCTGACGGAGTCGGAGAGCTCCTCGAGCCAGTGTAGATCCATTCTACACCGAACACCCCCGCACCTACGACTATAGATCCGATCTTGGAACCACTTCTGAGGTCGTCTTCATCAGCGACTCGCCACTCGCTTCCTCATTACCAGAGGAGGCACATCAACAATGACGATCTGATTGAATCCATCGATTAGGTCAGTCTGAAGCTCATCGATTGCCTCTCCATCGCCGAGTCGGCTCTGGACACTTTCGTTCAGCGCCGACCACCCTCCGATCCGGATCTATCGGAAGCTACTCAGCGAACTCCGGGGGTTACGGCCCTGCCCTTTGGAATCGCCAACACCGCCGCTACATACCATGATGCCCTGAGGGGCAAATTCGCTGACCAGGTGGGGGATATCCATCCTCTCACCGACTAGATCGCCGATTAGCTCCCACCGACGGTCAACATGCTGCACGCCAGCCGAGGCCCCGAAGCATCCCTCCAAACCATCCTGGAGAAAAATCCGGACTCCGAATCCTAGGGCTCCATGGAGACCCTCGCCGAAACCTTCACCGAGCAACCCCCTCTCCCGCCTTTTCGGGGTGGCGCGATCTTCAACGTCAGCATCGACAGCCCCCCTCAGAATGGCGAAATTGATGAGGAACGCGCCGCTCGTGAAAACAGGAACGTCAACTGTGCGCAACGCCGTGAAAACGAGTGCGCCCTTGCGATGGCCGAGGCCGCTCGTGACAACCAATTCAACTCACAAGAAAGGCCGCTCCATCGCAACCTTGACCAAGAGTTTCTCCGCGTTGACAGCCACGACGTCTTCAAGACTCCAAGCGCCAATCTGGCGGTGGTCGCCAACGAGCTCGTCCGCCTCCCACAGACGCCCAAGCTCGTCGAGGTCGCCGCTATGCTTAAAGCGGCACATTGTCAAGTCAATGAGATTCGAGAGGATCAGAGACCTTCGTGCTCCACGAGCACGATTCGCCTATCAGCTATGCCTAGATCCAATCGCTGTCCCAGTCAAAGCTGTTTCGCCGACCAGTCACTACCTCTCTAGGGGGGGCCGGGGCCACCGCGCCGAGCATCATCGCCAACACGACCAGGAGGTCGAACAGGACACTCGAGTGCACCTCAGTAACCTTCGGGATGCACGACGGCGTATCGAGCAACATCACTTCGGTCGCCATGAAGAAGAAGTACGCTGCCGCCAAGAGTACAAGCAAGAGTACGGTAATCCAGACTCAGCTCTGGAGCCGATCACCACCGACAACGCTACAGACAACGGCGTCGACAACCCGAAAGGGCCCCCAGCTTTCACCAGGGCGCTCCGAACACTCCAGTGGCCCCGTGGTTTTAAAATCACCGGGGTCGAGCCCTATGAAGGAAGGATGAACCCAACTCAATGGCTGCAGGCTTACGCCACTGCTGTTCGCACCGTTGGAGGAGACACCAATGTCATGGCAAATTATCTCCGCATCATGCTCACGCCAGCCGCCATGAGCTGGTTTACAAGCCTTGCCACGGACTCCATCGGATCTTGGGAAGAGCTGAACAAAGTCTTCACTGACAATTACATGGCTACATGTACACGGCCGGGCACCAAGCATGATCTCAACCGCATCACCCAAAAGTCGTCCGAGCTCCTCCGCAGCTACATCAGATGCTTTTTCGAGATGAGGAATTCTATTCCCAACATAACAGAAGCTGAGGTCATCACCGCCTTTGTCCGAGGACTTCATCACCGCGAGCTTCGTTCCAAGTTCAACCGCAAGCCACCTATAGGCATCGGCGAGATGATCACGACCGCCAACCAATACGCTGATGCGGAGGAAGCTGAGGTGCATTTCAACGAAGATACGGGCACAAATCGCCTGCCTCATCGCTACGACGACCGCCCCGACAACCGACGCCACAACGACCGCCGCTATGACGACCGTAGTTTCCATCGGGACAACGGCCGTGATCGGCCAGAAGGATCCAAGCCTGGTCAGAATCGCCGCCGCCGACCAGACCACTGTGTTGCTACCGTCAATGAGCCGCGCGCCAAGCGCAACTACGATGAGTAGTACAAGAAGATCCTCGATGGCCCGTGCCCCCTCCACAAGAACGCCAAACACAAGATGAAAGACTGCCTCGGTTTGGCCAAGGAGTTCTAGGACAAAAAGCTGGATGACGATGCCAACGGAGGGAACGAAGGCCGCCGACCACCTGGGGGAAATAACAATGCCTTCTAGGACCATGACAAGGTGGTCGCCACCATCTTCGGGGGCCTCGCCTCCATCGAGAGCAGAAGAGAATGGAAGCTCACTACCCGACGAGTGCTCGCCGTCGCTTTAGAGGAAACCACCGCCAACCCCAGCTATCGCTCATGGTCCGAGGTCCCCATCACCTTCAGCAGGGCCGACTAGTGGGCGGACATACCCTACACAGGGCGTTTCCCCCTCGTCCTTGACGTAACCATCCAGAAGGTGCTCTTCAGAAAAGTCCTTATCGATGGTGGCAGTGCTTTGAACCTACTCTTCGCCAGGGCCCTAAGGGAGTTGGGCCTCGCGATAACAGATCTCACACCCTCGGACTCCTCCTTCTGGGGTGTGGTACCTAGCAGGGCATCCAGACCACTTGGAGAAATCACCCTACCAGTACAGTTCGGCACGGTAAGCAACTACCGCGTCGAGCATATCAACTTCTACGTCGCCGACTTCGACACCGCCTACCACGCCTTACTTGGTCAGCCAGCTCTGGCCAAGTTCATGGCCGTACCGCACTATGCATATCTGGTGATGAAGATGCCTTCACCTGTAGGAGTCCTATCTCTACGGGCCAACCTCTCTGTTGCCTACACCTACGAGACAGAGAGTCTCGCTCTCGCCAAGGCCACCGACCTCTCCATCCAGATAGCTAGCGTGGTCACCGAAGCCAAGATGGCGCCACCGATGACATGGAGATCCTAGAGCTGGAGCTTTCTTGCGCCTCCGCCAAGTCCAAAGAAGTCAAGGAGGTCGGCCTCGGCCTCGACAACCCCTCCAAGACCATGAAGATCGGAGCTCACTTTGACCCCAAATAGGAAAGCGCGCTCGTCTCCTTCCTATTTGCCAGCGTAGATGTGTTTGCGTGGAAACCTGCAGACATGCCGGGGGTACCACGGGAGAAGATCGAGCACTCCTTGAATGTCTCGCCGACCGCCAAACCGATCAAGCAGAAACTCCGCCGATTCACGCCAGACAAGAAGGAGGCTATTAGGGTAGAAATAAAATGGCTCTTAGCGGTCGGATTTATAAAAGAAGTGTATCATCCAGATTGGTTAGCAAACCCTATTCTCGTTCAAAAAAAGAATAAAGAATGGAGAATGTGTGTTGATTATACTCATCTTAACAAACACTGCCCTAAAGACCCCTTTGGCTTGCCTCGGATAGACGAGGTTGTAGACTCCACCACTGGCTGCGATCTGCTCTCCTTCCTTGACTGTTACTCCAGCTATCATCAGATCTCCCTCAAGGAAGAAGACCAGATCAAGACGTCGTTCATCACGCCTTTTGGGGCATACTGCTACACAACTATGTCCTTCGGACTCAAGAACGTCGGGGCTACCTATCAAAGCGCCATCCAGATGTGCCTCGACCAACAGATCGGCTGCAATGTCGAAGCTTACATCGATGATGTGGTCGTCAAGACCAAGACCGCTGACAACCTTATCACCAACCTCGAAGAAACTTTCGCCAACCTGAACAAGTATCGATGGAAGCTGAACCCTTCAAAGTGCATCTTTAGAGTTCCATCCGGTATACTACTGGGCTACATCGTCAGTGCTCGAGGCATCAAACCTAACCCTGACAAGGTCTCCGCCATCACCAATATGAAACGACCGACATGTGTCAAGGATATACAGAAGCTTACAGGCTGCATGGCTGCTTTAAGCCGCTTCATATCATGCCTCGGCGAAAAAGGGCTACCTTTCTTCAAGCTCCTCAAGGCCTCCGAGCGTTTTTCCTGGTCGGAAGAGGCAGACATAGCTTTCGAGCAGCTTAAATTGTTCTTAACAAGGCCTCCGATCATGACTACACCACGACCAGATGAAACTCTTATGATCTACATCGCCGCTACTTCTCGCGTTGTCAGCACTGCTATCGTTGTCGAACACGAGGAAGCTGGGCAGGCCTACAAGGTGCAACATCCGGTCTACTTTATCAGCGAGGTACTTAATGAGCCCAAAACTCATTGTCCTCAGGTACAAAAGCTGTTATATGCAATTCTGATTACATTGCGCAAGCTCCGGCACTACTTCGAATACTACAAGATCGCCGTGGTCACCGAGTTCCCTCTAGGGAACATTCTCTGCAACAAAGAGGCCAATGGCCATATCATCAAGTGGGCTATTGAGCTCGGCACTTACTCCATCGAATTCAGAAGCAGACCTACCATTAAGTCACAGGCGCTTGCTGATTTCATCGCTGAGTGGACCGAGATCCAAGAACCCATTGCCGCCACTTGCCCCGAGCACTGGGTGATGTACATTGACGGCGCCCTTAACATCAACGGTGCTGGCGCGGGAATTCTGTTCATTACGCCGACCAAAGATAAGCTCCGCTATGTCCTCCGGATACACTTTCCGGCCTCCAACAATGCCGTGGAATATGAAGCATGTCTCCATGGTATCTGTATAGCAGCCGAGCTCAGCATCAAACATCTCATGGTGTATGGGGACTCTGCGCTGGTTATCAACCAGCTCAACAAAGACTAGTCCTGTTCCAGTGAGAAGATGGACGCATACTGCGCCGAAATTAGGAAGCTTGAAGGGAAGTTCTACGGTATCGAATACCACCATGTGGTACAAGATCAAAATCAGCTAGCCGACCAGCTATCAAAAATAGGTTCTTCTCGTGCTGCGGTTTCGCCGGGGGTCTTCATTCAAGATATCTTGGCGCCATCCATTACAGAAGAAAAGGAAGTTGAAGAGGTTCCCCCTGTCGAGCAATTGGTACTTGTGGTACCTTCACCGGTCGCCGATTGGAGGGAGCAGTTCATCAAGTACCTCACCAGCGCTGAAGTACCCGCCGACAAGATCGAAACTGAACATTTAATTTGCCGAATCAAGCATTATGTGCTAGTAGACAACAACTTGATGAGGAAAAGTGCCAAGGAAGGGATACTGCAGAAATGCATCACCCAATATGAAGGGGTAAAGCTACTTCTCGAAATTCACTCTGATTCCTACGGCAATCACGTGGCCTCGAGAAACCTGGTCGGCAAAGCTTTCTGAGCTAGTATTTTACTGGCCCATGGCCATCTTCGATGCAGAAGACCTCGTCCGACGCTGTGAAGGATGTCAGTTTTTCGCCAAGCAAATACATGTACCGACACAAGAACTGCAGACCATCCCAGCTTCCTGGCCTTTCACATGCTGGGGACTGGACATGATCGGGCCTTTCAAGCCAGCGCTAGGAGGTTTCTGGTACGTATACGTCGCCATTGATAAGTTCTCCAAGTGGATCGAGTACAAACCGCTTGTTTTGGCTACTGCAAAGAAAGCAGTCAAGCTCTTTGAAGATATCATACACAGACTCGGCCTCCTGAACAGCATCATCACCGACCTCGAAACCATGTTTACCGGCCATCATTTTTGGGACTTCTGTGAAGACCGGTGCATCTCCGTTAAGTACGTCTCTATTGCCCATCCTAGAGCCAATGGCCTGGTCGAACGGGCGAACGGTATCATCGTTGACACCCTCAAGAAGAGGCTATATTAGAAAGAAGAAAAGCATCCGGGCAGATGGCTCAAGGAGCAACCAGCTATGGTCTAGGGACTGCGCACTCAAGCTAGTCGTAGTACCGGTGTGTCTCCATATTTTTTGGTCTATGGCTCAGAGGCCATACTACCAGCGGATATTGCCTTCCAAGCACCTACGGTGGAAAATTATGATGACGAGCAAGCTGTAGCTGTTCGGACAGAGGACATCGACTAGGCTGAAGAAGAATGCCTGATCACCTATGTCCGCACAGCCAAATATCTAGAAGGCTTGCGGAGGTACTATAACCGCAACGTAAAAGGTCGTTCATTCACCATCGGTGACCTCGTTCTCCATAGAAAACAAAAGATCGAAGGGTTGCCCAAGCTCACCTCCCCTTGGGAAGGGCCTTATGTCATCAAAGAGGTCACCTGACCAGGCTCTTATTGCCTATGTGACTTAGATGGAATTGATGTTCCCAATTCATGGCACATCGAGCACCTTATACGTTTCTATCCTTGAAACGTTTCAGATATTTACTCTCCACTTTGTGATGAATAAAGTTTTGATCTCCATAATTTGGCTCTATTTCTTTTCTCCATTATGTTTTAATCTCCACGTACGGTCGCCGAGCATTGCAATACTCCATAATGATCTCCAATATGAAATCGCCGAACGGTTTTCTCCAAAATCGCTGAACGATTTCTCCAAATCGCCGACCACGATTTCGCCGAATAAGTTTCTCCAAATCTCCAAAGCTAGCGCCAAATGGATTTCTCCAAAATCACCGAACAATTTCTCCAAAACGCCGACAAATTTTTGCCAAATGAGTCTTCTCCAAATCACCGAACACGTCTTCTCCAAATCGCCAACGTATTTTGCCACGTGTCTTCTCCAAATCGCCAACATATTTCACCACGTGTTTTCTCCAAATCTCTAAACACTTTGCTCCAAATCTCCAAGATATTTTGCCGATCAGCAAGCAGCATACTTTCTTTTTTGTTCTCTTCGGAGAAGACCCAGTCTCTGATCTCTCCCTACACGTGCTACGGGCTCCGCGCTCTGCGTTATGGGTGGTCGGCTGTGGTTCCTTAGTCGCGCCTATTCATCCTACACGTCTACGGGCTCTGCGCCCGATGTTATGGACTATGGGCTAGCCAAGGCCGAATGCTCAGCACATAACTAATTGCTCGGACGCCGCTTATATTATCTATATCTCCAAGTTATTTTGATAAGCGCCGAAGAGCAAAGACACGTTCGCTCTTTTTCTCTATGGAGAAGACCCAGTCTCGATCTCTCCCTACACGCACTATGGGCTCGCAGCTCTGCGTTATGGGTGGTCGGCTACGGTTCCTTGGTCATGCCTATTCCTCCTACACGTGCACAGGCTCTCGCACTCGATGTCATGGACTATGGGCTATTTGAGGCCATGGGGTCGAGAGTGAACTAAGCGCTTTCGGATTCTACTTATACTCCGTATAAATACCTTATGGTCGTAACTACGAAGATTTTTTCGCTGAAATACAATCTGACTGCATACACATGCACTTTATAACATTTATCATGTATATAAGTGTTTTTTACGCTTTCGCGCGTTCTAACTACACTGTCCAGAAATTACAGATGATATCCACCAAGCAGATCATTGTGCTCCGCCATTGCCGTCCGTCACACCGAACAGGTCTATATCGTCCGCCATTGTCTAGAGAGAGGTAGAAGCAAACCTAGCAAAATGGACAGACTGTAGTACAATTTATCTGATTTGTTATGTGGAACATTATGTAAACTGTAGTTTGGTTCTTACTGACATAAAGCACAGCTACTCTACAATGAAACAATCAGAAATCACCTAGCATGTGGACACAATTAGTTCAGATTGTTCTCAGTTAAATGCAATCTCATTTCCAGTCAACATCTATCAAGTATTAACAGAGAGCACAATTATCAGATTGTTCAAATTGATTGGTTTAGCGAGATAATACACATACATAAAGCACATGAGAATAACCAAAAGCATGGGCTTTAGAGACTTGGCTGCAGATTAGGTTGCTTCCATTTTCATATCCATCCAAGATAATAACCCATTTAGCCATTCCTTGTTTGATACATTGTAGTTTTAATCTAGTATATCAATGACTGCAATATGAATTTATATTTGCATGTAGATTGTTCCCGAAATAAGAAACGACCTTGATTAGTACTTAACTTATTTAGCAAGTATATAGCTATGTTGGATTATGACCAGTTTTGAGCAAAAGATAGAATACAAAATGATTAAAATAGGACATGTTATCCAATTAATGAACAAAATGGCACAAAGAAAAGCAGATGTCGGGACTTACAAGTGCTTCTCTTCTTTGGTTCCATTGAGACCATTTTTGGAGCTGGTATGGCAGGTCTTGAAGGCCTCCACCAAATCAAGTTCTTCATTTTGTTACGTGCTTGGTTACGCATTGTTTTTTCTTTTTTTTACATTTCATAGATAATCAATTACAGGAAAGTTGTCAGATAAAATGCAAAATAAGTTGGTTAGTGCAAATATGTACAAGGTACTCTTTACTTACATATGCATGTAAGTGTGCCACATAGCTACAAGAACCCGTAGCCTGATGATACTTGACTTTACTGCGATTCTGCTTGTTCTTTTCACATGATTCCTACAAGAGAATGAACATGTCAGATGAGATCATAGGTTCCAAATGAGAAGATCTTTGGAAACTAAATGAGAAAGAATATATGACAAGATACTCGTACCATGTTTTTTGGATTACACCACTTTGCAACCAGTACCCTCCACTCTGCATCAGACATGCATGCAACTGGAGAAGTTGTGGGAATCTCATTTGCAGGTTTACCATTGAGTATTTGTTCTTGACCGATAACATTTGCCGCTTTTGAGAGCTGACATATCGATTGCAAGCTTCCTCTGTTGGCTTGTCTTCAGGGTTAATGGCCAAGCACCCCTAGTCATATGACAATTCCATATTTAGTTAGTCAATGCAGGTTAAACAGATATACAAGTTTACCATAGAAACAATAATGCACTTACAGAGAGCTTTCCCACAAAGTCTTTGTAATAGCGATCATCTCTCTTGTAATCTTTCCAATGAGTTAGGATAGGGACCTTATCCCTAATGATGACACCAGCCTCAGATGCAAACTTGGCTGCTTGAACAGGTTCATGAGGCCTTCTTTTCCCTTCAGCAACAGCTATGGGCATTCTCCTTCCCATAGCTTTAGTCATCCTGTCCAGTTGTGCTCCCTTGGTGGGTGGCCTGGGTCTCCTTGGGGCTCGCTGTGAAGGAGCTACAAAATACAATTTAGATTTAAATGCTTTAGTTTCATGCAGATCAGCAAACCAGATGGCATAATAGAATGACAAAGAAACATCAACTTTCCTTCAGTGTCTTCCTCTCCAGCTGCATTGTCTTCATCAGCACCTGTAATGTCTTGAGCACCACCTCCACTAAATTCCTCTGCAACTGTATTGTCCTGACCACCAGCTCCATCGCCTTCCTCTGCATCTGTATAAGACCTTTGTGGTGGTGTTTCATCATGACCATTGGTAGGATCCTCTACATTCTGGCCATCTCTCGCTGAAACAAGAAGCCTTTTTGATGATCTTGTTTGGGATTCAGGAGGCTAAACCTGTGATCCTTGAGATGCCCTCACTCTCTTACTAGCCCTAACTCCTGGCGCCATGGTGGGGCCTGTCTTCTTCTTCTTTGAAGCTAGGACTTTCTGACTATACCCTGTAAGAAACTATGGATAAAAAAATCAAGTAAGTCATGTGCAGCAGTAAGCTAGACCATATATTAAAGAACAGGTATGCAAGAAACAAGATGCATCTAAAAGCAAAGGCATATATTGAAGAACAGATTAAAAACACTCAAATGCAATGCAAATATTCCCCATCTAGTACTTTGAAGACAGAAGAAGCACCTTAGTTGCTGGGGGCTATGGTCGCTCAATGATTCGGTGTCATCATCATCACTATCTCCTTGATCATCATCTTCAAGGAGATACTCCGATGAATCCGAATCTTCATTATTTCTTTTCTTGTTTGCTGATTTTTCCCCTTCTTTGATGCGAGATAGTGATACAGAGTTATTAAATTGAAAAGATAGATTTTTTAGGCGAAATCTTGCATCTTCTTTAAATTGTTCGCCACGCAGCGTGCATCCGGCGTCTCTCATAATCAGCTTTTTTCAGATTCTTACAAAAACAAGCAAATTGTGTCTATTAGAAAATAAAAAGGAGTGAACTAAGAGCTAAGAGGTAGTAATACTAGATGGTAGATAGATAAGAGGTAGGAGCTAGTAGTGCCTCTTTGAAGAGCTAAGGGATAAGAGGTGATAGGTTATAGGCAAGAAGTATTAGGTCGAAAAGAACAAAGAGGTACATGTATTTGTGTCTTTGAAGCACAATTACTCTAAAATCTGTGAAAATTTTGAAGATAGCTTGTACTGAACTACTATTTTCCAATCAACACACTTGCATGCACTCTGCTACATTTCGATTATGAAAAGAATTTATTCCCCAAGTGGAAGGAAAGGCATCGGGTGGGATCATGTATTTTACAAATGAGAAGTTTCTTTGCTATATGAGTTTAAGATGAAATAGTGTATCGGTTGTGCAATAGAACCATTCTAATATTCTTTTGACACAGTTGATTAAAAACTAAGAAAAATTTCTAGGTGCTTAACCATGATCTAGCAAGAAATGACCAAATACTCAAAACTACAAAAATAGCTGAAAATGATTCAGATATCTGAGATGAAGCAAATCTTAATCGACAGATCAAGATCTGTGAAAGAAATTCTAGATACATATGTTGATTGTTGGGTCAAATTCTAAGGATCAGCTCCTAAAGTTTAGACTACTGAAACCAAAATGGGGAGGCAAATAGGACCAAAAACACCTCCTAAAGGCTCCAAATGCAGAGGTGCAAGGATTCAAGAAACTAGAAATATACGGCTCCCTAGCTAGGAGATGAACCTATAGGAACATGATTCAAATTTTTGAGCGAGAGAAATTATACAGCATTATCACTTATGACTATTCTTCATGCCTTTCAAGATCTGAGTACATTCGTTATGAATAGTTATTAGAAATCACTGTACTAAAATGGAGTGGAGACAAACTGGGTTCACATTCAAAGTTAAATTACTAACTGCACAGGAAAATCTAGGAAGACAAATTGGGTTCACAATGCATTACTAATTGCACAGGAAAATCTGGGAAGACAAAAAGCAAAATATATCACATACGCCTAACTCAATCTATAGCCAAATGGTTACCTTGATCTTGTTGTGCAAGTCTCTTCCTACCTTGACCCCTGGTTGCCACCATTGCGGATGTATACCAAGTGCTCGTCGGCGGTGGTCGTCAACGGGGAAGCGGACCTGGTGCGGGCGACCCCTAGTCCACGACGACCACATTTCATGGGCGAGGAAGCACTCGGCGACGGCGGTTGTGTTCTGGTGGCGGCTAGGGTTGGAGAAATGTGGGGGAGAGGATGAGTGGTCGGGGGTGAGGAGGGAGTGGGGGTAATGGCTAAATTAGCGGTAATCAGTTTTAGGCGACATTTTTTTTGGCGGCATTTTTTCCCTCCCGGAAGACCCTATGGTACCCAATTTATTTTGAAACTTCTTATTATATTTTTTAGTTATTATCTTAGTTATTTGTTGAATAACTAAAGGATAAAAGCTACAATACCTTAAGTTATGTAGAAATTTCTAAAAACTTGCATGAACACCTTATTTTGGTGTATGATCATGACATAAAAATTTCAAAGGATTTTGACAAAGTGGTACTATACATCACGTACAAGCATGAACATCTCTCACTTAGTTAGAGGGATATATGTTAGACATGTATGACTTTGTCGGGATGATCCCCGACCACTTTGTTAGAATTAGTGAAACTTTTTGTCATCATTATACACCAAAGTGAGGTGTCCATGCAAGGCTTTAGATCTTTTTAGCTAGCTTAGGGTATTTTAACATTTATTCCTTCACTAATCCAACAAAAAATTACAATAATATGGAAACTTGGTCAGAAAATCGCACAGATGCACACAACATCATAGTTTGGTTCCATAAACATCCCATAAAATTTTCAAATGATTTTGACAAGGTGGTACTATACATCTTGTACAATCATGAACAACTCTCGCTTAGTTATTAGGTTATATGTTAGACATGTATGCCTTTTTGCGAGGATGTGCATGACCACTTTCTCGGAATTAGTTGAAACTTTTTGTCAACGTTATACACCAAAGTGAGGTGTCCATGCAAGTTTTTATAATTTTAGCTAGGTTAGGGTATTTTAACATTTATCCTTCACTAATCCAACAAAAAATTACAATAATAGGTAAACTTGGTCAAAAAATTGCACAAATGCACACAGCATCATTGTTTGGCTCCATAAACATCCCATTAAAGTTTCAAATGATTTCGACAAAATGGTACTATACATCTTGTACATGCATGAACAACTCTCACTTAGTCACAAGGTAGCTTAAAGCTTTTATCCTTTAGTCATTCAACAAATAAGTACAATAATATCTAAAAAATGTAATAAGATGTTTGAAAATCAATGAGGTAAATCATTAAGCAATAATATATTAATAATTAATTAAAAATCTGGCAAAAAAATAAACATAGAGACATAGAAAATAATAAACACAACAAATGTGGGAAAAACCAAAAAAATTGGCTCCCATTGGGTTCGAACCCGGGAGCACAGGGAGAAACTCAAAGTGCCTTACCAATGCGCTACTCAAGTGTTTTCATTAGTTCTCGACTGCAGTCTTACTTAAACTGTCCACCTAAGCGTGACCAAATGAACAGGCCTGCAGGCCGGCCCATCGAAACCCCCACGTTAGTCGCTTCTCTGCCGCCGTGACTGACTCCCTCGATTCTCCATAGCGGCGCCGCGATCGCTCCTCCATAGCGGTTGAGCTTGCCGTCCTTGCCGGTCCGTCACCAAGTTCTCGCCCTCGCAGACACTCCCCTTCACTATAGCTACGCCACCCAGACCTAGAGCTTCGTCCACGTATGCTGCAGCGGTGGCGTGGCGGCCACGACTGGCAGTGCCAGAGGCGCCGACACCACCACCACCCGCAAGATCACTCTGGCGCAGTTGTCCACCGCTGGAGCTCCATCTGGCGCGCTGCCCCACTCCTCGCCCTCGATGTCCCCCAATCCTGCCTTCCAGTTTGGAACCACCGAGCTCCTCGTAGCCGCCCACAGTGTTGGACGCTGGGCCTCTACGCCGCTGAACAAGACGATATGCCGCTCTATTTGGGTAATATGCAGTGAGTTCATTTCATGTGTTACAATTCAAGGTCTGGAATTGCAAGTGAAATCGTATGGTGTGCATACTGTTGCCATGTTGCCATGTTGTTCATTCCCATGGCTCCATCTATTGGATTATGACATGGAAACAGTGCCCAGGTATATGCGATATGTAAACCCAAGGCATATGCTGCTAGATTGTCATGCCTATCGTCATTTGGTTGACTGGTTTGGTAAATACAGGACACGCAAGATGTACGTCTTGTGTTTCAAGTCAACTTTGTCTCAGATACTCCTCTTTCCTTACAATAACTTTTTGTGGATGCGTTCTCTTCCGTGCACATCATGTAAAGTCCTTCTCTAAGCCTGACTACAGCGGTGGTCCGTGCCTAGAACTGATTCTTGTGTGCACAACAGTGGCAAATGAATTCCTCCAATTTCCCTCTCACAGCACTGATTATTTGGCCTTGCTTCTTTGTTTCACATTTGTGAAGTGAACCTGCATTTGGGAACTTTAGGGTGTGTTCGTTTCACTTCTCATTTAAATCATTGGAATTCTTTGCCAAATGACACAAAGAGAGAAACCTTTCAAAGAGAATCATTGGGAAGTCACTCCTGTCCTAGTACGGAGAAACCAGACAAACCAGATTTATGCTTATGATTCTACTTCTAGTTTTAAGAATACATTGAGCTAATAGCGGTTGGTTACAGATAAAACGCAGACAAACCAGATTTATCCCTAAAACGTCGAATCATATAGTTCTCCTAACTAGATGGCTGCTTTAGTATTGTTACATACTGAATTAATTTTTTGTAATACCAAACCATCTGTTAGTGCTGACAAAAACTGGTTTATTAGCCTGCCACCAGTAGAGCAGAGGAGAACGCCTGACAATATTGGTTATCAACTTGCAGGTGTCAATGGAGTTCCAGGTGTCGTCACCACTGGTGCCGACGTGGGAGATCTACTTTGTGGGGTACTGCAAGAACAATCATGATGGAACGTGCGCTGCAAGAACAATGAAGGATTCAAGTTTAGATTACTGGACGAGGAAGTGATACCTAAAGCAAGCCGAAAGCATGAAGCCAAATCTGAATTGTAAATTGTAATCGTGAATTATGTAAATTGAGTTCCCCACTGTAAATTATGTAAATTGTAACTTTGATCAATGGAATTGAGTTCCCAGTCCAAATGTGAATGTGTATGAGTTTGATTCTGAATCTGAATGTGAGTCCAAATCTGAATGTGTGTTTGAGTTTGAATCTGAATTTGATTGTGTTATTATGTCAAGCTCTGTGGTTTTTAGGATTGGTTGGTTAGGATGAGCTTTATGGTACTTGCAAATCAGATGGCCTATGAAAGCATGAAGCCAAATCTGAATTGTAAATTGTAACTGTGAATTATGTAAATTGAGTTCCCACTACTGTAAATTATGTAAATTGTAACTTTGATCAATGGAATTGAGTTCCCAGTCCAAATGTGAATGTGTGTTCGAGTTTGAATCTGAATTTGAATGTGTTATTATGTCAAGCTCTGTGGTTTTTAGGATTGGTTGGTTAGGATACAACAGATGTGCTCGACTAAGTTGTAACGCAGCACATGTTTGGTTGCAAGGAACAGACTAAGCTCTGTAGCATCCTTCAATGTAACATTTGGGAAGCATTTTGTTGCTTTTAGGCCTGATATGAATATAATTAGAGGAAGCACAGTTAAATGTCATCACAGGCATCTACATGACACACAGTTGAATGCAATCACAGGCATGTCTAAATGAAAATAGTGATACCAAAAAAAGAATAAATAAAAAAATGTTGGGAAAACAAAAACAATAGTGCAGTCTAGGGACATGACACTGGTCCATACTAGAAATCATCATCTTCATCGTCTAGGGACATGTCATCATTGTTATCATTGCCACCATCACTACTGATCAATGAAGACTATCTCATCTTCCTCCTCATCCTCACTATCTTCACGAATAATACGTTGCTTCTTTTTGCTTATAAGGTCTTGTAAATTTCCTTCAATTATAGTGGCTTCTCCACCTTGAATATTCGAGTAACCTCATTATCAGCCCACCGCTTGCACTACATGCTCAAGATGTCGAACAATAATCATCCGATGCACATCATGACTGTCCTCATCTTTTTCAGCGACATCATAAATATTCCTATGTTCAAATTTACGCACAACTCGCCAATCTTTACCTAAAGATGTGTCTTGCATGCAAAATATCTTTTTGATTGAGTTGCTAAGATGAAAGGATCGGTCTTGTACCATAATGATTTGCACATTAATGGATTTGAAATGTCCGTCATCTCAAGGGCTGTCGTCTTGCCTTCTTGCTTGAACCAATCGCATCGAAATAGAACCACCGTCAAAGCGGACTTGAAGATTTGAGTTATATTGCAACTCAATTACCTCTTTAAGGACTCCATAAAAATCTATGCCGTTCCCATCATGTGAACCTTCATCATTATTACACCACTATTTTGAGTCGAAAAGAACTTCTCACGATCCACAGTGCTACTATTGCACTCCATTAACTATGCAAGATGCACAAGTCTTAACTCGCAGATCTGGGCCACATGGATGGTGCCCACAGTCCTTCGCTAACCGATTCGGATGCTCCTTATGTTTGTTCTCAATCTGTTGCAACAAAAGTACTCAGTTAACCAATTACATATGGATACTAATGCATTTACTAAACCTAGAAACACAATGTGTACTGACTTACATGGCACCTAAACCACTTTGCAAATCCTTGTTCAACCATTTTATCAACATCAAGCGCACCTTGCTGCACAAGATCGTCCCTGTACAAGCTGCATGGCAAAGCTAAGTCATAAGAATAATTTGAAAATTTAGAAATTAAACAAAAACTAATCCCCAAAACATATAATAGATACTTACTCCAAATATTCCTCAGCTTCTTCACAATTATTTAGCACATACCAAACTAACTTATTGAGGACATCATCATCAATGTACTGGCTCCTATTAGATCCAACAAGAGTAACACCATGCTTAAAAATAGAGACGTCATCAGGCAATGGCATCTCTCCATCATTATCATCGTGATGGTTAAATCTATTGTCAATATCCTCCATATACCTAGAACAAAAAGTCAATGTGTCACTTGCCATATATGCCTCAGCAATTGATCCTTCCGGCCTCGCCCTATTCCTTACAAAATTCTTCAAAGTGCCTAGCCTCCTTTCTATTGGGTACATCCATCCGTACTGAATAGGTCCTCTAAGCAGTGCCTCATCAGGAAGATGGACGGCCAAGTGCACCATGACATCAAAGAAGGCAGGTGGAAAGATTTTCTCAAGCTTGCATAGGATCAATGGAATTTCTTCTTTTAGCCGTTTGACAACATCAATCCTTAGATTTCTACTGCATAGTTCCCTGAAGAAGGTCCCGAGCTCTACAACTGCTTCATATACATCCTTCCTCATCCAGTCCTCTTAGGCCAGCAGGTATGATTCTTTGCAGGAGTATGTGGCAAGAATGTGTTTTAAGCTTTCCCTGCACCTTTGAACCATCTTCACTTATGTATCTTGCTAGGTTAGCCGCATATCCATCAGGAAACTTGATACCTTTGAGAAACTTGCATAACTCGGTTTTTGATCCTTCCCCAAGACATATGGAGCAGGTGGAGCAATGACTGAGTTGCCATGCTGCTGTAAGTGCAATTCAGGTCTTATGCCCATATCATGCAAATCCAGCGACGGCTCACGTAGATCGCCAGATCGGTACTGGCCTCCCAGGAGAAGAACTATGGCGGCGCCACGATACCTATGCACGCACGTATGGGACGTCTACGCGACCAGCCGCCACGCACGTATGGCCCATCAACTCGATCGACAAAAAAAAAAAAAACATGATATCATGTTCTAAGTACAAATACAAAAACAGGCTAGCCATAAACACAAAAGGCCGGGAGTTCTAGCGGTAACGCCTCCTCCCTGTCTAGCGGCAGGTCGCGGGTTCGATTCCCCCTGCGGGGGCTTATTTTTGCAAGATGTTGCAAATATGCCCGCATCAAGCCAAATTCGATCTTTTTGTTCGTTTATGTTTGCATGTGTTTTTGAATCCATCTTCAATTCAACTCGCCAATCATTTTAGTCGTCAACACACAGTTTAGTGACCGTTGATTTCTTGCTATTAACATATTTTGACCGATTCACATCATTCTAAAGTGCAAGCCATGCGAAAGTTTGCGTGAATGGGATCTGTCTTGTCAAAAACATCCGTCTGATGGAATATTTCTTTGAGTGCACATTTTGGATTTGAAAACTTTATTCGTTGTCTTACTCATTCACTTATTGTTGGGAATTTTTTATTTTTCATCCTTTTTTAATCAATATTTTAATACTAATCCAACAAAAAAAGTAATTACAAAAACTGATCCTTTGGGTCGCGCCATCTGCATTGGTGCGACAAGGGGAGCCACGCTAGCGTGGATGTTTGACTGGAGCTGGCGTGGCGGTGCGTGGGCCCCGCCCTATTGCGCCAGCGACTCCGGCGCGACAGCACTGTCGCACCAGGCGGGCTGGCACGTCAGGCCGACTTAGGTTTTGGCCGTCCTTGTCCATTTCTTTTCTCTCTCTCTTTTCCTCGCCGCTCTGCCTTACCTGCTAGCCAAGCCACGCGTCGCCGCCATCGCTGCCGCCCTGCGACCACACCCGGGCCGCCGCCACCGCGCCACCCCGACCCCCTCCCACTCCGCGCGACCCTCTCTCTCCCTCTCCCTCTCCATATCCCTCCATTCTTGAGGTGGCCAGGGAGGAATAGGGCGCGACGTGGGTGCCTTGCCGCGGCCGTGGTGCCTGGCCACGGCGGTGCCGCCGGCTGGCTTCCCATCACCGGCGAGTGAACGTCCTAGCTCCGTGGAGTGCAGTACATTGCTAGGTTAAACTCTGTGTCCTCGATTTCTTGATTTGTTAGCTCGTTTCTTGGTTGACTAGGGTTAGGAAATTTGGAGACCGTGAATGTTTGTAGTGTTGATTGTTAAAATTTGATGCGTTGATTAGGTTTAGGATATACTCTTGCCATGGATTCGACGTGAACTACATGTTGCATGGACCTAGGTAGTTGATGCATGGGGGATTTGGATGGGTTAGTGTGTTGGCTTTGTTGACATGACCTAGGTAGTTGATGCATGGACCTATTGTAGTGTATTAGTGAATGGATATGATTTATTTCCGAAATGCGTAGTTCATGTGTTTTTGATGTGTTCGTTCGTATTTTGTAGATGGATCGGTTAGTGCGATTGTTTTATGGTGGCAAAGTCAAAGAAAATGGGGAATTTGAAAGCATGAAAGAACTTGTTTAGTTCTTTAGTACACCTCCTACCTTTGATGGTTTGGTTAGCCAATGCCGGGATAAATTTGGGTGGCCCCTAAGGTTGAGAGGTCGATTTGACTGTGGGAAGGAACGAGCACACTATGTGTTGATGTCTTTGTCATGCGAGGATGAATGAAAAAACTACATAGAAGTTGTCAAGAGTAGCAGTGTTAGGTGCTTGGAAGTTGTCGAGAAGGGGTGTAGCCCAATTGTGGTGGTTGTGGATGATAATGTGGATGCTGAGCTATTGACACAAAAATATGACGATGTGATCAACACACAACAAGCCAGATGATTTGAGTGAAACAAGACCAGAGATCTGTATGGCTTCAACACAGAACCAGCCGATTCTGAAAACCCAACGACGTGCCAGTCAATTTGACCTGCAATTGATAAGGAGAGAAAATCTTATTAGTAATTTAAGGTGGAACATGTCGGTGTTGCACTGGACCGTTCCAAATGTATGGCTAGATAGCCGATTCAATAAGGCTATCGGCTAAATAGTCAATATCATGCGTATCCATGAAATGAAGATCTTTAATCAAGGATTATCGGCTAATATTAAATGATAATGATATGAATCAAAATAGCCGATTCTCATGGAACATCGGAAAGCATCATCGGCTAAATGGAACATGATCGATATAAAGCGTCGAGCCGATAAGTTTGATGAAAAGAGTATAAGATGTGAACAAATCAATTGTCTAATATAAATGAATGTACAAACAGTTTGAATCTAATCTATTATCATCAATAGTGAGGTTGGATCAGATCAATGCAGCTATGATAATGATAACAAACTAAAGCCAAAGAATCTATAAAACCATCTATTTGTTGACAGATTCATAAAAACATGCTATATGTGTGAGAGTATAGGCAAATCGGCTAAAATAGCCAATGCAATCATAGCAAACAAACAGAGTGCATATTCTTGATCATGAACAAGACGACTAATCGATAATTTCCAATCTAAAGTCTTACCAGTGAGGTTTGACTGGATCGATGCAGCTATGGTAGTGTCGTTAGATTAGATCTCATTAACTAGTGAGCTTATTCAAGATTAAAATATGTCTTTGAATGCATACTATGTTTGATTGGAATAGAGATAAAACAGCCGATCTAGCAGAATTAAGCCATCAGTTATAAGATTTAAAGCGTGACCAGATCAAAGGACGACCAATTAAGATGATATGATGCCGATCTATCTCTATCTCAATTAGATGATTTGTTATAATTAATAAAACATTAATTATAACAAGATCGATAACCGGTGAATCAACAAAAAATAGTAAGAAAAATCTTACTAATCTTAACAGAGTCGATAACTAGTGATATTGTATTAAACAAGGTATTTAACACAAGATTGATAACTTTGATCTATATTATGATTCATAAGAGATCAATCAGCTGATGCAGCCTTACAAATTACGATACAGATCGATAACTAACTTATATGATGGCTCATAAAAGATCAATCAGCTGATGCAGCTTTACAAGCACAATACAAGTCATGACGGTACTCACAAGCAAGCTAGAGGTCGATCAGTCGATGTAGCTGCGGGGGGTACAACCCCGGATACCCACGGCAGACCACATGGGCTGCGCCCCCAGGGGCGGCCCAGCCCACGAGACGAAGCCTTGTGGGGCACGATTCTGCTCGGCGCCTTCCGCAAGACATAGGGAAGATATCCTGAAGATGCTACGAGATCTATTAGGATACGTATGATCCCATGATGCTTGTAATCTGTTATTACTTTCCGGTTATCTCTTAGATCTAACCGACTTGTAACCCTGCCCCCCGGGCTATATAAGGCGGGCAGGGACCCCCTCCAAAATCACGGTATATCATACGATAGCTAATACAAACCAACATACCACAGGATTAAGGTATTACGTCATACTAACGGCCTGAACCTGTATAACTCGTGTGTCTCTGTTGCCTTCTTGTTCTTGATCACATGCTCCTCTACCGACCAATCTACCTTCGTGGGATACCCCTCGGAGGACTGCCGACGATATTCTGTCGACAGTTGGCGCGCTAGGTAGGGGTGTGTGTGCTGTTTCCTTGTCGAGCAAGATGGCTTTTTCCGCATGCTCTTCGTCCCTCCCGCGGCCCTGCCAGATCTTCACGGTCGGATCCATCTCATGGGTCATCAATGCTGACGGAGTCGGAGAGCTCCTCGAGCCAGTGTAGATCCATTCTACACCGAACACCCCCGCACCTATGACTGTAGATCCGATCTTGGAACCACTTCTGAGGTCGTCTTCATCAGCGACTCGCCACTCGCTTCCTCATTACCAGAGGAGGCACATCAACAATGACGATCTGATTGAATCCATCGATTAGGTCGGTCTGAAGCTCATCGATTGCCTCTCCATCGCTGAGTCGGCTCTAGACACTTTCGTTCAGCGCCGACCACCCTCCGATCCGGATCTATCGGAAGCTACTCAGCGAACTCCGGGGGTTACGGCCCTGCCCTTTGGAATTGCCAACACCGCTGCTACATACCAAGATGCCCTGAGGGGCAAATTCGCTGACCAGGTGGGGGATATCCATCCTCTCACCGACCAGATCGCCGATCAGCTCCCACCGACGGTCAACATGCTGCACGCCAGCCGAGGCCCCGGAGCATCCCTCCAAACCATCCTGGAGAAAAATCCGGACTCCGAATCCTAGGGCTCCATGGAGACCCTCGCCGAAACCTTCACCGAGCAACCCCCTCTCCCGCCTTTCCGGGGTGGCGCGATCTTCAACGTCAGCATCGACAGCCCCCCTCAGAATGGCGAAATCGATGAGGAACGCGCCGCTCGTGAAAACAGGAACGTCAACTGCGCGCAATGCCATGAAAACGAGTGCGCCCTTGCGATGGCCGAGGCCGCTCGTGACAACCAATTCGACTCACAAGGAAGGCCGCTCCATCGCAACCTTGACCAAGAGTTTCTCCGCGTTGACAGCCACGATGTCTTTAAGACTCCAAGCGCCAATCTGGCGGTGGTCGCCAACGAGCTCGTCTGCCTCCCACAGACGCCCAAGCTCGTCGAGGTCGCCGCTATGCTTAAAGCAGCACATTGTCAAGTCAATGAGATCCAAGAGGATCAGAGACCTTCGTGCTCCACGAGCACGATTCGCCTATCAGCTATGCCTAGATCCAATCGCTGTCCCAGTCAAAGCTGTTTCGCCGACCAGTCACTACCTCTCTAGGGGGGGCCGGGGCCACCGCACCGAGCATCATCGCCAACACGACCAGGAGGTCGAACAGGACACTCGAGTGCACCTCAGTAACCTTCGGGATGCACGACGGCGTATCGAGCAACATCGCTTCGGTCGCCATGAAGA
This sequence comes from Miscanthus lutarioriparius, assembly GCA_904845875.1. NCBI lineage: Eukaryota > Viridiplantae > Streptophyta > Magnoliopsida > Poales > Poaceae > Miscanthus > Miscanthus lutarioriparius. The sequence goes on from CAJGYO010000013.1 coordinate 60,100,837, forward strand.
AGAAGTACGCTGCCGCCAAGAGTACAAGCAAGAGTACGGTAATCCAGACTCAGCTCTGGAGCCGATCACCACCGACAACGCTACAGACAACGGCGTCGACAACCCGAAAGGGCCCCTAGCTTTCACCAGGGCGCTCCGAACACTCCAGTGGCCCCGTGGTTTTAAAATCACCGGGGTCGAGCCCTATGAAGGAAGGATGAACCCAACTCAATGGCTGCAGGCTTACGCCACTGCTGTCCGCACCGTTGGAGGAGACACCAACGTCATGGCAAATTATCTCCGCATCATGCTCACGCCAGCTGCCATGAGCTGGTTTACAAGCCTTGCCACGGACTCCATCGGATCTTGGGAAGAGCTGAACAAAGTCTTCACTGACAATTACATGGCTACATGTACACGGCCGGGCACCAAGCATGATCTCAACCGCATCACCCAAAAGTCGTCCGAGCTCCTCCGCAGCTACATCAGATGCTTTTTCAAGATGAGGAATTCTATTCCCAACATAACAGAAGCTGAGGTCATCACCGCCTTTGTCCGAGGACTTCATCACCGCGAGCTTCGTTCCAAGTTCAACCGCAAGCCACCTATAGGCATCGGCGAGATGATCACGACCGCCAACCAATACGCTGATGCGGAGGAAGCTGAGGTGCATTTCAACGAAGATACGGGCACAAATCGCTTCGCCTCATCGCTCTGACGACCGCCCGACAACCCGGCGCCACAACGACCGCCGCTATGACGACCGTAGTTTCCATCGGGACAACGGCCGTGATCGGCCAGAAGGATCCAAGCCTGGTCAGAATCGCCGCCGCCGGCCAGACCACTGTGTTGCTACCATCAATGAGCCGCGCGCCAAGCGCAACTACGATGAGTAGTACAAGAAGATCCTCGATGGCCCGTGCCCCCTCCACAAGAACGCCAAACACAAGATGAAAGACTGCCTCGGTTTGGCCAAGGAGTTCTAGGACAAAAATCTGGATGACGATGCCAACGGAGGGAACGAAGGCCGCCGATCACCTGGGGGCAATAACAATGCCTTCTAGGACCATGACAAGGTGGTCGCCACCATCTTCGGGGGCCTCGCCTCCATCGAGAGCAGAAGAGAATGGAAGCTCACTACCCGACGAGTGCTCGCCGTCGCTTTAGAGGAAACCACCGCCAACCCCAGCTATCGCTCATGGTCCGAGGTCCCCATCACCTTCAGCAGGGCCGACTAGTGGGCGGACATACCCTACATAGGGCGTTTCCCCCTCGTCCTTGACGTAACCATCCAGAAGGTGCTCTTCAGAAAAGTCCTTATCGATGGTGGCAGTGCTTTGAACCTACTCTTCGCCAGGGCCCTAAGGGAGTTGGGCCTCGCGATAACAGATCTCACACCCTCGGACTCCTCCTTCTGGGGTGTGGTACCTAGCAGGGCATCCAGACCACTTGGAGAAATCACCCTACCATTACAGTTCGGCACGGTAAGCAACTACCGCGTCGAGCATATCAACTTCTACGTCGCCGACTTCGACACCGCCTACCACGCCTTACTTGGTCAGCCAGCTCTGGCCAAGTTCATGGCCGTACCGCACTATGCATATCTGGTGATGAAGATGCCTTCACCTGCAGGAGTCCTATCTCTACGGGCCAACCTCTCTGTTGCCTACGCCTACGAGACAGAGAGTCTCGCTCTCGCCGAAGCCACCGACCTCTCCATCCAGATGGCTAGCGTGGTCACCGAAGCCAAGATGGCGCCACCGATGACATGGAGATCCTAGAGCTGGAGCTTTCTTGCGCCTCCGCCAAGTCCAAAGAAGTCAAGGAGGTCGGCCTCGGCCTCGACAACCCCTCCAAGACCATGAAGATCGGGGCTCACTTTGACCCCAAATAGGAAAGCGCGCTCATCTCCTTCCTATTTGCCAACGTAGATGTGTTTGCGTGGAAACCTGCAGACATGCCGGGGGTACCACGGGAGAAGATCGAGCACTCCTTGAATGTCTCGCCGACCGCCAAACCGATCAAGCAGAAACTCCGCCGATTCACGCTAGACAAGAAGGAGGCTATTAGGGTAGAAATAAAATGGCTCTTAGCGGTCGGATTTATAAAAGAAGTGTATCATCCAGATTGGTTAGCAAACCCTATTCTTGTTCAAAAAAAGAATAAAGAATGGAGAATGTGTGTTGATTATACTCATCTTAACAAACACTGCCCTAAAGACCCCTTTGGCTTGCCTCGGATAGACGAGGTTGTAGACTCCACCACTGGCTGCGAACTGCTCTCCTTCCTTGACTGTTACTCCAGCTATCATCAGATCTCCCTCAAGGAAGAAGACCAGATCAAGACGTCGTTCATCACGTTTTGGGGCATACTGCTACACAACTATGTCCTTCGGACTCAAGAACGTCGGGGCTACCTATCAAAGCGCCATCCAGATGTGCCTCGACCAACAGATCGGCTGCAATGTCGAAGCTTACATCGATGATGTGGTCGTCAAGACCGAGACCGCTGACAACCTTATCACCAACCTCGAAGAAACTTTCGCCAACCTGAACAAGTATCGATGGAAGCTGAACCCTTCAAAGTGCATCTTTAGAGTTCCATCCGGTATACTACTGGGCTACATCGTCAGTGCTCGAGGCATCAAACCTAACCCTGACAAGGTCTCCGCCATCACCAATATGAAACGACCGACATGTGTCAAGGATATACAGAAGCTTACAGGCTGCATGGCTGCTTTAAGCCGCTTCATATCATGCCTCGGCGAAAAAGGGCTACCTTTCTTCAAGCTCCTCAAGGCCTCCGAGCGTTTTTCCTGGTCGGAAGAGGCAGACATAGCTTTCGAGCAGCTTAAATTGTTCTTAACAAGGCCTCCGATCATGACTACACCACAACCAGATGAAACTCTTATGATCTACATCGCCGCTACTTCTCGCGTTGTCAGCACTGCTATCGTTGTCGAACACGAGGAAGCTGGGCACGCCTACAAGGTGCAACATCCGGTCTACTTTATCAGCGAGGTACTTAATGAGCCCAAAACTCATTGTCCTCAGGTACAAAAGCTGTTATATGCAATTCTGATTACATTGCGCAAGCTCCGGCACTACTTCGAATACTACAAGATCGCCGTGGTCACCGAGTTCCCTCTAGGGAACATTCTCCGCAACAAAGAGGCCAATGGCCATATCATCAAGTGGGCTATTGAGCTCGGCACTTACTCCATCGAATTCAGAAGCAGACCTACCATTAAGTCACAAGCGCTTCTTTGATTTCATCGTTGAGTGGACCGAGATCCAAGAACCCATTGCCGCCACTTGCCCCGAAGCATGGGTGATGACGGCGCCTTAACATCACGTCTTTGGCGCGGAATTTATTCATTCACGACCAAAGATAAGCTCCGCTATGTCCTCTGGATACACTTTCCGGCCTCCGCGCGGGAATTCTGTTCATTACGCCGACCAAAGATAAGCTCCGCTATGTCCTCTGGATACACTTTCCGGCCTCCAACAATGCCGTGGAATATGAAGCATGTCTCCATGGTATCTGTATAGCAGCCGAGCTCAGCATCAAACATCTCATGGTGTATGGGGACTCTGCTGGTTATCAACCACTCAACAAAGACTAGTCTGTTCAGTGAGAAGATGGACGATCATTGCGCCGAAATTAGGAAGCTTGAAGGAAGTTCTACGGTATCGAATACCACCATGTGGTACAAGATCAAAATCAGCTAGCCGACCAGCTATCAAAAATAGGTTCTTCTCGTGCTGCGGTTTCGCCGGGGGTCTTCATTCAAGATATCTTGGCGCCATCCATTACAGAAGAAAAGGAAGTTGAAGAGGTTCCCCCTGTCGAGCAATTGGTACTTGTGGTACCTTCACCGGTCGCCGATTGGAGGGAGCAATTCATCAAGTACCTCACCAGCGCTGAAGTACCCGCCGACAAGATCGAAACTGAACATTTAATTTGCCGAATCAAGCATTACGTGCTAGTAGACAACAACTTGATGAGGAAAAGTGCCAAGGAAGGGATACTGCAGAAATGCATCACCCAATATGAAGGGGTAAAGCTACTTCTCGAAATTCACTCTGATTCCTACGGCAATCACGTGGCCTCGAGAAACCTGGTCGGCAAAGCTTTCTGAGCTAGTTTTTACTGGCCCATGGCCATCTTCGATGCAGAAGACCTCGTCCGACGCTGTGAAGGATGTCAGTTTTTCGCCAAGCAAATACATGTACCGACACAAGAACTGCAGACCATCCCAGCTTCCTGGCCTTTCACATGCTGGGGACTAGACATGATCGGGCCTTTCAAGCCAGCGCTAGGAGGTTTCCGGTACGTATACGTCGCCATTGATAAGTTCTCCAAGTGGATCGAGTACAAACCGCTTGTTTTGGCTACTGCAAAGAAAGCAGTCGAGCTCTTTGAAGATATCATACACAGACTCGGCCTCCTGAACAGCATCATCACCGACCTCGAAACCATGTTTACCGGCCATCATTTTTGGGACTTCTGTGAAGACCGGTGCATCTCCGTTAAGTACGTCTCTATTGCCCATCCTAGAGCCAATGGCCAGGTCGAACGGGCGAACGGTATCATCCTTGACGCCCTCAAGAAGAGGCTATATTAGAAAGAAGAAAAGCATCCGGGCAGATGGCTCAAGGAGCAACCAGCTATGGTCTAGGGACTGCGCACTCAAGCTAGTCGTAGTACCGGTGTGTCTCCATATTTTTTGGTCTATGGCTCAGAGGCCATACTACCAGCGGATATTGCCTTCCAAGCACCTACGGTGGAAAATTATGATGACGAGCAAGCTGTAGCTGTTCGGACAGAGGACATCGACTAGGCCAAAGAAGAACGCCTGATCACCTATGTCCGCACAGCCAAATATCTAGAAGGCTTGCGGAGGTACTATAACCGCAACGTAAAAGGTCGTTCATTCACCATCGGTGACCTCGTTCTCCATAGAAAACAAAAGACCGAAGGGTTGCCCAAGCTCACCTCCCCTTGGGAAGGGCCTTATGTCATCAAAGAGGTCACCTGACCAGGCTCTTATTGCCTATGTGACTTAGATGGAATTGATGTTCCCAATTCATGGCACATCGAGCACCTTATACGTTTCTATCCTTGAAACGTTTCAGATATTTACTCTCCACTTTGTGATGAATAAAGTTTTGATCTCCATAATTTGGCTCTATTTCTTTTCTCCATTATGTTTTAATCTCCACGTACGGTCGCCGAGCATTGCAATACTCCATAATGATCTCCAATATGAAATCGCCGAACGGTTTTCTCCAAAATTGCTGAACGATTTCTCCAAATCGCCGACCACGATTTCGCCGAATAAGTTTCTCCAAATCTCCAAAGCTAGCGCCAAATGGATTTCTCCAAAATCACCGAACAATTTCTCCAAAACGCCGACAAATTTTTGCCAAATGAGTCTTCTCCAAATCACCGAACACGTCTTCTCCAAATCGCCAACGTATTTTGCCACGTGTCTTCTCCAAATCGCCAACGTATTTCACCACGTGTTTTCTCCAAATCTCTAAACACTTTGCTCCAAATCTCCAAGATATTTTGCCGATCAGCGAGCAGCATACTTTCTTTTTTGTTCTCTTCGGAGAAGACCCAGTCTCTGATCTCTCCCTACACGTGCTACGGGCTCCGCGCTCTGCGTTATGGGTGGTCGGCTGTGGTTCCTTGGTCGCGCCTATTCATCCTACACGTCTACGGGCTCTGCGCCCGATGTTATGGACTATGGGCTAGCCAAGGCCGAATGCTCAGCACATAACTAATTGCTCGGACGCCGCTTATATTATCTATATCTCCAAGTTATTTTGATAACTGCCGAGCAGCACACGTTCCGCTCTTTTCTCTATGGAGAAGACCCAGTCTCTGATCTCTCCCTACACGTGCTACGGGCTCCGCGCTCTGCGTTATGGGTGGTCGGCTACGGTTCCTTGGTCATGCCTATTCCTCCTACACGTGCACGGGCTCTGCACTCGATGTCATGGACTATGGGCTAGCTGAGGCCATGGGGTCAGTAGCGAACTAACTGCTCGGATTCTACTTATACTCCGTATAAATACCTTATGGTCGTAACTACGAAGATTTTTTTGCTGAAATACAATCTGACTGCATACACATGCACTTTATAACATTTATCATGTATATAAGTGTTTTTTACGCTTTCGCGCGTTCTAACTACACTGTCCAGAAATTACAGATGATATCCACCAAGCAGATCATTGTGCTCCGCCATTGCCGTCCGTCACACCGAACAGGTCTATATCGTCCGCCATTGTCTAGAGAGAGGTAGAAGCAAACCTAGCAAAATGGACAGACTGTAGTACAATTTATCTGATTTGTTATGTGGAACATTATGTAAACTGTAGTTTGGTTCTTACTGACATAAAGCACAGCTACTCTACAATGAAACAATCAGAAATCACCTAGCATGTGGACACAATTAGTTCAGATTGTTCTCGATTAAATGCAATCTCATTTCCAAATCAACATCTATGAAGTATTAACAGAGCACAATTATCGATTGTTCATTGATTGGTTTAGCGAGATAATACACATACATAAAGCACATGAGAATAACTAAAAGCATGGGCTTTAGAGAGACTTGGGCTGCAGATTAGGTTGCTTCCATTTTCATATCCATCCAAGATAATAACCCATTTAGCCATTCCTTGTTTGATACATTGCAGTTTTAATCTAGTATATCAATGACTGCAATATGAATTTATATTTGCATGTAGATTGTTCCCTAGAAATAAGAACGACCTTGATTAGTACTTAACTTATTTAGCAAGTATATAGCTATGTTGGATTATGACCAGTTTTGAGCAAAAGATGAATACAAAATGATTAAAATAGGACATGTTATCCAATTAATGAACAAAATGGCACAAAAAAGCAGATGTCGGGACTTACAAGTGCTTCTCTTCTTTGGTTCACTTTGAGACCATTTTTGGAGCTGGTATGGCGGTCTTGAAGGCCTCCACCAAATCAAGTTCTTCATTTTGTTACGTGCTTGGTTACGCATTGTTTTTCTTTTTTACATTTCATAGATAATCAATTACTGGGAAAGTTGTCGGATAAAATGCAAAATAAGTTGGTTAGTGCAAATATGTACAAGGTACTCTTTACTTACATATGCATGTAAGTGTGCCACATAGCTACAAGAACCCGTAGCCTGATGATACTTGACTTTACTGCGATTCTACTTGTTCTTTTCACATGATTCCTACAAGAGAATGAACATGTCAGATGAGATCATAGGTTCCAAATGAGAAGATCTTTGGAAACTAAATGAGAAAGAATATATGACAAGATACCCGTACCATGTTTTTTGGATTACACCACTTTGCAACAGTACCCTCCACTGCATCGGACATGCATGCAATCTGGAGAAGTTGTGGGAATCTCATTTTTAGGTTTACCATTGAAGTATTTGTTCTTGACCGATAACGCATTTGTCGCACCTTTTGAGCACTGACATATCGATTGCAAGCTTCCTCTGTTGGCTTGTCTTGGGGTTAATGGCCAAGCGCCCTAGTCATATGGCAATTCCATATTTAGTTAGTCAATGCGGAGTTAAACAGATATACAAGTTTACCATAGAAACAATAATGCACTTACGAGAGAGCTTCCCACAAAGTCTTTGTAATAGCGATCATCTCTCTTGTAATCTTTCCAATGAGTTAGGATAGGGACCTTATCCCTAATGATGACACCGACCTCGGATGCAAACTTGGGTCGCTTGAACAGAGTTCATGAGGCCTTCTTTTCCCTTCAAAGAACAATGACTATGGGCATTCTCCTTCCCATAGCTTTAGTCATCCTGTCCAGTTGTGCTCCCTTGGTGGGTGGCCTGGGTCTCCTTGGGGCTCGCTGTGAAGGAGCTACAAAATACAATTTAGATTTAAATGCTTTAGTTTCATGCAGATCAAGCAAACCCGGATGGCATAATAGAATGACAAAGAAACATCAACTTTCCTTCGGTGTCTTCCTATCCAGCTGCATTGTCTTCATCAGCACCTGTACTGTCTTGAGCACCACCTCCACTAAATTCCTCTGCAACTGTATTGTCCTGACCACCAGCTCCATCGCCTTCCTCTGCATCTGTATAAGACCTTTGTGGTGGTGTTTCATCATGACCATTGGTAGGATCCTCTACATTACGGCCATCTCTCGCTGAAACAAGAAGCCTTTTTGATGATCTTGTTTGGGATTAGGAGGCTAAACACTGTGATCCTTGAGATGCCCTCACTCTCTTACTAGCCCTAACTCCTGGCGCCATGGTGGGGCCTGTCTTCTTCTTCTTTGAAGCTAGGACTTTCTGACTATACCCTGTAAGAAACTATGGATAAAAAAATCAAGTAAGTCATAAAAAGTGAGTAAGCTAGACCATATATTAAAGAACGGTATGCAAGAAACAAGATGCATCTAAAAGCAAAGGCATATATTGAAGAACAGATTAAAAACACTCAAATGCAATGCAAATATTCCCCATCAATACTTTGAAGATAGAAGAAGCACCTTAGTTGCGGGGGCTATGGCTGCTCAACAGATTCAAAGTGTCATCATCATCACTATCTCCTTGATCATCATCTTCAAGGAGATACTCCGATGAATCCGAATCTTCATTATTTCTTTTCTTGTTTGCTGATTTTCCCCCCTTCTTTGATCTGAGATAGTGATACTGAGTTATTAAATTGAAAAGATAGATTTTTAGGCCGAAATCTTGCATCTTCTTTAAATTGTTCACCACGCTGCGTGCATCCCGGCGTCTCTCATAATCAGCTTTTTTTTGATTCTTACAAAAACAAGCAAATTGTGTCTATTAGAAAATAAAAAGGAGTGAACTAAGAGCTAAGAGGTAGTAATACTAGATGGTAGATAGATAAGAGGTAGGAGCTAGTAGTACTGCTTTGAAGAGCTAAGGGATAAGAGGTGATAGGTTATAGGCAAAAGTATTAGGTCGGAAAAAGAACAAAGAGAGTACAGGTATTTGTGTCTTTGAAGCACAATTACTCTAAAATCTGTGAAAATTTTGAAGATAGCTTGTCTTTGAACTACTATTTTCCAATCAACACACTTGCATGCACTCTGCTACATTTTCGATTATGAAAAGAATTTATTCCCCAAGTGGAAGGAAAGGCATCAGGTGGGATCATGTATTTTACAAATGAGAAGTTTCTTTGCTATATGAGTTTAAGATGAAATAGTGTATCGGTTGTGCAATAGAACCATTCTAATATTCTTTTGACACAGTTGATTAAAAACTAAGAAAAATTTCTGGGTGCTTAACCATGATCTAGCAAGAAATGACCAAATACTCAAAACTACAAAAATAGCTGAAAATGATTCAGATATACAGATGAAGCAAATCTTAATCGACAGATCAAGATCTGACAGTGAGAAATTCTAGATACATATGTTGATTGTTGGGTCAAATTCTAAGGATCAGCTCCTAAAGTTTAGACTCTGAAACCAAAATGGGGAGGCAAATAGGACCAAAAACACCTCCTAAAGGCTCCAAATGCAGAGGTGCAAGGATTCAAGAAACGAAATATACGGCTCCTAGCTAGGAGATGAACCTATAGGAACATGATTCAAATTTTTGAGCGAGAGAAATTATCTGACATTATCACTTATGACTATTCTTCATGCCTTTCAAGATCTGAGTACATTCGTTATGAATAGTTATTAGAAATCACTGTACTAAAATGGAGTGGAGACAAACTGGGTTCACATTCAAAGTTAAATTACTAACTGCACAGGAAAATCTAGGAAGACAAATTGGGTTCACAATGCATTACTAATTGCACAGGAAAATCTGGGAAGACAAAAAGCAAAATATATCACATACGCCTAACTCAATCTATAGCCAAATGGTTACCTTGATCTTGTTGTGCAAGTCTCTTCCTACCTTGACCCCTGGTTGCCACCATTGCGGATGTATACCAAGTGCTCGTCGGCGGTGGTCGTCAACGGGGAAGCGGACCTGGTGCGGGCGACCCCTAGTCCACGACGACACAGCTCGCGGGCGAGGAAGCACCTCGGCGACGGCGGTTGTGTTCCTGCGGTGGCGGCTAGGGTTGGAGAAATGTGGGGGGGGGAGAGGATGAGTGGTCGGGGGTGAGGAGGGAGTGGGGGTAATGGCTAAATTAGCGGTAATCAGTTTTAGGCGACATTTTTTTTGGCGGCATTTTTTCCCTCCCGGAAGACCCTATGGTACCCAATTTATTTTGAAACTTCTTATTATATTTTTTAGTTATTATCTTAGTTATTTGTTGAATAACTAAAGGATAAAAGCTACAATACCTTAAGTTATGTAGAAATTTCTAAAAACTTGCATGAACACCTTATTTTGGTGTATGATCATGACATAAAAATTTCAAGGATTTTGACAAAGTGGTACTATACATCACGTACAAGCATGAACATCTCTTACTTAGTTAGAGGGATATATGTTAGACATGTATGACTTTGTCAGGATGATCCTGACCACTTTGTTAGAATTAGCTGAAACTTTTTTGTCATCATTATACACCAAAGTGAGGTGTCCATGCAAGGCTTTAGATCTTTTTAGCTAGCTTAGGGTATTTTAACATTTATTCCTTCACTAATCCAACAAAAAATTACAATAATATGGAAACTTGGTCAGAAAATCGCACAGATGCACACAACATCATAGTTTGGTTCCATAAACATCCCATAAATTTTTCAAATGATTTTGACAAGGTGGTACTATACATCTTGTACAATCATGAACAACTCTCGCTTAGTTATTAGGTTATATGTTAGACATGTATGCCTTTGCGAGGATGTGCATGACCACTTTCTCGGAATTAGTTGAAACTTTTTTGTCAACGTTATACACCAAAGTGAGGTGTCCATGCAAGTTTTTATAATTTTTAGCTAGGTTAGGGTATTTTAACATTTATCCTTCACTAATCCAACAAAAAATTACAATAATAGGTAAACTTGGTCAAAAAATTGCACAAATGCACACAGCATCATTGTTTGGCTCCATAAACATCCCATTAAAGTTTCAAATGATTTCGACAAAATGGTACTATACATCTTGTACATGCATGAACAACTCTCACTTAGTCACAAGGTAGCTTAAAGCTTTTATCCTTTAGTCATTCAACAAATAAGTACAATAATATCTAAAAAATGTAATAAGATGTTTGAAAATCAATGAGGTAAATCATTAAGCAATAATATATTAATAATTAATTAAAAATCTGGCAAAAAAATAAACATAGAGACATAGAAAAATAATAAACACAACAAATGTGGGAAAAACAAAAAAAATTGGCTCCCATTGGGTTCGAACCCGGGAGCACAGGGAGAAACTCAAAGTGCCTTACCAATGCGCTACTCAAGTGTTTTCATTAGTTTCTCATTGCAGTCTTACTTAAGCTGTCCACCTAAGCGTGACCAAATGAACAGAGCTGCAGGCCGCCCATGAAACCCCCACGTTAGTTGCTTCTCCTGCCGTGTGATCGACTCCTCGATTCTCCATAGCGGCGCCGCGATCGCTCCTCCATAGCGGTTGAGCTTGCCGTCCTTGCCGGTCCGTCACCAAGTTCTCGCCCTCGCAGACACTCCCCTTCACTACAGCTACGCCGCCCAGACCTAGAGCTTCGTCCACCTATGCTGCAGCGGTGGCGTGGCGGCCACGACTGGCAGTGCCAGAGGCGCCGGCACCACCACCACCCGCAAGATCACTCTGGCGCAGTTGTCCACCGCTGGAGCTCCATCTGGCGCGCTGCCCCACTCCTCGCCCTCGATGTCCCCCAATCCTGCCTTCCAGTTTGGAACCACCGAGCTCCTCTGTTCTTCGCCCACCAGGTGTTGGACGCTGGGCCTCTACGCCGCTGAACAAGACGATATGCCGCTCTATTTGGGTAATATGCAGTGAGTTCATTTCATGTGTTACAATTCAAGGTCTGGAATTGCAAGTGAAATCGTATGGTGTGCATCTTTGTTGCCATGTTGCCATGTTGTTCATTCCCATGGCTCCATCTATTGGATTATGACATGGAAACAAAGTGCCTGTATATATGCGATATGTAAACCCAAGGCATATGCTGCTAGATTGTCATGCCTATCGTCATTTGGTTGACTGGTTTGGTAAATACAGGACACGCAAGATGTACGTACTGTGTTTCAAGTCAACCTGTCTGTATACTCCTCTTTCCTTACAATAACTTTTTGTGGATGCGTTCTCTTCCGTGCACATCATGTAAAGTCCTTCTCTAAGCCTAACTACAGCGGTGGTCCGTGCCTAGAACCGATTCTTGTGTGCACAACAGTGGCAAATGAATTCCTCCAGTTTCCCTCTCACAGCACTGATTATTTGGCCTTGCTTCTTTGTTTCACATTTGTGAAGTGAACCTGCATTTGGGAACTTTAGGGTGTGTTCGTTTCAGCTTCTCATTTAAATCATTGGAATTGCTGCCAAATGACACAAAGAGAGAAACCTTTCAAAGAGAATCACTGGGAAGTCACTCCTGTCCTAGTACAGAGAAACCAGACAAACCAGATTTATGCTTATGATTCTACTTCTAGTTTTAAGAATACATTGAGCTAGCCAAACGGTTACCTGAAAGCAGACAAACCAGATTTATCCCTAAAACGTCGAATCATATAGTTCTCCTAACTAGATGGCTGCTTTAGTATTGTTACATACTGAATTAATTTTTTGTAATACCAAACCATCTGTTAGTGCTGACAAAAACTGGTTTATTAGCCTGCCACCAGTAGAGCAGAGGAGAACGCCTGACAATATTGGTTATCAACTTGCAGGTGTCAATGGAGTTCAGTGTGTCGTCACCACCATCCGTGGTGCCGATGTGGGAGATCTACTTTGTGGGTCTTTGCAAGAACAATCATGATGGAACGTATATTTGCAAGAACAATGAAGGATTCAAGTTTAGATTCTTCGGACGAGGAAGTGATACCTAAGCCAAGCCGAAAGCATGAAGCCAAATCTGAATTGTAAATTGTAACTGTGAATTATGTAAATTGAGTTCCCACTACTGTAAATTATGTAAATTGTAACTTTGATCAATGGAATTGAGTTCCCAGTCCAAATGTGAATGTGTATGAGTTTGATTCTGAATCTGAATGTGAGTCCAAATCTGAATGTGTGTTTGAGTTTGAATCTGAATTTGATTGTGTTATTATGTCAAGCTCTGTGGTTTTTAGGATTGGTTGGTTAGGATGAGCTTTATGGTACTTGCAAATCAGATGGCCTATGAAAGCATGAAGCCAAATCTGAATTGTAAATTGTAACTGTGAATTATGTAAATTGAGTTCCCACTACTGTAAATTATGTAAATTGTAACTTTGATCAATGGAATTGAGTTCCCAGTCCAAATGTGAATGTGTGTTCGAGTTTGAATCTGAATTTGAATGTGTTATTATGTCAAGCTCTGTGGTTTTTAGGATTGGTTGGTTAGGATACAACAGATGTGCTCGACTAAGTTGTAACGCAGCACATGTTTGGTTGCAAGGAACAGACTAAGCTCTGTAGCATCCTTCAATGTAACATTTGGGAAGCATTTTGTTGCTTTTAGGCTTGATCTGAATATAATTAGAGGAAGCACAGTTAAATGTCGTCACAGGCATCTACATGACACACAGTTGAATGCAATCACAGGCATATCTAAATGAAAATAGTGATACCAAAAAAAGAATAAATAAAAAAATGTTGGGAAAAAAAAAAACAATAGTGCGGTCTAGGGACATGACCTTTGGTCCATACTAGAAATCATCATCTTCATCGTCTAGGGACATGTCATCATTGTTATCATTGCCACCATCACTACAAAGATCTTTAAAGATACTATCTCATCTTCCTCCTCATCCTCACTATCTTCACGAATAATACGTTGCTTCTTGCGCTTATAAGGTCTTGTAAATTTCCTTCAATTATAGTGGCTTCTCCACCTTGAATATTACGAGTAACCTCATTATCATTACGCTGCTTTTACATGCTCGATGTCGAACAATAATCATCCCGATGCACATCATGATTTGTCCTCATCTTTTCAAATGACATCATAAATATTCCTATGTTCAAATTTCTGCACAACTCGCCAATCTTTACCTAAAGATGTGTCTTGCATGCAAAATATCTTTTTTGATTGAGTTGCTAAGATGAAAGGATCAGTCTTGTACCATAATGACTGCACATTAATGGATTTGAAATGTCCGTCATCTCGAAGGCCTGTCGTCTTGCCTTCTTGCTTGAACCAATCGCATCGAAATAGAACCACCGTCCGACGGACTTGAAGATTTGAGTTATATTGCAACTCAATTACCTCTTTAAGGACTCCATAAAAATCTATGCCGTTCCCATCATGTGAACCTTCAGTCATTACACCACTATTTTGAGTCAGAAAGAACTTCTCACGATCCACAGTGCTACACTGCACTCCATTAACTATGCAAGATGCACAAGTCTTAACTCGCAGATCTGGGCCACATGACAGTGCCCACAGTCCTTCGCTAACCGATTCTGGATGCTCCTTATGTTTGTTCTCAATCTGTTGCAACAAAAGTACTCAGTTAACCAATTACATATGGATACTAATGCATTTACTAAACCTAGAAACACAATGTGTACTGACTTACATGGCACCTAAACCACTTTGCAAATCCTTGTTCAACCATTTTATCAACATCAAGCGCACCTTGCTGCACAAGATCGTCCCTGTACAAGCTGCATGGCAAAGCTAAGTCATAAGAATAATTTGAAAATTTAGAAATTAAACAAAAACTAATCCCCAAAACATATAATAGATACTTACTCCAAATATTCCTCAGCTTCTTCACAATTATTTAGCACATACCAAACTAACTTATTGAGGACATCATCATCAATGTACTGGCTCCTATTAGATCCAACAAGAGTAACACCATGCTTAAAAATAGAGACGTCATCAGGCAATGGCATCTCTCCATCATTATCATCGTGATGGTTAAATCTATTGTCAATATCCTCCATATACCTAGAACAAAAAGTCAATGTGTCACTTGCCATATATGCCTCAGCAATTGATCCTTCCGGCCTCGCCCTATTCCTTACAAAATTCTTCAAAGTGCCTAGCCTCCTTTCTATTGGGTACATCCATCCGTACTGAACAGGTCCTCTAAGCAGTGCCTCATCAGGAAGATGGACGGCCAAGTGCACCATGACATCAAAGAAGGCAGGTGGAAAGATTTTCTCAAGCTTGCATAGGATCAATGGAATTTCTTCTTTTAGCCGTTTGACAACATCAATCCTTAGATTTCTACTGCATAGTTCCCTGAAGAAGGTCCCGAGCTCTACAACTGCTTCATATACATCCTTCCTCATCCGGTCCTCTTAGGCGGCCAGGTATGATTCTTTTGCGGAGTATGTGGCAAGAATGTGTTTTAAGCTTTCCTGCACCTTTGAACCATCTTCACTTATGTATCTTGCTAGGTTAGCCGCATATCCATCAGAAACTTGATACCTTTGAGAAACTTGCATAACTCGGTTTTTGATCCTTCCCCAAGACATATGGGCAGGTGGAGCAATGATCGAGTTGCCATCTTCTTTGTAAGTGCAATTCGGGTCTTATGCCCATATCATGCAAATCAGCGTGACGGCTCCGTAGATCGCCAGAGATCGATGCGGCCTCCGGAGAAGAACTATGGTGGCGCCACGATATACCTATGCACGCGCACGTATGGGGACGTCTACGCGACCGGCCGCCACGCGCGTATGGCCCATCAACTCGATCGACAAAACAAAAAAAAACATGATATCATGTTCTAAGTACAAATACAAAAGCAGGCTAGCCATAAACACAAAAGGCCGGGAGTTCTAGCGGATGCGCCTCCTCCACATCTAGCGGCGAGTCACGGGTTCGATTCCCCTGCGGGGCTTATTTTTGCAAGATGTTGCAAATATGCCCGCATCAAGCCAAATTCGATCTTTTTGTTCGTTTATGTTTGCATGTGTTTTTGAATCCATCTTCAATTCAACTCGTAATCATTTTAGTCGTCAACACACGGTTTAGTGACCGTTGATTTCTTGCTATTAACATATTTTGACCGATTCACATCATTCTAAAGTGCAAGCCATGCGAAAGTTTGCGTGAATGGGATCTGCATCTTGTCAAAAAACGTCCGTCGATGGAATATTTCTTTGAGTGCACATTTTGGATTTGAAAACTTTATTCGTTGTCTTACTCATTCACTCATTGTTGGGAATTTTTTATTTTTAATCCTTTTTTAATCAATATTTTAATACTAATCCAACAAAAAAAGTAATTACAAAAACTGATCCTTTGGGTCGCGCCACATGCATTGGTGCGACAAGGGGAGCCACGCTAGCGTGGATGTTTGACTGGAGCTGGCGTGGCGGTGCGTGGGCCCCGCCCTATTGCGCCAGCGACTCCGGCGCGACAGCACTGTCGCACCAGGCGGGCTGGCACGTCAGGCCGACTTAGGTTTTGGCCGTCCTTGTCCATTTCTTTTCTCTCTCTCTTTTCCTCGCCGCTCTGCCTTACCTGCTAGCCAAGCCACGCGTCGCCGCCATCGCTGCCGCCCTGCGACCACACCCGGGCCGCCGCCACCGCGCCACCCCGACCCCCTCCCACTCCGGCGACCCTCTCTCTCCCTCTCCCTCTCCATATCCCTCCATTCTTGAGGTGGCCAGGGAGGAATAGGGCACGACGTGGGTGCCTTGCCGCGGCCGTGGTGCCTGGCCATGGCGGTGCCGCCGGCTGGCTTCCCATCACCGGCGAGTGAACGTCCTAGCTCCGTGGAGTGCAGTACATTGCTAGGTTAAACTCTGTGTCCTCGATTTCTTGATTTGTTAGCTCGTTTCTTGGTTGACTAGGGTTAGGAAATTTGGAGACCGTGAATGTTTGTAGTGTTGATTGTTAAAATTTGATGCGTTGATTAGGTTTAGGATATACTCTTGCCATGGATTCGACGTGAACTACATGTTGCATGGACCTAGGTAGTTGATGCATGGGGGATTTGGATGGGTTAGTGTGTTGGCTTTGTTGACATGACCTAGGTAGTTTATGCATGGACCTATTGTAGTGTATTAGTGAATGGATATGATTTATTTCCGAAATGCGTAGTTCATGTGTTTTTGATGTGTTCGTTCGTATTTTGTAGATGGATCGGTTAGTGCGATTGTTTTATGGTGGCAAAGTCAAAGAAAATGGGGAATTTGAAAGCATGAAAGAACTTGTTTAGTTCTTTAGTACACCTCCTACCTTTGATGGTTTGGTTAGCCAATGCCGGGATAAATTTGGGTGGCCCCTAAGGTTGAGAGGTCGATTTGATGTGGGAAAGGCAGAGCACACTATGTGTTGATGTCTT
Source organism: Miscanthus lutarioriparius (assembly GCA_904845875.1). Lineage (NCBI taxonomy): Eukaryota > Viridiplantae > Streptophyta > Magnoliopsida > Poales > Poaceae > Miscanthus > Miscanthus lutarioriparius. The sequence continues at coordinate 60,118,210 of CAJGYO010000013.1, forward strand.
TGTCATGCGAGGATGAATGAAAAAACTACATAGAAGTTGTCAAGAGTAGCAGTGTTAGGTGCTTGGAAGTTGTCGAGAAGGGGTGTAGCCCAATTGTGGTGGTTGTGGATGATAATGTGGATGCTGAGCTATTGACACAAAAATATGACGATGTGATCAACACACAACAAGCCAGATGATTTGAGTGAAACAAGACCAGAGATCTGTATGGCTTCAACACAGAACCAGCCGATTCTGAAAACCCAACGACGTGCCAGTCAATTTGACCTGCAATTGATAAGGAGAGAAAATCTTATTAGTAATTTAAGGTGGAACATGTCGGTGTTGCACTGGACCGTTCCAAATGTATGGCTAGATAGCCGATTCAATAAGGCTATCGGCTAAATAGTCAATATCATGCGTATCCATGAAATGAAGATCTTTAATCAAGGATTATCGGCTAATATTAAATGATAATGATATGAATCAAAATAGCCGATTCTCATGGAACATCGGAAAGCATCATCGGCTAAATGGAACATGATCGATATAAAGCGTCGAGCCGATAAGTTTGATGAAAAGAGTATAAGATGTGAACAAATCAATTGTCTAATATAAATGAATGTACAAGCAGTTTGAATCTAATCTATTATCATCAATAGTGAGGTTGGATCGGGATCAATGCAAAGCTATGATAATGATAACAAACTAAAGCCAAAGAATCTATAAAACCATCTATTTGTTGACAGATTCATAAAAACATGCTATATGCGTGAGAGTATAGGCAAATCGGCTAAAATAGCCAATGCAATCATAGCAAACAAACAGAGTGCATATTCTTGATCATGAACAAGACGACTAATCGATAATTTCCAATCTAAAGTCTTACCAGTGAGGTTTGACTAGATCGATGCAGCTATGGTAGTGTCGTTAGATTAGATCTCATTAACTAGTGAGCTTATTCAAGATTAAAATATGTCTTTGAATGCATACTATGTTTGATTGGAATAGAGATAAAACAGCCGATCTAGCAGAATTAAGCCATCAGTTATAAGATTTAAAGCGTGACCAGATCAAAGGACGACCAATTAAGATGATATGATGCCGATCTATCTCTATCTCAATTAGATGATTTGTTATAATTAATAAAACATTAATTATAACAAGATCGATAACCGGTGAATCAACAAAAAATAGTAAGAAAAATCTTACTAATCTTAACAGAGTCGATAACTAGTGATATTGTATTAAACAAGGTATTTAACACAAGATTGATAACTTTGATCTATATTATGATTCATAAGAGATCAATCAGCTGATGCAGCCTTACAAATTACGATACAGATCGATAACTAACTTATATGATGGCTCATAAAAGATCAATCAGCTGATGCAGCTTTACAAGCACAATACAAGTCATGACGGTACTCACAAGCAAGCTAGAGGTCGATCAGTCGATGTAGCTGTGGGGGGTACAACCCCGGATACCCACGGCAGACCACATGGGCTGCGCCCCCAGGGGTGGCCCAGCCCATGAGACGAAGCCTTGTGGGGCACGATTCTGCTCGGCGCCTTCCGCAAGACATAGGGAAGATATCCTGAAGATGCTACGAGATCTGTTAGGATACGTATGATCCCATGATGCTTGTAATCTGTTATTACTTTCCGGTTATCTCTTAGATCTAACCGACTTGTAACCCTACCCCCCGGGCTATATAAGGCGGGCAGGGACCCCCTCCAAAATCACGGTATATCATACGATAGCTAATACAAACCAACAGACCACAGGATTAAGGTATTACGTCATACTAATGGCCTGAACCTGTATAACTCATGTGTCTCTGTTGCCTTCTTGTTCTTGATCACATGCTCCTCTACCGACCAATCTACCTTCGTGGGATACCCCTCGGAGGACTGCCGACGATATTCTGTCGATAGTTGGCGCACCAGGTAGGGGTGTGCGTGCTGTTTTCTTGTCGAACAAGATGGCTTTTTTCCGCATGCTCTTCGTCCCTCCCGCGGCCCGGCCAGATCTTCACGGTCGGATCCATCTCATGGGTCATCAATGCTGACGGAGTTGGAGAGCTCCTTGAGCCAGTGTAGATCCATTCTGCACCGAACACCCCCGCACCTATGACTGTAGATCCGATCTTGGAACCACTTCCGAGGTCGTCTTCATCAGCAACTCGCCACTCGCTTCCTCATTACCAGAGGAGGCACATCAACAATGACGATCTGATTGAATCCATCAATTAGGTCGGTCTGAAGCTCATCGATTGCCTCTCCATCACCGAGTCGGCTCTGGACACTTTCGTTCAGCGCCGACCACCCTCTGATCCGGATCTATCGGAAGCTACTCAGCGAACTCCGGGGGTTACGGCCCTGCCCTTTGGAATCGCCAACACCGCCGCTACATACCAAAATTCGCTGACCAGGTGGGGGATATCCATCCTCTCACCGACCAGATCGCCGATCAGCTCCCACCGACGGTCAACATGCTGCACGCCAGCCGAGGCCCCGGAGCATCCCTCCAAACCATCCTGGAGAAAAATCCGGACTCCGAATCCTAGGGCTCCATGGAGACCCTCGCCGAAACCTTCACCGAGCAACCCCCTCTCCCGCCTTTCCGGGGTGGCGCGATCTTCAACGTCAGCATCGACAGCCCCCCTCAGAATGGCGAAATCGATGAGGAACGCGCCGCTCGTGAAAACAGGAACGTCAACTGCGCGCAACGCCGTGAAAACGAGTGCGCCCTTGCGATGGCCGAGGCCGCTCGTGACAACCAATTCGACTCACAAGGAAGGCCGCTCCATCGCAACCTCGATGAAGAGTTTCTCTGCGTTGATAGCCACGACGTCTTCAAGACTCCAAGCGCCAATCTGGCGGTGGTCGCCAACGAGCTCGTCCGCCTCCCACAGACGCCCAAGCTCGTCGAGGTCGCCGCTATGCTTAAAGCGGCACATTGTCAAGTCAATGAGATCCGAGAGGATTAGAGACCTTCGTGCTCCACGAGCACGATTCGCCTATCAGCTATGCCTAGATCCAATCGCTGTCCCAGTCAAAGCTGTTTCGCCAACCAGTCACTACCTCTCTAGGGGGGCCGGGGCCACCGCGCCGAGCATCATCGCCAACACGACCAGGAGGTCGAACAGGACGCTCGAGTGCACCTCAGTAACCTTCGGGATGCACGACGGCGTATCGAGCAAAAGTCGTCCGAGCTCCTTCGCAGCTACATCAGATGCTTTTTCGAGATGAGGAATTCTATTCCCAACATCACATAAGCTGAGGTCATCACCGCCTTCGTCTGAGGACTTCATCACCGCGAGCTTTGTTCCAAGTTCAACCGCAAGCCACCTACAGGCATCGGCGAGATGATCACGACCGCCAACCAATACGCTGATGCGGAGGAAGCTGAGGTGCATTTCAACGAAGATACGGGCACAAATCGCCTGCCTCATCGCTACGACGACCACCCCGACAACCGACGCCACAATGACCGCCGCTATGACGACCGTAGTTTCCATCGGGACAACGGCCGTGATCGGCCAGAAGGATCCAAGCCTGGTCAGAATCGCCGCCGCCGACCAGACCACTGTGTTGCTACCGTCAATGAGCCGCGCGCCAAGCGCAACTACGATGAGTAGTACAAGAAGATCCTCGATGGCCCGTGCCCCCTCCACAAGAACGCCAAACACAAGATGAAAGACTGCCTCGGTTTGGCCAAGGAGTTCTAGGACAAAAAGCTGGATGACGATGCCAACGGAGGGAACGAAGGCCGCCGACCACCTGGGGGAAATAACAATGCCTTCTAGGACCATGACAAGGTGGTCGCCACCATCTTCGGGGGCCTCGCCTCCATCGAGAGCGTAAGAGAATGGAAGCTCACTACCCACGAGAAAGTGCTCGCCGTCGCTTTAGAGGAAACCACCGCCAACCCCAGCTATCGCTCATGGTCCGAGGTCCCCATCACCTTCAGCAGGGCCAACTAGTGGGCGGACATACCCTACACAGGGCGTTTCCCCCTCGTCCTTGACGTAACCATCCAGAAGGTGCTCTTCAGAAAAGTCCTTATCGATGGTGGCAGTGCTTTGAACCTACTCTTCACCAGGGCCCTAAGGGAGTTGGGCCTCGCGATAACAGATCTCACACCCTCGGACTCCTCCTTCTGGGGTGTGGTACCTAGAGGCATCCAGACCACTTGGAGAAATCACCCTACTAGTACAGATTTCGCACGGTAAGCAAACTACCGGCGTCGAGCATATCAACTTCTCGTCGCCGACTTCGACACCGCCTACCACGCCTTACTTGGTCAGCCAGCCACCGCCAAGTTCATGGCCGTACCGCACTATGCATATCTGGTGATGAAGATGCCTTCACCTGTAGGAGTCTTGTCTCTACGGGCCAACCTCTCCGTTGCCTACGCCTACGAGACAGAGAGTCTCGCTCTCGCCGAAGCCACCGACCTCTCCATCCAGATGGCTAGCGTGCTCACCGAAGCCAAGATGGCGCCACCGATGACATGGAGATCCTAGAGCTGGAGCTTTCTTGCGCCTCCGCCAAGTCCAAAGAAGTCAAGGAGGTCGGCCTCGGCCTCGACAACCCCTCCAAGACCATGAAGATCGGGGCTCACTTTGACCCCAAATAGGAAAGCACGCTCGTCTCCTTCCTATTTGCCAACGTAGATGTGTTTGCGTGGAAACCTGCAGACATGCCGGGGGTACCACGGGAGAAGATCGAGCACTCCTTGAATGTCTCGCCGACCGCCAAACCGATCAAGCAGAAACTCCGCCAATTCACGCCAGACAAGAAGGAGGCTATTAGGGTAGAAATAAAATGGCTCTTAGCGGTCGGATTTATAAAAGAAGTGTGTCATCCTGATTGGTTAGCAAACCCTATTCTCGTTCAAAAAAAGAATAAAGGATGGAGAATGTGTGTTGATTATACTCATCTTAACAAACACTACCCTAAAGACCCCTTTGGCTTGCCTCGGATAGACGAGGTTGTAGACTCCACCACCGGCTGCGAACGGCTCTCCTTCCTTGACTGTTACTCCAGCTATCATCAGATCTCCCTCAAGGAAGAAGACCAGATCAAGACGTCGTTCATCACGCCTTTTGGGGCATACTGCTACACAACTATGTCCTTCGGACTCAAGAACGTCGGGGCTACCTATCAAAGCGCCATCCAGATGTGCCTCGACCAACAGATCGGCTGCAATGTCAAAGCATACATCGATGATGTGGTCGTCAAGACCAAGACCGCTGACAACCTTATCACCAACCTCGAAGAAACTTTCGCCAACCTGAACAAGTATCGATGGAAGCTGAACCCTTCAAAGTGCATCTTTAGAGTTCCATCCGGTATACTGCTGGGCTACATCGTCAGTGCTCGAGGCATCAAACCTAACCCTGACAAGGTCTCCGCCATCACCAATATGAAACGACCGACATGTGTCAAGGATATGAAATCGCCGAATGGTTTTCTCCAAAATCGCTGAACGATTTCTCCAAATCGCCGACCACGATTTCGCCGAATAAGTTTCTCCAAATCTCCAAAGCTAGCGCCAAATGGATTTCTCCAAAATCACCGAACAATTTCTCCAAAACACCGACAAATTTTTGCCAAATGAGTCTTCTCCAAATCACTGAACACGTCTTCTCCAAATCGCCAACGTATTTTGCCACGCGTCTTCTCCAAATCGCCAACGTATTTCACCACGTGTTTTCTCCAAATCTCCAAACACTTTGCTCCAAATCTCCAAGATATTTTGCCGATCAGCGAGTAGCATACTTTCTTTTTTGTTCTCTTCGGAGAAGACCCAGTCTCCGATCTCTCCCTACACGTGCTACGGGCTCCGCGCTCTGCGTTATGGGTGGTCGGCTGTGGTTCCTTGGTCGCGCCTATTCATCCTACACGTCTACGGGCTCTGCGCCCGATGTTATGGACTATGGGCTAGCCAAGGCCGAATGCTCAGCACATAACTAATTGCTCGGACGCCGCTTATATTATCTATATCTCCAAGTTATTTTGATAACTGCCGAGCAGCACACGTTCTGCTCTTTTCTCTATGGAGAAGACCCAGTCTCTGATCTCTCCCTACACGTGCTACGGGCTCCGCGCTCTGCGTTATGGGTGGTCGGCTATGGTTCCTTAGTCATGCCTATTCCTCCTACACGTGCACGGGCTCTGCACTCGATGTCATGGACTATGGGCTAGCTGAGGCCATGGGGTCAGTAGCGAACTAACTGCTTGGATTCTACTTATACTCCGTATAAATACCTTATGGTCGTAACTACGAAGATTTTTTTGCTGAAATACAATCTGACTACATACACATGCACTTTATAATATTTATCATGTATATAAGTGTTTTTTACGCTTTCACGCGTTCTAACTACACTGTCCAGAAATTACAGATGATATCCACCAAGCAGATCATTGTGCTCCGCCATTGCCGTCCGTCACACCGAACAGGTCTATATCGCCGGCCAACTTCTTCGCTGTGTCTTCCACCTCATCCTCCAGCTGCTGGGTCTCCACTTCGCTCAGCCCCTCGGCGTACCCGCCCCCTATCGCCTGAAGGTCAGTGGCTGGATAGTGGGACCGAACCACAGCAAGGGCGTGGGTAGCGGCAGAAACAACTACGTCGCGGTTGAAGCTCTCCCATGCCATCTTGCACCTTTCGATGGCGATGTTCGGGCGCAATGGCCTGCCGTCGGGCTAAGGAGCCACTAATGGTTCGACGCAATCGAGCACTAGGTTGATTCCGACAACTACGGCGTCAAATTTGTAGCTCTGGGTCCGGGCGTCCTGCTCCAGCACATCGAACTGTGCCTTGACCCTCCGATGGTAGTCTGCAAGCATTACAAAGTTCCATCAAGCAAGAGAGTTACTTCAGCAGTAACCCCCACCAGGGGGTGCTCACCGTTCAGCCCCTCAGCCAGTTTGTTCGCTCGCCCTGTCTCCTTCGCCTTCTCCTCTCGGAGTTGCTCGAGGGCCTGGCGCAGCTAGCCGAGCTCCACAACTTGTTCTACAAGTACATCAGTCATCACCAAAAGTAATCATATCCAACTATGAAAGGCACTTTCATTGATCACACGTACCTTTCTTCTGCTCTGAGATTTGCTGCAGCTGTTCCAACTGCTCGAAAGCATCCTTCAGTTGTGTGGAGACAGTGGCCAGCTGCTCGGACTTGCTCCGCAGTTGTTCTTTCGCAGCCGCCAGCTGCTCAGACAGGACCCCCCCTCTGGTGTTCTAGGTCCCACGCGTTGGACTCAACGAGGTCTCGCTCACGCCGGGCCCTTTGGGTGTTTCTCTCCGAGAGGTTCATCGCCTCCTTGAGTTTTTGGTTCTCCTCGGCGAGGGGCTCCATCCACTTTATCAACTGGTGCCAGTGCTCGGTAGTCTGAGTTATCCCCTAAAAATGCACAATGACAATGACGGAATTCGATCTCTAACGTCAATGACGAATACTCAAGATTCAGTACTAACCTCGATTTGTTTTATTACTCCAGCGAGGGCGGATTTCAGCCTCGTCATCTCCTTGGGGGTGTCCTCTTCCTTGACAACTACCACCTCATCATCGCGCTTGCAGAGGATTCGGACGGATTGGGTTCGAGACTCAGCATGAACGATCTCCTCCACCTCGTCCTCCTCTTCCGCAGCAGTGGGAGGCACCACCGGGGGTATCTGTGGCCGGACAGCGGGTCCGACCATGCCCTACGACGCCTCAGGGGGTACCGTTAGCTCCTCGGGCGCCAATGGTCTCGCCGACCTAGACTCTGTTGCTTCGCTGGCAACCCTAGCTTCAGCTCCCGAGGGCCCGGCGGTACTCGTCGTTGCTTCGGGTATTGTTGCCTACCCGTCCTCCACCGACGCCGACCCCTCGCCATCTCCAAGTCCACCCGCAGCGGTGTTGACTCTTCCACCGGCTACCAAGCACCCGGGGACCCTGACATGGGGGCCACTGGTGTTACTGTAGCAGTCTGGGTGGATGGGTCTGGACCCTCCATATGCCTTGCACTACATCAGATCATTTGGTCAAGCGCCAAAAAAGCTAAGATAAGATAGCAAAGTAACTCCAACACGAGGATATTTACCGTTTGGTCTGCCGGTGCACTTTTTTGAATCGGCGATGCCTACTCGAGCCCCCAGGCGCGGCTGTGGGGTCGACCCCCGTGCTCTAGGGTGAAGGTCTCGCCTCCTCCATAGTCGGCCTTTGCTCTGCCTGCTGCTCTGGGTTTTCCTCCGCCCATCGCTCCGGATTTACCTCTGCCTGTTGCTCGGGGACTCCCGTCACCTGCTCAGCGGGGATTTCTGTTGCCTGCTGCTCGGGGACTTCTTCTGTTCCCATTGATTGCTCCTCCACATGTGTGCTGCGTGGAGGCGCTTGCATGCTCAGAGGAGGAGCAACTAGATCTTCATCGTCATCAAACCACTCGATCACCGCGGCCCTCCGCGTTCGAGTGGTTTGGTCACCACCAAGCGAGATGCTGCCCAGTTTGAGGGGAGCAGCAGCTGCTGTCTTTCTTTTCTTCTGGGCCAGCTCGTCTGCCGCTGCCCTCTTTCCCTAGATTTTCTCTGTCACCACGGGCGAACTCTCCATCCAACCAGCATCGGTGCCTCTGGATTCTGATGAGGCACTAGCCGCATCTTCCTCTGGCCGAGCCGGTGGCCGGGCATCTACTCCCCTCGGCCAATCACCCCTCAGCACATTGGAGAAGTACACCACTCTTTCCTGCGATTGGATCTTTGCATAAGTAAATCAGATCACTACTCGGCAATGCTTCAGGATTAAAAGTGTCGGGAATAAAAATCGAGATGATTACCTCAGGAGGCAGATATGTGTAATTGAAGGCCCTCGTTTGCTTTGGCTAGACGAATGAAATATTGGGAGCGAACAGCTCTGCGGCCCGCTCTACGACATTTTTCTTCATCGGCCGTTCCGTCCTCTCCCAGGTCCCGTCGTCATCACCTCTGTAGTCAAAGCCCGGGGTGGCCCTCTCCTTGCCAGGCTAGACGTGGCGCACTATGAAGCTTGTTGCCACCAGTTTGCCTCTAATTTCCATGCCTTTAATCAGGTCAAGGAGCTCTCTCACTTGTTCCATGTCAGCACTGTTCGATTTCTCTGACCAACTCTTCTGGTTCTCTGGGATATGGTGGACGTCACAGCGGATTGTCGGGTGGCTCTGTTTCATGTAGAACCACTTGGAATTCCACCCTTTCAGTGAAGTGTTCAGCGGTACGTTAATATACTCGCTGGCCATTCCATCCCGGAGCTACAGATATACGCCGCCGACCATGTTGGAGCCACTGCCGCCTTTCTTCTTCAACCAGAACAGGTGTCTGAAGAGGTTGGAGTGCGGCAGAACCCCCAGAAACACCTCATAGAAATGAATAAAGATCGAGATGTGCAATACGGTGTTGGGGTGGAGATTGCACAGACTAATCGACTAGAATTCCAGCAGATCTCGTAGGAAAGGATGAACAGGGAACCCGAACCCATGCCAGAAATAATCCTCAAAGACTACAACTTCATTGGTGTTAGGCATTGGGAAGGGCTCACCACTGGCTGGCCGCCATCCGGCGGTAACGCGGTCAGGAAGCATGCACGCCGTCACCAACCTCTCGAGCTCCACTTCCCCTATGCACGACGGTGCCCACTCTTCGTCACGACTGGCTCCGGCACCTACCTTCTTTGGGCTTGCTTTCTTTGGGTTCACAGTTCTCCTCTTCGGCGCCATCACTCAGATCTGGATGGGGGCTGGCACCGGCAGCGTGTGTGGGTGTGAATCTAGAAGTGTGATGGCTGAGGAGGAAGATGAAATGGCGAAGTGAAGAAGGTGGGAGCGTGGGGGGCGGCGGTGCCATTATAAAGTATTTTCCCCACCTTTCTGCATTCACGGATTTTTGGGAAATTGTTCCCACGATCTACGCCGCTCTGAATTCTCCGACGCGGCGTATGGGCCATTACCTGGGCCTCTGCGCAACCATAGCCCATGTCGTCCATTTATCGCTGTAGTCAGTTGTTACTCGCCGAATAATCACCGACTTCTCCGCCATTTATTGAGGCTCAGTAACCGTTACTGTACAGCCATTCCTCCGGTTCTTTCTCCACGGTTGGATTCTTCCAATATCTCTGCTTGTGGCTCGAGGACTAGCTGCCTGCTTGGCTGGTTTTTCACTATTTCTTTGTTTCTAACCCTAGCACCACGTGACTTCATCACCTACTGTCAGGCTCGAGGACTAAGTGGGCACACTTCACCTTGCGGTGAATGTGCTTTTTGAGTCTACGCTCGGGACTGGCTGCCTGCTCGGCTGGTTCTCTATTCTTCTACTTTGGACCCTGGCACCACATAACTCTGTCACCTACTGTCAGGCTCGGGGACTAAGTGGGCACACTTCACCTCACGGTGAATGTGCTTGCTTTTTTATGGAAGACGCTATGCCTCTAGAAGCTGAACAAGACTAATTCCTTCTCTCGTGGTCGAACTTTAAGTGGGCACACTTGGTCCACTGCGAAGAAATTTTCGATTCTGAACTTGAGCTCCTTACACCCTATGGCAAGCCATGCTTGGGTTATGCTGCTTGGCTATGGTTCGTGCTGCTCGGTAACTGCACACGTAGCTCGGCAACTGCTCACAACTGCTCGGCAACTCATCACGGTGGTCGGACCATGAGTTCGACTGCTCGGCTTTGTTCGCACCAGCTCTAACAAGCTCAAGACGGCATTGCATAATTGATGCAAGGTGCTCGGGGACTAGCTGTGGGGGGTACAACCCCGGATACCCACAGCAGACCACATGGGCTGTGCCCCCAGGGGCGGCCTAGCCCACAAGACAAAGCCTTGCGGGGCACGATTCTTCTCGGCACCTTCCGCAAGACATAGGGAAGATATCTTGAAGATGCTACGAGATCTGTTACGATACGTATGATCCCATGATGCTTGTAATCTGTTATTACTTTCTGGTTATCTCTCAGATCTAACCGACTTGTAACCCTGCCCCCTGGGCTATATAAGGCGGACAGGGACCCCCTCCAAAATCATGGTATATCATACGATAGCTAATACAAACCAACAGACCATAGGAGTAAGGTATTACGTCATACTGACGGCCTGAACCTATATAACTCGTGTATCTCTATTGCCTTCTTGTTCTTGATCACGCTCTCCTCTACCGATGAATCTACCTTCGTGGTATACCCCTCGGAGGACTGCCGATGATATTCTATCGACAGCAGCCCGGTTTGCTGAAGAACTCGCCGAGATCTACAGTACTCCTACTCCTAATGCGATGGTGAAAGCTGGAAAGATTGTATTGATTGAGTGTTCATTTTTTTACAATAACCAGGGTCTAATATTTATACCCAGAATCTAAATATCAATCATACTCAAATACGACTCATTACAATTCTTGGAATAAAAGAAAACTTTCTAACTTAATAATAACTTGGACCCTAATTTTGCTTATCTATAGAGTCCGACACATCTTCCTAGCGCCATTCAAGCATAGCCCATTGACGCCGTCTGCTGACGTCATCTATAAAATAGACAATTCTGACATCGCATCTAAATTAGCTGATACCGATTCACATCTAATCCATTCCTCGATGACACAATCCTAGAAGCTTTGAGTTCCTGCGTTCTTCTTCCTAAATTTTGGTGTAAACACATGCCACCCAATTTTGGGATAAAATAATTTTATTCCAAAATTTCTATTTATCTGCTCACCGTGTTGCAACTGCTCATTCCAAAATATACGCGTGACTCCTGATTTCTCGGGCCCAATTCTATATTATACCCCAACTGTATCATTTCCAACTTCTTTCTCGAGCAAACTTCTGCAATCAAAGCTGCCACCACCAAAGCCTTAACCCTAGCAAATCCTCTGCTCTACCAAGATGCCGTTCAAGTAACCTTCCTCAGATTCAGATCTATTTTGGCTGCAATGGCGACCAGCGACCACGTTCCTAAGGTATACCTTCAAACTTCTGCCTCTCAAGTGTTACCCGCTACTCTGCACTTTTCTCTCCTCTTAAATTCATCTTATCTGGTTTCTAGGAAATAAAGAACGAAATTTTGATTTCATCGGCTGTTATTCCTAATGCCTATTATCTTTGACCCATGGGTGACCCTGATCCATCCGATTTTATCAATCAAGAAACCAACTGAATCTCCTTCAAACAATCTGTAGTAGATTTATCTTCCTAGAACACCAAAACTCCCTTTAGAAACTGGTCCAAAATGCCTAAGGAATGGAGGGATTGGTTCCGTAAGGTATTAGAGAAAAAAGGCTAGAGATTGAGAAATTTATGACTTGAATTAATGCCTAACACTCTCACTGTCTAGAATGGAGAGGAACGACTCACGTCTGATTTCTGCATCTTTCTTTTGGTCCAACACTTTGAATGCTTTTGTTTTTGGTCACGGTCCAATGACCATCACTTTGGCCAATATTTACATGTTGACTGGCCTTAGAATAACAGGATCAATGCAACCCTATGATTTCTTAAGTGCTGGGTCCAAGAAATTAGCCAAAATATTAGACTGCATAGGATAGGTAAAATATTTTGGTTTGAATCAGGTTGCTCAAATGAAATAGCTGCTGCAATTTTTAGTTGTATTATCAAACCCTGTGTACTGCCAGCTGAATTTCGCCATGGCCGTGGCAAAATGGCTACTGGTTCTTTTCTCCCAACTTATGAATTCTATAATCCTTCTTTTGTGGCTCATCAATTCAGCCTTGGTCAACTACCTCCTCGGCTATTCTTTAGGAACACTTTGAAGCCAAGAGAAGGTATCAGTGAGATGATGGAAGCTTCTAGAGTTTTTCAACTAGGATCAGATCTTCCTTCTCTTTGCCTGCATGAATGGACAAGAGCTACCTTCTCCTCAAATCTGTTTGATTCCTGGTGGCAAGAATGGCACTCTCACCTCTTCTGTAGTTTAATTCATCCCAACTGTTTAGCCCTAAATGAAGAATTTGCTTCTGATAGTGAGGTAACTTACTACTTTTCCTACAGAAGGGTTATCTAACAAGTTCTATCAAATCATCTAACAAATTCTTTTGCAGGATACCAAATTTGATCCACCAAGTGTGGACAGGAAAGGGCATCCCATAGAATATTATCCACCATGTCTAGCTTCAAGAATGGGATCAACTGCACCCACTCTAAAAAAGTTAATGAAAACTCTAGCTGCCCCAACAATACTCACATATCAGTCTTCAAAACGCAAGGCAACCCAAGGTGTAACTCAGAAAACCACCACTAGAAAGAGACTTTGCAGAACAAAATTATCAATTACTCAGGTAAATTAACTCATCTCCCCTCTTAAGATGATATTCAACTTCTAATTCAATTCTTTTCTTGCAATCATCGACTATTGCATCTCAATCTGCTTTGGGTGCTGAACTGCTGTCCCAGGCACTTAAATCAGCATCTGCTAATCTCTCATCAGCTAATCCTCCTAAGGAGCTGATTACAATTAAAGTAACTGATGTCCTTGACAAATCCCAGATGATAGAAGATGAGAACCTCTCTACTTCACCACTTGATACTACCAAGGTATCTCCTCAAGCCTTCAATCTTATGCAGTCCTCACTCTTCTCTGATCTTTTTCTTTTATCAGACACCACCTTGGAAAACATCTCCACAAGAGCAAAGATCTGACAACTCACCAGTTGAAGAGGACCTTGTTGATACTGATACTCAAACTGTTGATTCTCTAGCTCGGCAAATAATCAATGGTAAGAAATTCATATGCTCATTTTATCATTCTATAGCAATTATAAAATGAAAAGCTTCTTGATACTTGCAGACACTAGCATCGAAAGCCCAGAGCTGATTCAACTGAATGTTGAAAAAGATGTTGGCACATCATTGGTTGTTCCTTCTCCTCGGCCAGAGTCTCTTCCAGAAAGGTACTGTGTTCCCCTCATGATTCATCTCATTATCAACCCATTTGCCATTTCTAATAAGATTCCTTTTGTTCACATATAGGCACTTAACTCTCCAGCTTTGAGCTATTCTTTTAACTTTGAGGAATATATAGATGAAAACGAGATAAGCTCATCAGCCATTTCTTCTCAAGCAATCGTATCAGATGAGACCAAAAATCGGCTAAAAGACATGCTGCCAATGCTCGAGAGGAATATAACCGATTTAGTGCAGGTTGTAGACCCAATGAGAAGAATCTTCTTGGCCATCAAGGATAATTTAACCCTAAATCTTGCTAAGGCCTTGATACCTATGTTCAATATCGAAGACCAAGCTCACAAGGTGAAAAAGGCTTAAAGAAATCTGATTGACCGTGAAGCTTTGATGGCCAAGAAAAATTTTAACAAACAGGAAGCTAAAGAATTAGCACAACTGATCGACAATTTGAAGAATTCTTCTTTCAAAATTGAACCAGAACTAAATCAACTAAGAGCTAGGTGTGCTGAGCTTAAAAAAGAATTGGAAAGTGTGAAAACTACCATTAAACGTCATGAGTCCAACTTGACTCAGATCCCCAATGCTATCAAACAGAAGAAGTAAGAAATGTTGACCAAGGTCAAAGAAGGCAAAGCTATTCGCAACAGTCTTGTGAGCATTCCCAGATCAACCAAAGAAGACAAACAACAAATTACAGAAGTTCATGCTATTTGGCTGAAAGCACTAAGAGCAATTCATGCTGCTCTTAACTTGTAATTTATATTCTAGCATCTATAGTATATATTCTGTGTAAACCTGATGATAATTGTACTCTTCCCGTTGGTCTACTATACTTCTTGGTTTGGCTAGAATAACCGATTTAAATTAGCTGATTTCTGATCCTGACTTTATTCTGACTTAACTGAATATGAAAACGACCCTTATTGCAAAAACCCTTCAAATCCTTCTCGGTCATCAACGCCTCATTCCTTTCGTTATTAGTGAAGCGGTGCTTCCCCTTCTATTAATTGGGGTTGCTTTCACGCGTTCCAAGATATCTACCATCTCGCCTTCGTGGCCATAAAAACCAGCCAAGGGCCTCGGTCTCAAACACATCTGTATCTAAAACTGTCTCTCATTCTCTCGCGTCTTTCCACCTTCAAGAACCCTGTAGCGGTTTCTTCTTCCCCTCTCAAGATCCAAACCAAAAACTCATGGCCAGCGAAGACAACCGCGGCAAGCGCACAACGGAGGAGGTCCTAGAGGAGAACATGCCAATGAGCCAGCGCCACTATCGCATGAGGTAAGATCAAACGCCTTCTATTCATGACAATGAATCATCTTCTAACTTGTCTATAGGTTCATCCTGAATGACAGACTCCAACCTCCTCCTCCCAAGACCGATGGTCCCTCCAATGCTGCACCTACCGCCACTGCCATGCCGGACTCGTCGTCGGACTCCTCTGACTCGTACACCGGCGACGATGCCCGGCGCTTCCATTAGGAGTGGAGGGCTGCCAAGGACCATTATTCTGAGGCAACTCGAGAAAATGGTCAGCTTGAGATCCGTCTTGAGGCCTCCTAGGCCGCCCTCCTCATCGCAGAGGAGGAAGCCAACGCCGCTCGGGTGAGTTTGGCCGAGTCTGACGCCATGGTGGCGGGTAAGCCTAGTTCCAAGAAAACCCTCATTCTTATCTTCACTGCCCCTTTCTTGACAATATTCTTGCCTCTTGGATTGCTAGCCCTAACGGTACAGTTGGAAAACCTCCAACTAGTGGCAAATGTAGCTACGGCGGCCGTCAACACCCCGGGGCCCTCTTCTCATCAACCACCTGCATGACATCTCGGCGCGTGCCCAGGAGATTGCCCTCCATGGCGTTCATCGTGGTGCAGTGGTGGCTCTGGCCACGGCGCAAGTCTAGACCAGGCACAACCTTCGCACCATGGAGCTGGGCTTCCCAATGGCTGATGATCCTGACATGAACAAGGAGCTGATTGAGGACTTCGACGATGCCATGGCGGCCATTGTGGATATCACACCAGCACAAGATGTTGTGAATAAGGTGTTCGATTAGTCTGTACTAGGAGCAAATAATGAATGAATAAAGTTTTTGCCTTTTCCTTATGAATTCATCCCTGAAACTACCATTACATGAATCATAATTGTCCTTATGTGTGTTTTTGCTCTATAGGCGATACATATCATATTGGCTTTTACCCCTTTAGTTTAATCTTTTTTTCTTTTTTTTAACTAAAGGCGATACCCTCCTAATACCGGCTATTAGAGTCAATGACTAAACAAATCGGCTATAAAATATTAATCCAAACGCTAGGATAATACTTCTTTAGAAATTTTCCATTGATTGCTCTATCAAACTCCTCTTCCCCTTCTAGCGTTTTCAAAATATAAGCATTGCTAGGCACACAACGTTTAATCCAACAAGGACCTTCCCAATTAGGCGATCATTTGCCAAACCTGCTGTCTTTAGACCCAATCGGTAATCTTACTTTCCAAACTAACTCTCCTTCACAAAACCGTTTATTCTTGACTTTTTTATTATAATGCCTTCAATCCTTAATTTATTGGCCTCAATATTTTCAAGAGCGCATAGCCGATGACAACTTAAGTCCTCCAAATCATTCATCATAAGGTTTTTATAGACTTCGACTATCAAATCATTTTGCAATGTAACACGTCTTGATCTAGTCTAAATCTCCCAAAGAAGAACTGCACTATGCCCATATACTAACTCATAAGGTGATGATTTAATCGATCCATGACAAGCCATCCTATATGCCCACAATGTTCATTAAGTGTCAGGTACCACTTCCTTGGTTGCTCTTCAATTTTCTTCTTAATCAACTTAATCAAAATTTAATTGGATGCCTCTGCCTGGCCATTAGCTTGAGCATAATAAGGAGAAGAATTTAGTAATTTAATTCATATACTGGTAGCAAAATCTCTGAATTCTTCTGATGTGAACATTGTCCGTTGATTAGTAGTAATGGTTTGAGGAATCCCAAAACAATAAACAATATGCTCCCTGACAAAATCAACCATATTATTTGAAGTTACTGTTTTCAAAGGAATCGCCTCAACCCACTTTTTAAAATAATCTATTGCTAGTAATATAAACTTGTGCCCTCTACTTGAAGGTAGAAAAATCTAGCCAATTAAATAATTCCCCAGCCTCGGTTTAAAGCTGATGCACGCGATTTCTGAACATTACCAAAACGCTGACAATCATGACACCCCTTGTAATATTCAAAACAATCTTCTAATATTGTTAGCCAAAAATATCGAGACCTGCGAATAACCCATTTCATTTTATAAGCCGATTGGTGAGCTCTGCATATTCCTTCATGTACTTCTCCCATCAACACTCTTGCTTCTTCTTGATTTAAACATTTAAGCAAAACTCCATCGACTATTTTGTAATACAACTGATCATCTAACAAAACATACTTAGTCGATTTATATCTTAATTTTCTGGTAACCTTTTGTGATGGATTCTTGAGGTAATTGACTATTTCAACTCTCCAATCATTAGCCAAGGTCTCACTACTTAAGAATTCTTGGAACACTCAATAGCCAGACACATTCTGAGCTAACCAATTGGCCTCTTGATTCTATGCTCTTGGAATATGCTGAAAAGAAGTAAGGGGAAACTCCTCAAATAACTTTCGACATTCATCATGGTATCCCTTCAGAATATCATCTTTACATTCATACAGGCTGATCAACTGATTAATAACTAGCTATGAATCTCCAAATATTTTAATTGACTTGGCTTTTACTTCCTGAATAAGTTGAAGTCCCTTAAGAATATTCTCATATTCTGCTTGATTATTGGTTGTCATTGGTTTGGTTTGAAAGGCAAACTCAAAACTTGCCCCCAAGGTGAAATAATAACAATACCAATGCCACCACCTTGCTTGCACGATGATCCATCAAAGAACAATGTCCAAGGCATAGGTTCCACATAGCCGATGCTTGGTTTATGATGTTGAGTAATAAAATTGGCCATCACTAGCCCTTTGACTACTTTAGCCGATTCATACCTCAAGTCAAATTCTGATAATGCAAGAATCCACTTTCTCATTCTCCCATTTAATATCGGCATTGACAACATGTGTTTGATCACATCGGCTTTAGACACAACTATACACTCAATCGATAATAAACAATGTCGTAATTTAATGCAGGAGAAATATAAGCATAAGCATAACTTTGCAATAGGAGAATATCTTGTGTCTGGATCCAAAAGTCTTCTCCTTAAATAGAAAACAACCCGATCCTTTCTTTCAAACTCTTGCATCAAGGCCGATCCAATCATTTGGCTATCGGACAACACGTACAACTTAAAAGGCTTACCTTGCTAAGGAGGAACCAGCACAGGTTGAGATTTCATATACTCTTTTATCTCCTCAAAAGCTTTTTGTTGTATGTCACCCCACTTAAATTCTTGATCACTTTTCAACTTCAACAAAGGAGAAAATGACAGAATCCTTTCTGACATAATTGAAATAAACCTTTTGATAAAATTAATCTTACCAAGCAGAGATTGTAATTCTGTTTTATTAGTTGGAGGTACTACCTCATGAATTGCTTTCATACTTTTCTGACCAATCTCAATTCCTCTCTCATGGACAATAAAACCTAAAAATTTCCAGTTGACACTCCAAAGACACACTTATTAGGATTCATCTTTAAACCATGTTTTCTTGTACACTCTAAAGTCTCCCACAGATCAGCCAGATGTTCTTTGTACCCTTTGGATTTCACCACCACATCATCAATATAGATTTCAACAATCTTGCCGATCAACTTGTGAAAAATATAATTTATTGCCCTCTGATAAGTTGCATCATCATTCTTCAATCCAAAAGTCATCACAACCCATTCAAATAAGCCGATTGCGCCGGGGCACCTAAAGGCTATTTTTGCTGTCTTCTTTAGCCATAAAAATTTAATTATAACCTATATTACCATCCATAAAACTAATTACCTTGTGCCAGACTGTTGCATCTACCAACATATCGGCTATTGGCATCGGATAACCATCCATCGGTGTAGCCTTGTTCAAATCTCTGAAATCAATACAGACTCTCAACTTCCCATTCTTCTTATACACAGGAACTACACTCGATATCCACTCTGCATATCGGCATGATCGGATAAATTTTGCTTCTAGTAGTCTTTCAGTCTCCTTCTTAATATCATCAAGAACATTTGAATTAAATCTCCTTGGAGCTTGTTTAAATGGCCGATATCCAGGTTTGATTGACAACCGATGTTCAACAATTGATCGATTTAAGCCAGGCATTTCATAATATTCCCAAGCAAAACAATCTTTAAATTCCTTTTCTATCAATTCTTGTTTATACTTAGAATCCAATGTAGCACTTACATATGTCGCCCTAGGCCTATCTCTAGGACCAATATCTATTTCTTCTAACTCATCGACCGACATAAAGCCATGTCCTAGTTTACCATCTATACCATCTATTAGATTATCCATTAAAACAAACTTTCAGAGCCGACTGCTTGGATCGGTTGTTGGCCTTCATCATTGATTCTAATGAAGCCTCCTTCCCATTTCTTGCCAGAAAAACACTCAAAATCTTCTAGTTCCCAAAACATTAGATTAGCTATTGCTATACTCATAGAATCATCATCATGAACTAGCTCAACATTGTCTCTATGCCACTGAATCAAGCATTGATGCATAGTCGATGGTACACAACAATTGGCATGAATCCAATCATGACCAAGGAGTAAACTGTATAAACCCTTTCTATCAATGACAAAGAATGTAGCGAGGAAAGTCTTGCTTCCTTTTGTCAATTCAACATTTATTGCCCCCTAGTCTTGGACGCATTACCCCAAAATCCTTAAGCATCATGTCAGTCTCAATCAGATCTTCTGGTCCTTTACCAAGCTTGCGAAAAGTAGTATAAGGCATCAGATTAACAGAGGCACCACCATCAACAAACATTTTACTCATCGGCTTCTCATAGATAAAACATTTCACATATAAAGCCTTCAAATGCCGATGCTTAACCGGTTTATCAAATATAGCTTGTTGTATCAATGTCAACTGGGCTGCCATCTCTTTATACTCTGATTCATCAAAATTTGAATAGACTTTTTGATCTGCTGGAGCTTTAAATTCAGATGGTAAAAGAAAAGCCATTTGAATATTAGTCTATGGCTGACCCTTATCGGCTATTTGTTTAGCACGCCATACTTGTGGTTTACTAGATTTCTGAGCCTATTCTAATTCTCTGCTCCTTAGGCATTGTACTCTTCTCTTCTGACTTCGTGTTAAACCTCCTAGACACCACTGTCCTTCCTACCAAATATACTCTTCATCATCTTCTTCTTCATAATCGGCCCAGTTTTAATCAACAACTCGCTTTCCAAGCCGATCATGAATGCATCTATTTTTTAAGCACCGATCCACATCATTATGTTGATATTCGATTCAATCATGGATAGACCGGCGGTTGACTTGAGATTGCCTAAACTCCTAATATTGTTTGCTATATTCTAGGCAATTATTTTTAGTAGGCAATCTCAAACCTATATTCCAACAATGTCTGAAGAAATGACAATTCCAATGTGACTCAGCTTGTTCTCTTTCATATCTCTCTTCTTCTTGTTGATGTTGGTATTCCTTCTCTTCTAACCAATGCTGATAATCTTTCTCCTTCTGTCGTTGCCATTTATTCAACAGAATTTGAGATGTAACACGTGGTCTCATGGCACCATCTCTCGACATTTCTCCCTGCTTATATCAGCTCTTTTGTTGGTCACGATGCCTTTTAATTTCTCTATATTCATCAGCCAATATTTGCATCTTCGGATCAACTGTTCCAGTTTCTCTTGCCCTTGCTGATGTCAAAACTTTAATTTTCCCTTTGAACAACTTAGCATGAACCATGTTCTAATCCTTTGAGAAAGGATTATCATCAACTTTTATTTTCCAAGCTAGATCAAATTTAAGCTTCTCTTGTTGAATAGCCCTCTGAATATGCTGCCGAAAAATCCTACAATCATTAGTAGTATGAGAAGTAGAATTATGGTACTTGCAGAATTTCTTATTCTTCAACTGATCGGGAGGTAATATAACATGATTGGCAAGCAGTTTAATCTATCCCTTCTCAAGTAATAAATCAAAAAGTTTGTCTGCTTTTGTAACATCAAAATCATAACTTTCTTCAACTTCTTTTCCCCAATGATTTAGAACCATTACTATCTTTTTACCCTAATTCTATTCAACTGTGGCAATTTCCTCTTCTTCATCATCATCATCATTGACTAAATATGGATTATGAGCTTCAGTGATTGCAACATTCTTCTGGAATCGGTATCTCTGCGCATATTCTAGAATTGGCTATTAAGTGCTGCCACCCGTTGAGCCAATTGACCTAAATTGTCAAATTCTTACCCATGCAGCTTTTCTCTCCATGTTGGCAACATTCCTTGAACGGCCAATGCAGCTAGCTGATCATCAGTCAAATTCAACGAAAAGCATAAGTTTCTTGTTTCTTAGAACCTCTGAAGTAACTCAGCACCCGATTTATTAGCTCTTTGCTTTATAGTTGTCAAATCTGTGATCTTTCTTTCCCCTATCCTAGTGTAGAAATATGTACAAAATTTCTTTTCAAGATCACTCCAATTGGCAATAGAATTAACCGTTAGTGATGAAAACCAAGTGAAAGCTGGTCTTGATAGGGACAAAGAGAAGAAACAAACTCGATGCGCTTCTTCAACAGAGGCTTCACTCAACTGAGTAAGATATCGACTAACATGTTCTATTGTACTTATGCTATCTTGGCTAGTGAACTTAGCAAATTCTGGAAGCTTGTAGTTCATAGGAAGGGCCACCAAATCATACCACTCTAGATATGGACGTTTATATGAAAAGGTCTGCCATTTTGGTTTTAAACCAACATATTTTTCATCATTTCAGCAACCCTGAGCAACAATTCATCAGCACTTGAGTTTGAATTTCATGGCAATTGTTGACCCATCAGCAGATTGAAATTTTGAGTGCCTTGATATCCTGGATTTGAAATCATATTGAGGGTATTATAATCTAAACCATAATGAAATCCTTATGAAATATCTATCTGTCGGGCCCCTTGCTGATTTACTGTTTAAAATCTCTGATTGAAAACATTAGGATCTGTATCTCTACAAATCCTTTAAACCGATGGTGCTATTTTTTGATCCGACGGTGGTATTTGGCCTGATGTACCAAAATTAACCATCTGATTCTGATCTTACCCTGTCGGCTGTTGTACATGCTGCAAGGATGATCTAGGATTATATTGCATTTGATTAGTAATAGCACCCTAAATTTGCTCAGATAAATTCTGAATTGCCTGGGCATCATCACTCTTAGCTAGTGCTGCTTTTTGATGGCTAGTACCAGCTTGATTAGTCCCCTGAGTTGATAGATGCACAATATTGTAATAAGCCAGTCCAACCTGATCAAGTGAAAATCCATGAAACACCTCATTCATGGTATTGTGGAATGTATTCAAGAAAGCTGTATTATGATTCAGCATTGCATCATGAACAGATTTGTTGACAGCTTCTACACAGAATCACCTATCATCAACTTCGTCTATATCTGACTGTCTATGCATCAAAACTCTCGGCAGTGGATATTTCTGAACAACTTTATTGTCACGTGTTTTGGTGTATGACAACAAGCACTTGTTCTGAAACTCCTCTATAGCCTTACCAATGATATCCTTATCCTCATCAGGTAAGTCTTCATAAGGTACCATAAGAATATCCTTGTTGTTATGAACCATCATGATGATTGTGGTCCCACTGGGCGTGCCAAAAAGTGTGTTGATACAAAAAAGTGGTGATGTGATCAACACACAGCAAGCTGGATGATCTAAGTGGAACAAGACCAGAGATCTGCTTGGCTTTAACATAGAACCAGCTGATTTTGAAAACCCAACGACGTGCCAGTCAATTTGACCTGCAATTAACAAGGAGAGAAAATCTTATCAGTAATTTAAGGTGGAACATATCAGTGTTGCACCAGACCGTTCCAAATGTACGGCTAGATAGCCGATTCAATAAGGCTATCGGCTAAATAGTCGATATCCGGCGTATCCATAAAATGAAGATCTTTAAATCAAGGATTATTGGCTAATATTAAATGATAATGATATGAATCAAAATAGTCGATTCTCATGGAACATCAGAAAGCATCATCGGCTAAATGGAACATGATCGACATAAAGCGTCGAGCCGATAAGTTTGATGAAAAGAGTATAACATGCGAACAAATCGACTATCTAATATAAATGAATCTATAAATAGTTTGAATCTAATCTATTATCATCAACAGTGAGGTTCGATCGGATCGATGCAGCTATGATAATGATAACAAACTAAAGCCTAATAATCTATAAAACCATCTATATGTTGACAGATTTATGAAAACATGCTATATGCATGAGAGTATAGGCAAATCGGTTAAAATAGCCGATGCAGTCGTAACAAACAAACATAGTACATATTCTTGATCATGAACAAGGCCACTAATCGATAATTTCCAATCTAAAGTCTTACCAGTGAGGTTCGACTGGATCAATGCAGCTGTGGTAGTGTTGTTAGATTAGATCTCATTAACTAGTGAGCTTATTCAAGATTGAAACATGTCTTTGAATGCATACTATGTTTGATTGAAATAGAGATAAAATAGTCGATCTAACGGAATTAAGCCATCAGTTATAAGATTTAAAGCGTGACCAGATCAAAGGATGACCAATTAAGATGATATGACGTCGATCTATCTCTTTCTCAATCAGATGATTTGTTATAATTAATAAAACATTAATTATATCAAGATTGATAACTAGTGAATCAACCAAAAATAGTATGAAAAATCTTACTAATCTTAACAGATTCGATAACTGGTGATATTGTATTAAACAACAAGTTATTTAACACAAGATCAATAACTTTGATCTATATTATGATTCATAAGAGATCAATCAGCTGATGCAGCCTTATAAACTATGATACAGATCGATAACTAACTTATATGATGGCTCATAAAAGATCAATCAGTTGATGCAGCTTTACAAGCACAATACAAGTCATGATGGTACTCACAAGCAAGCTGGAGGTCGAACAGTCGATGCAGCCCTATTTACTGAAGAACTCACCGAGATCTACAATACTCCTACTCCTAATGCGATGGCGAAAGCTGAAAATATTGTATTGATTGAGTGTTTGTTTTTTTATAATAACGAGGGTCTAACATTTTTACGTGGAACCTAAATATGAATCATACTCAAATACGACTCATTACAATTCTTGGAATAAAAGAAAAAATTCTAACTTAATAATAACTTGGACCCTAATTTTCCTTATCTGTAGAGTTCGACACATCTTCCTAGCTCCATTCAAGCATAGCCCATTGACGCTGTCTGCTGATGTCATCTATAAAATAGCTAATTCTGACATCGCATCTAAATCAACTGATACCGATTCATATCCAATCGATTCCTTGAAGACACAATCCTAGAAGCTTCGAGTTCCCATGTTCTTCTTCCTAAATTTTGGTGTAAATAGGAGCCCATAGAGAACCTTACCCAAGACGAAGAGTTACAGGCGGTTGTCATTAGAGAAGTGGATAGGTCATGTGAGCCCGATGCCTTGAATGATGATTTCAATGAAGAAACGTTTGATGAGGATGATGTCAACGAAGATGGAACACATTATATGGATGACATATCCCAAGGATCGAAGGATGATGAAGTTGATGTTGCCTCCACGGATGAAGATGACTTTACTTTGGGGCCAAGTACTTCAGATGATGTGTTGGAGGATGAGTACAGGTCTGAGCCTAGTAGCGAGGACGAAAGTGATTGTTGTGAGGGAGGGTTTGCGGACACAATAGGAGTCCTAGCTCACGGGTCATTGAGAATGGAGTACAATGACGTCGAATTGAGGCTATTGAAGGCTGTCCATGTCGAGGTACCCTAGGTACCAAATGTCATGGACATTAGTATGGTTGACTAGGCAATATGTGACACCGTTTTGACATTGTTGGTTGATGAGGTGCCAGATAGTGAGGAGGTGGAGATTAAGAAGGGAATGGTATTTGATACGTTGGAGCATCTCAAGTATTTCCTGATGGGTTATGCCGTTAGGTTTCATAGGCTATATTATGTGACCCACTCTGACAAGAACAAGAGGTACACGGTGCTTTACAAGAATGGATGTCAATGGGGTCTATGGGCTCTGAGGCAGGGAAATAAAAAGTGGAAGATTTACAATGTGAGCCAACCTCACATGTGTCGATCTTCGATGCCAAAGGGTGTGCACGCCCAAAAGACAGCCCGTTACCTTGGTCATCGTCTTGTTGATGGTACATTCATGATAGGCAAGTACAGGGGTGTATTGATGATTGCCATTGGAGTGGACCTAGACAATCAACTTGTCCCTTTAGCATTCGCTTTGGCTGAGGATGAGAATGACGACAGCTGGTGTTGGTTCATGAAGCTTGTGAGACAGAATGTGCTCCGTTCATCTCAGAACATATGCATGATCTCAGATCAGCATCATGGTCTATTGATAGCTACGAAAGAGCACGTAGATGGATGCCCTCCTCTTGAGCATTGGTGGTGCATGAGGCACTTTGCTGCCAACATATGGAGGAGGGAGAAGAAAAAGGAGGTAGTGTAGAAGTTGAAGCCA
This sequence comes from Miscanthus lutarioriparius, assembly GCA_904845875.1. NCBI lineage: Eukaryota > Viridiplantae > Streptophyta > Magnoliopsida > Poales > Poaceae > Miscanthus > Miscanthus lutarioriparius. The sequence continues at coordinate 60,143,846 of CAJGYO010000013.1, forward strand.
CTATGTGGGTGTCAAACCAAGGAAAAGTTCAAAGAGACGCTTGTGGAGTTATAGAAGGTCCTCAATGCTAGGACAAATGTAACACCCTAAAATTTGCTTCTCTTGAAATAGAGCTAAAATGATTTAATTATGCTCATGAAAACATGGGGAAATAATAAATTTTCATTAGATTAAAAATTATCTTAAAGTAGAAACACGTTTGTTGCATTCATGCCGGTCGCACCTTATGTTTCAATGTGCAAAATATGTTTTTTTAAAATACATGTAGGAGACGAATATCTATCTCTAGGAATTTTTCAGCTTCTTTCTAGAATTTAATTCCGACTTCCTTCACCTTAATATTTATGTTCTAAGTTCCCAACAATCTTTTCATGAGCTCCAAATACTTTATTTGGGTTCATCATGTTCCAAAGTGTCTTTGGGAATTTTCCCCAAATTTTCGGAGGTCTCGGAGTATTTTTCGTGGCTTAAATATCAATTCTAGACTTTTCTAGAATTATTTTATTTGTGAAATTAATTAATTACAAAAATAAATAATATATCTCATTTTCCAACCAACTCTCAAATCCCATGTGCAATAATCCTAATAAATCTCAAAGGCCCATGCATTTATTTACTAATGGGCTTTAATGATTATTTAGGTCCATTAGTAAATGTGGAGGGTGCAACATCAATTAGTACCATATTGCTAGTTGATGTAGATGTGAGGAGTTTTTCTTCCGATAAATATGTACCAACCCTTTGGGCAAAGCACACCAAAACAACTGTAAGGGGAGACCTTAGTTTGGGAAACCCTCGTGTAGTAAATTAGATTTTTTAACTCCTCTCGTCGTCGCCGTCGCCGCCGCGCTACTCGACGTCGTAGACCCGCCATCAACCGCAAGAAGGCCCTAGGTGAGTTCGCCATCTTTTCCTCTTATTCCCTGTGCTCTCGGCTCGTCAAACCGTGGCCTCTAGGGCCCAAACCAAGCGCTTCAGGGAGCTTTTCATGGCCGGTAATCGAGCTTCGTCACGCCAGTTTTCTTCTCCGGCCGGTCACTCTCTCTCCCCCTCCTTTCTAATTTGGGCCATACAGATTCAATCCAATGGTCCAAGATCGCCTGTAACCCTTCGCCGGGTTTATTTGCAAAAGAGCCCATGTAGTTTCGCGTAATATAACCCACAGTCCATGGCGCACTTCCAGAATATGTTTTCCTATTCCGAAAGTGTAGTTTCTTTCTAGTAGATTCAGAATACGTTTTCTCTTTAAGAAAGCGTAAAATCCCTCTGTTAGATTCAAAATACGTTTTCTTCTTTTGAAAATATAGTTTCTTCGGTTAGATACAAAATACGTTTTCATCTATTTATAATTTTGCCACTAGTCTTATTTAGGCCATAAAATCTTCGTTTTAACTCCATTTTAATCCATTCAAGTTGCGTTAGATTCGTAATTGAGTAATCTACATGTTCATCCTACTGTTAAATATATTTTCAACTCTTCAAATTCGAGGTTAGATTTAATCTATTATTTTATTAAAGAAAATCTTGTTTACTTCATAACTTTTTCGTTATAGTTCTGATTATAGTGCTTTTCATGTCTGTGTGTTCATAGTAACATGTAGAACATCTTTAAAACCTTTTTACCGATTGTTTATTATGTTTGGTGTATTGTTCTAATTTATTTCTATTCTTTGCTTCGTGTGTGATTGCATGGATGCTTGTGTGGTGTTTTATGATCATGTCTAGTCGGTGAGCTATACGCGGTGAATCCAGAAGCAATCCATTGAAGGTTTGGGCTAGAAGAAGGATGTGAGTTTGAGGCAAGTATAGCATGGGATCTTTCTTATTGTCCTATTCACCTTAATATTATTTTAATCATATGCATGTGTCTACCTTGGCAACCGTAGTAATTTTTCTAGCTATTTAATATCCTGGATTCCTTGTTACCAATGGGGTATTGCATTTGGTAGTATGATGCTAGTGTTCAACCAAAGCCATGATCTTGTAACTTGACTAATGGTATATGCAATAAACAATAAAACATGCTTTTTAGCAACATGGAATAAGGGGGCTCGAGCATTGGGCTGTTTTTATGGTGCTCTAGATTCCTCTCCCTAAGGACTTATCTGTAAGTAATCATCCGGGACTTACAGTATAGCTATGAGGGCTACATGGCTCTGGCTTTAGCTCAGTATGAGGACCTTTTCTAGCTTGTTAGTGGTTACCTTTATTGGTGTAAGAATGACTTGCCGAATCAGGTATAGTGCAGCCTCTGTCCCCTTGTGTATAGGATGCGCGTCATTGTGCCATCGGGAAGGGGGGGCTCTACATCTGTTTGCCGAGTGAATCTAATGGCCCTAACTTGTTAGACAGACCTTTGAAAGGCTTCATAGTGAACCCTACCGACTTTCCTTGGAAGTGGGTCAAGAGATTAGCTACCCCGAGCGAAAGGGTAAATCACGACTCATAGTGAAAGTGTACAACCTCTGCAGAGTGTAAAATAGGTGTAACAAACCGAGTTTTTGGAGAAGCCAAAAATACGAACTTTTTAAAAATTTTGAGCCAATGTGTGAAGCATGTAGTTGCTAGGTCAAACTAAGGACAATTCATAAATAAATTGTTGCACTCATATAGAATTACTTGTAGGAGCTTGCCGGAGTTCCTTATTTGGTTTAGGGTTTTTGGGTTGGAGAGCTGCATGCATCACCGTTGGTGGCTTTCATTGGCTCGTCGAATTCCTACCTATCTCGACGGCTGAGCCCAACCGAGCAGGCGACTCCCATCCTCTATCTTGGCCCTCACTGTAAGAACAACTGCCTAGCACAAGCAAAGAAGCAAGACTGACCTAGCTTCCTTCCCTGCGTCTCGCAGACGCCAGACTTGCAGACGACGCAGCCTGAGCCGCCGCCGCTCTTCCCTTCACGTGCATACTCCTGTACGGCTCTCGTCTCCGGGACCCGCGCGTCAGCCTCAAGTGGAGAAAAGAGGAAGCCGAGGACGTTGTTCCCTTTCGTCGCTCGACCGTCAGCCTCGCTGTTTTCATCTTTCTTTTACCTGCCCCGTTACCTCCTTTTCCGTCCAAAGCGGAGCAGCTCGCCAGCCAAATGGCCGTGCCTCAGACTCCCCTTGCGCCCACATCATCAGAACCCACGCCGCAAATTGCGGACAAGTGCCTCGACCGCACCCAGACCAGCGCCGCAACCCTCTGGGGCCCTCCAGCAGCTTCCCGACCTCCTCACCTACCCTACCCGTCCCACGGATGGTGGTCGCGTGTCCACGAGCACACGACCCCAATGATCGCCCTCGTCCCCTAGAAGCTCCCTGCTCTCGCAAACCCTAATGGACCACCAATAAGAGCCATACCAAGCCCTCTCCCTCGCCATCTCCCTCCCATCCGCCGCCACAGAGCCCCTCCTTCCTCTCTGCTTTCTCCCCCGTCCAAGGACGCCACGGCTGGGATGCCTTGGGGCCACGGCAACATCGCAGAGCTCTGGGTCTGCACCGAGCCCCGCCGTTCTTTGCCACCGCGCTGCGAGCACAATCACCGAGCGACCTCGCCATCAAGCCTGCAATGCCAGACTCATCATCGAGCCGTGTGACCACGGAAACTCCACGGCCTCGCCAAGCCACGTCGCACGGAGACCTCACAGCCACGGATCCGCGTTAAGCCCTGGCATCGACACCACGTCGAGCCTCCATCCACCTCGTCTCCATCACGGCCTTCACAAGCGGACGGTGAGCCTCCTCTTACCCAAGGTCCTGCCTTTAGCTGCCATCATCACTGACAGGCCTTTGCGTCGCTAAACCTAGCGCCTTTGGTGTAGGAATGACCTCCCAGAGCCACCTCACCACGGAGCCCCCAACTGCGGTGCCCTGATTCGAGCCACCACTGCATGATCTGCCTGCACCGAGAGCCCAACCTACACCAGGCAATCTGATCTGCCTCCCACGAGCCCACCGGTGAGCCTCGAGCGCCCAAGCTCATTACTTTAGCCGAGTTACTCATCCTAAGCCTGTTCCGGCCTTCGACGCTGGCTCTGTTTGCCCCATGCATAGCGCGACATCTCTGCCGCCATTGGCCACCCATGGTTGCAGCTGTTCACCGAGACACACGCACAGCTAGCCACCAGCACCTAGTGCCTTGCCACCTGTCGCACTAGCCATACACTTCACGGTCATCCGCCTGCCACTGCCATGGCCGCAGCGGCGCCGTCACGGCTCGATGCCATGGAGGCGTCTCGCACCTCGGTCACACAGGCACAGCGCACCCACGCGCAAACACGCAAAAGCCTAGACCCTTGCCTTCCCTAGTTGCCTACTTGCCTGACCGTCGGCCTTGTCCGTCATTTCAGCGCATTCTCCATTACGGTCTAGGGAACCGCCGTAGGGGACGCACGTGGCCGCGCTCTCGCACGCGCCGCCATGGTGCCTGCGCATGCACGCACCTACGTACACGGCCAAGGCCCTGCCTTGCCAGGCTGATGGAGCTCGGGAACACAGCCGCCACCATGTCCTGCCCACACCCAGTCGTCGTGGCCGGAGCCACCCACGGCACCGTTCCGTTCTGACCATCTAGCCCCTATAGATGTAGCAAAGCCACCGGATCCAAGTCCGCCCTGCCGTAGAACGTGGAAAGCCACCCCCTGACCCTAGGAATGCTGGTCGTGTCTGCCTCACCGGACCACCGCACGCTCCGTGCCGCTGCTGTGCCGCAGTCGTTCCGGCCATCTTCGGCCACCTCGTGTCGCGAGGATGCGCTGTCGAGCTTCACCGTGACCCAGCGCATCCTGTCGACTCACCGGATGGGGAGGAAGCCATCGCCTTGCCCTGCTGACCACAGCCGCGTAGCCACCGAAGTTTTGTCGTGTGTCCTCGCCGTGGTGCGGACTCCACCACGCCGTTCGACCGACGCCGGTGAGTCCTTCGATTACCAGCGGACCCCAATCGAACGAAAGGAACCTCTCCTTGCCCTGAACCGAGCTACGACCACATTACCGTCGTCCGCCAGCACCACCATGCCGCTGCCATCAATGATGGCCATGCCGGTGCCCTACCGCCACCTTCCTGCCCTCGGTCGCACATGCCGGGATGCTGTCGAGCCTCCCCGTAGCCTCTCTGGAGCCCACAACTGCCCTGCCGCCGCAGCTGTATCACCTGTCACCACCGTCCCGCGCCACTGCTTCGCACGCACTGGCCACCGGAACCCTTGGCCTCATCCTTAGTCCACCAATGCCCTCGCTGCGATCCCATGAACCCGTAGAACCCATCTTCAGCCTTGCGGTGCCGCCGCCTTGCGCTGGCGCGCGAGCTCGCCGTCGGTGAGAGCCCTGCCACGGGAGAACAGAGAAGGGGAAAGGAGGAACCTGTCATGGCATTGCGAACCCATTCCACCATGAGCCGCTCCCACGTGCACAGTCCAGACCTGGCCCATCAAGAGCCCAATAGCACCACGTGGATAGACTACCTGCCCGACACGTGTCTGGGACGGGCCAGACCAGCCCGGCCCATCGAAGCCCATACTGGGCCCAACCCCGTTGACCGTTGACTGGGTCCACCTATCAGTGACCAGTGCCGAGGCCCACCTGTCAGCCATGGATTAACTATGACGACGCCATGCTGACGTCATGCCGAAGACAAGACCGCGCCAGCATCGGGGACTTTGACGATCTCTCCGACCACGTCGGTGACCACTCTGACCATCTCCACGATCTCTCTGACCACGTCGATGACCACTCCGACCATCTTCGCGATCTCTCCGACCATGTCGGTGACCACTCCGACCATCTCCGCGATCTCTCTGATCACGTCGGCGACTACTCCGACCATCTCCGTGATCTCTCCGACCACCTCGGCCAGCCTTCCGACCACGTCGACGACCACTCCGACCATCTCCGCAATCTCTCCGACCACCTCGGCCAGCCTTCCGACCACCTCGGCCAGCCTTCCGACCACGACGGTGATCTCTCCGACCACTTCAGCGATCTCTCCGACCACCTCTGTGACCTCTCCGACCACCTCACTAGCTGTGTCCTACAGCAGCAGCCACCCTCTGGCCACCTGCTGCCACGCTCGGCCAGCAACAGCCAGCCCTTGGCCACCTATAGCACGCTGCAGCTAGCCATAGCAAGCCACAGCGAGCTGCAGCAAGCCATAGCTAGCCACAGCAGGCCAAAGCTGGCCTCAGCTGGCCAGAAGAAGACACAACCCTCCAGGACAAGTTACAACAGCCTATGGCCCTCCACATCTTTGCCGCGAAGTCGAATCCTAGTCGAATGCCATTCTCAACACCGACGAAAGCCCTTCCTGCTCACTCTTATACTCGTTCGTCCACTTACAATACATGATCTTGATCTATCTACATCTGTCTGCACCATGCCCTTATGCAGGTCTATCTATCTACCTTTCTCGCTATGGATATGTGCTACTCCATTCGTGTGGTCGTGTCTTAGCTTTTATGTTGGGTTGTCGGGATTCTTGTTCTTATGTTGTGCTTGTTGGCCTAAGGAACGTGCCTTCAAGCCGGTCGAGGGATCGTACCTCATTCGACCATTTCGGTAGTGGGTTCGCCCCCACCGTGGCCGTAATGGCGAGCATAACTCGCTCCCTTGCTTTTAGTTGTCTCCGACGTACTACAATTATTAGTAATTCGATTCGGCCCTAGGACCTGGCCATTGTGGACTAAACATTGGTGCAGATATCACCCGCACATAATGAGCCATTTGTGGCCTAACTTAGTGGACGAGTCGGGATATGATGATTGTAGCAGATGGATGCCAACTCGTGTAGGATAAGCTCTTGGCCGCGAGTTCGCCTCGCCATGACCATGGGGCTACGCCACTCTTTTGCTTTTACTTGCCTCTTCGTGCTCAAACACCCGTATGCTTGTACCTTGTATGACCATCGCATTTCTTTGATTCCCGTGGTGACAACCGCACCGCAATGAATTAGAGAGATGTCTTAGTGCCAGTGCACCTAAGTCGGGTACCCTATGAGTGGTTTGCGCACTTTGTGTTTGTCGCTTCCTTCCAATGCCCCGTCTTTCGTCGTGGCGCGAGTGTTGGAAGAAGTAGACCTTGTCCCTTGTTGTTCTTGCTCTTGTTGCACCATTAGCCCGCTCTGTTTGATTCCTTCTTGCCCATGACGATTGGATCAAAGACTAGACTATTCCCTTTGGGTTAGCGAAGCTATGGTCTATGTCGTACCTCAGACCCGTGCGTGTCGACCTGATCGACCGTCTAAAACCATCTTTCTCGAAGATGTGTCTGAGAACATGACATGGATGTGCCTAGCTAACCCCCGCATCTTTTGACGTGTTGAGCGACTCTCTTCTCGGCTCCTGATGTTATTGTGTCGGGTGGATCGAGGGGAACCGTTGATGTCCAATCTCTTTGCGCTACTGCCTTCTACCATAGCGGGCGAGCCGAAGTATGTTGGAGCCAAGTTACAATAGTGTTAATCATTCTTGTTTGCTACTCGTGTCCAATGGTGACTTGCAGGATAAGGCTATAAGAGCCGAACCCCGTCGTTCTTCTTCTTGGGGCCCGACTTCCAATCCCCATCAATTCAATGACACTGGATTGAAAGATCGTGAGCCGTGGTGTTGCTATGGATAAGCTTTGGCTTAAACCATCTATCCTAAAGCCATACTGGCTTGGCCATGACTTAAGCTTGTGCTTAGCAAATCACCACATGTGATTCTTTGGCCCGAGGAAATCAGACAACCACCGAGAGGGCTAAGCCGTGTATCTCTTATTGCCTCACTGGTGTTATTGGATTTTCCTGCGTCTTGTCATCTTTTCGAGTGTTGAGTGCTCTCCTGCCTTACGTGTCACTTCCCGGAGTAGCTGACGATCGGACCAAGAGAACGTGGATGATGACAAGGACTGTGGAATGGAGTCAATGCAGGAGGAGGTGACCCCGCTAATGGAACACCAATGAATGGAGAATTGTACCACTACTACCTCGACATCGCAGGTGTCATGGCAGCACCCTCTTTTAGAGAATCCTATTAGACATTGCATAATATCTTGAACTGCTAGCGCTTTATAAATTATTCCTTTGCTAGTACTTTGATGCATGCTACTACCTGAGCCATTATTACCCTGATGCAACCCACTCTACCATGTCACCCTGCCTTGTGCATTCGCTCGCTTATATATGCTTACTTGCCTGCTTGCTTGCATATTACACCACTATACTTATTATTAACTCCACTTCGCATTATGTCGGGGATGTGATGCTGGTGGTGAACCCCCTGGGAATGGTTTGGCTATGGGTGGCGGACTTGGTGGTGAGTGAGCACGCTGCGTGTGTCTTGGGTGCATGGAGAGTGAGGGTTGTGTCGACCGAGCTGGAATAACGACGAGCCTGGGGCGAATCTTGCCATGTGGTGCTACCTGGGCACTTGGATATGGAATACCTGTGGCGGGTAAATGGTAATTGGAGGTGGCCTTGGGTGTGAACCTGTGATGGGAGGAGCCTAGGGTGGAGGTGCTGTGGTGGCACGTAAAATGGAAACCCTGATGAAGACATTCTGGCTTGGTCAATCCCTAAGGACTTACTAGTACTCAGATTCACCGGGAATCCTTTATATCCCACTTGCCCTATATGGTGCGGGATGGTCGGACTACTTGGTAGAGCGATGCCACTACTGCTAGGCGAACATGTGCAAGGAGGTACAGGGCGCGCGGTTTCCCCCCACACCCTTCTGAGACTTCAAGAGGCCTTGTGGGCCTGGCTCTTGACATCCGGTGGGCCCCGGCTCTGTCTACGACTCATAGTATCAGCCATCCCAGACTAGACTTGGGATGTTCCAGGGCTGAGAGGTAGGGTGTCATCGTTCTAGGCTAGCAAGCGACCAGAATTCTGCCTAGGAGAGCAAGACTCCGAGGATGGCTAATCTTGTGGGTATGTAAAACCTCTGCAGAGTGTTTGGTTGATCGATCGATACATATGCCGACTTGTCGGCTATGGACCTTTCCTAGGTTTCGCTTAAACTAGATAGGAGGTGAGTCCTTCTTTCCTCCCTCTAGGGTTGGGGTATTTTTTGGTCGTGAGCCTTGGGGGCTGCGGGCCGTTGAGACAAGGTCGAGAGGGAGTTGGCCTGTCAACCTGAGTGTGTGAGATGAGATATGGTGTGGTGGTGTGGAGATGGTTTGGGATGGATGGTTGGTGGATGGATATGGATGGTGTGGTGGTGAAGGTGTTAAAAACTGGATATTATTACTATATTACTAATGTTATTTACTTCTCATGCGCTAAGGATGCAAACCACAGCCAAATATTAGGATCGCCAGATCCCTTGTTTATCTTTTCCTCTAAAGCTCATCGGTGCTGACCATGGCCTGCACACATCTGGCGGTGTGCAGATTTCCTGCTTCTCAGAGATGCTGACTTTAGAAGGATTAGGAGGTCTCGTGCCTACACTCAAGTTTGGTTCGGAGATGGAATCTACGCTGCACTACGCCAACTCTGATGATGACCCATGAAGGAGGAGCCTTCACTCGATAGTCTTCTGCTAGATTAACTCTGTAATAGGTGTGTTCCCCAGTGATGTAATATCTTGTATTCTTGTAATCTTACGATGTATGACTATGACATCGACTGAAATTTGATAATATGATGGGATCAGTTCTTGGTTTTATCATATTAAAATTCATTCTGTGGATTTTCCCTTCAAGGAAAATTGAGGATGTTTCAATAGGTATATCAGCCATGCTCATGGTCACGAGCGGCCTTGGAACATTTATGAAATAGATGACGAACACTGATGATACTGATGATAAAGATGCTCACTAATGATTACTGTTTATGCTATTCATTATTCATGTTTACCTGATCATGTGTTTATATGGGCCTACGAATAAACTTGCTGCCACCCAGTTGCTAAAAGATGACTCATTAAAAGCTAATTGCAGTTAAACTAGTGTCAGCCTTTGGAGACTCATGAACCCCATGTTATATTTATTGAGTACGACTTGTACTTACGCTTGCTCTACTTTTCAAATATTTGGATAAAAATCTCAGATGGGTACCAGATTGCTAGAGTTTGGAGGAATTAGGCTTGTGATCAGCCAGTCAATTGTCCCTGTGGGATTGGAGTCTTCACCCGAAGATCAGAGTTGTCTTTCCACTGTTTGTTATCTAAGGTTATGTCCTTTATACTAAGTATGTTATATATTAAGCATTGTCTATTGATATTACCTTTATTTATAGCTATATGTAAGATTTGATTTCCTGGGTTTGTGTATGGTGTGTATCTGGTTTTGTCCTTGAAACCGGGTGCTACAAAGTGACACCAGAGCAATGCTGACTATAAGATCCAAGCCTAGTAGAAACTGGTTATTTTAAGGTTTAGAAGTTGCTACATAAACCCTTGCTCTATGAACCTTGATATTTTCTTCTCTACTATATCTCTACCCTTATTATTCATCTCTTCCTTGGTGCTTATTTAAAGTCTTTGTTCTCATCTTCACTCCTTGGTTTAATATGCTTTTAGAACTATCCCTCACCACCTTCCTGCGTAATCTAAAGATAAGTCTTAGGATTGTTACCCCTAGTACAATGAGGACGATAGTATCGCAAGTTGAGTCAATGATTGAGTTGTGCACCTTTAGTGCTTTGTTGAATTGTTATTATGCTTATGATTGTTTTGAATCTTTGTAATGATTGCAATGGTCATGTTGGGTATACCCACAATTTCATTTAGCTTATAAGCCTAAGGTATAAGGATTAATGAAAAAATAGTTGGGTTATGGTTTTCTTCTGTTTTCCCTATCCTGCCTTTCAGAGCAGCCTGCCCTCTTTGGCTTATATCTCTGATTTTGGACAATCATAAATCATGAGAAAATTCTAGACAATAGTAGACTTCGATATGTTTCTGTGACTGCAAGAACTGTCCTCATATTTGTTTTGGTTATGGAGTGATGAAAATCACAAGACGATGCACCTGTGCTGTCTGAAGCCTGGAGCAGTTTCTATTGTGCACCATTTTTGGCTATATGGACTGCAAAATTTGGAAAAGTGTTCTATAAGGAAGTTGTGGAGGATTTGATAAGATTTTCAACGGTGTAAGCTACCACTTCATTGGATTAACAGAATAAGAGGTACAGCTATTTTACTGCGCTGTTGTTTTTCTACTTGCGAGGAATTTTAGATTTCTGGTTCTTGCCCATACACGAGAGTATCATTGGGATGTCAGAACATCTTGATACTAGTTAGTTCATCTAGAAGAAGGCGCAAACTACCCTTTTTGTGTCCCCTAGTTTAATTTTTCTTAAGGGGGGTAGCCAAAGTGAAGGTGGTTTTGAAAATTCTAGCTCTCACTGGGAAGGAATCCTGCCAATTCTAATCCACCGCCATCTAATTCCCCATCGATAGAGCAAGCTTTGATGGTGCAGACTCAGTTATTACAGACTGTTGCTCAAAGTGTGTTGAACAAGCTGCATCAAGTGCCACCTATTGACAAGCGTGGTGAATTTATGAAGGGACACCCACCGACATTCTCTCATACAAGCAAACCACTAGAAGTTGATGACTGGCTTAGAGCTGTGGAGAGACAATTGGACATAGCTCAGCATGATAACCATGATAAGGTGCTTTTTGTGTCCGGCCTACTCTAGGGCGCAACACAAGACTGGTGGGAGTCTTACTAGTATGGATGTCCGAACAATGTTGGACCGATCACCTAGAAGGAGTTTAGTGAGAGCCTTAGGCCGTACAACCATCCCATAGGTGTGGTAGAACTTAAGCAAGAAGAGTTCCTCAACTTGAAGCAAGGATCTATGTCAGTGTGTGAGTATCGTAACCGATTCACTCAATTGACACGCTATGCTCCAAAAGAGGTGGATAGTGATGCTAAGAAGCAAAAACGCTTTTTGAAAGGACTGAATGATAGTTTGCAACTACAGCTGATGACCGTGGTGTATGCCGACTATCAAACATTGGTGGATAGAGCAATTGTAATTGAGAACAAGCATCGAGAAATGGAAGAGAAGAAGAGAAAGCATGATCTTCAACACCAGTTAAGAAATACTCATCTCGTTTTGCTACACAACCAGAATATCAGTCACACCCTATGAATCTGCTTGGAAGTAATGATCAAGGTCAGTATCATCAACCCAATGATGATGTGCAGCATTTTGGCTCTCAAGAGCCATGTCGTCACCTCCTACTATCACCTTAATGAAGACAAATACTCCTACTGGTGAGGAAGATTATGATTGTGGTGAGATTGAACACTATAAGAACGATTGTCATGAGACATTTGCTGAGAGTAATCAAAGCTAGAATCACCAGCAGCAGGAGACAGAACAGAATGACCATAAGGAGCAAGTGCAAGGAAATAATTTAAAGCAAAACTACATTCAAGGCAGGTTGAACAATGTAGATATGATTACCACTCATGGAGCTAAGGAAGTTGTCATGGGGTTCATTCTAGTAAACTTAGCCCCTGCCATGGTTTTGTTGGACCCCAGTGCATCACATTTGTTCATATTTAGGGAATGTGTAGAAGACCATAAGATAACTATGCTTCTAATGCAAAAACCCCTGATACTTAACTCTCGAGGAGGAGAAATGAAGGCAAACTGCATATGCCCAAAAGTTAGTCTTGACATAAAGGGGGCAAACTTCGAGGCAAACCTTATTGTTTTGGTGTTAATGGACATTGATGTTATCCTTGGAAAGGGATGGTTATCTGCTTGTAAAGGAGTGATTAAGTATGCCCAACGTTCGGTGCTTCTAACAACACCGTCAGGAGAAAGAATTGAGTATGAGGGTAAACACCCTACACCTGAGGAATATGAGAATGACCTATTAGAAGGTGTATACTCAGAGGATGTATACCACTTAAGGGCTTCATCATCCAGAGTATGTATCCTTTGCTCGATTGATAAGTTATTAGATCATCTATGAGGAATGGATGCATTCATCAGTATGGCTCTACAATTCGAGCTATCCTCAGTTGGGAGTCCAATCTTCAACATACCCAAGACAAGTAGGCATTGATGACAAAGGAAGGAGATATCTGATAACTACAGATGGTTCTATAGAGTCTTAGGAAATTCCAATGATAGACTAAGCATGACAGGAAGGTTTGGATTGAAGAGAGTTAATTGGAATCCACGCAAAGATGTGAGAGAAACTCAGTCTTTAATAATGAGGTTTGATTAGAGGTTCAAGGAAAGTTTATCCAAGATATTGATAGTAATACTGGAGAAGGTTTTAAGTTCGGATCAAGAAACCTCAGGTGAGCTTGGAAGAAGAGGCTTATGCAAGAAAGCATGAGATGGAACATCGGAAGTATGATCTAGAGTTATCCATTGTAGAGCATGGAAGTGCTACCTTTTGGGTGCAAAAGTGACATCTAGGAGGATCACAAGAATCTATAGGACATCTTCACTTATATGGTTTTGAGCTTGTGATATCCTCGTTGGAATGAAATTGATTATGACTTGGAAAAGTGCTATCACTTCGAGGAGCAAAGTCATGGCTGATGCCCTTAGCAATAGAGAGTTGTGCTAAGAAGGGTCGGGTGACACCAAGGACTAAGAATTGTATTCCAAGTTTGAGCAACTTAACCAGAATCCTTAATGTTTTGAAGATTGGTAGTAGAATCCCCTTCTGACTAAGAGATTCATTAGGCTTCGTTGGAAGGTGAATATTTTAAGAAAGAGAATTAGTATTATAGGAAAGGTGGCCTAGTGATTGGAGTTACCTGAGTATTCTTTGGTGTATCTGTCAGAATCTTAGAATCAGTTTGCCAAGATACTTGGAGTAAGGTTAACAGGTATGCAAAGTAAAGTGGGATCCTTATCAAGACGATGGAACTACACGAGGAAGTAGAGAAAAATCCAAAGGCGGAGAATATGTATCTCTTTTATCACCATCATCCGAATCTCGAGGATGAGATTCATCTTCAAGGGGTAGAATTGTAACACCCTAAAATTTGCTTCTCTTGAAATAGAGCTAAAATGATTTAATTATGCGCATGAGAACATGGGGAAATAATAAATTTTTATTAGATTAAAATGTATCTTAAGGTAGAAACGTGTTTGTTGTATTTATACCGGTCACACCTTGTGTTTCTATGTGCAAAATATGTTTTTTTAATATGTTTAGGAGACGAATATCTATCTCTAGGAATTTTCCACCTTCTTTCTAGAATTTAATTCCTACCTCCTTCACCTTATTCTTTATGTTCCAAGTTCCCAACAATCTTTTCATGAGCTCTAAATACTTTATTTGGGTTCATCATGTTCTAAAGTGTCTTTGGGAATTTTCCCCAAATTTTTGAAGGTCTCGGAGTATTTTTCGTGGCTTAAATATCAATTATGGACTTTTCTAGAATTATTTTATTTGTGAAATTAATTAATTCCAAAAATAAATAATATATCTCATTTTCCAACCAACTCTCAAAGCCCATGTGCAATAATCCTAATAAATCTCAAAGGCCCATGCATTTATTTACTAATGGGCTTTAATGATTATTTAGGTCCATTAGTAAATGTGGAGGGTGCAACATCAATTAGTACCATATTGCTAGTTGATGTAGATGTGGGGAGTTTTTCTCCCTATAAATATGTACCAACCCCTTGGGCAAAGCACACCAAAACTACCGTAAGGGGAGCCCCTAGTTTGGGAAATCCCTCGTGTAGTAAATTAGAATTTTTTTTTCCTTCTTCTCTACCGTCACCGTCGCCGCCGCGCTGCCCGACTTCGTAGACCCGCCGTTGACTGTAAGAAGGCCCTAAGTGAGTTCACCATCTTTTTCTCTTGTTCCTTGTGCTCTCGGCTCGTCAAACCGTGGCCTCTAGGGCCCAAACCGAGCGCTCCGGGGAGCTTCTCGCCGCCGGTAATGGAGCTCCGCCGCGCCGGTTTTCTTCTTCAGTCGGCGACTCTCTTCCCCTCCTTTCTAATTTGATCCATCTAGATTCAATTCAATGGTCCAAGATCGTCCGTACCTCTTCGCTGGGTTTATTTGCAAAAGAGCCCCAGTAGTTTCGCGTAATATAACCCGCAGTCCATGGCGCACTTCTAGAATACATTTTTCTATTCCGAAAGCGTAGTTTCTTTCTAGTAGATTCAGAATATGTTTTCTCTTTCAGAAAGCATAAAATCCCTCTGTTAGATTCAAAATACGTTTTCTTCTTTTGAAAACGTAGTTTCTTCGGTTAGATCCAAAATACGCTTTCATCTATTTATAGTTTTGCCACTAGTCTTATTTAGACCATAAAATCTTCATTTTAACTCTGTTTTGATCCATTCAAGTTGCGTTAGATTCGTAATTGAGTAATCTATATGTTCATCCTACTAATAAATATATTTTCAACTTTTGTAATTTGAGGTTAGATTTAATCTATTACTTTATTAAAGGAAATCTTGTTTAATTCATAACTTTTTCGTTATAGCTCCGATTAGAGTGTTTTTCGTGTCTGTGTGTTCGTAGTAACGTGTAGAACATCTTTAAAACATTTTACCTATTGTTTATTATGTTTGGTGTATTGTTCTAATTTATTTCTATTGTTTGCTTCGTGTATGATTGCATGGATGCTTGTGTGGTGTTTTATGATCATGTCCAGTCGGTGAGCTATACACGGTGAATCCGGAAGCAATGCATTGAAGGTTTGGGCTAGAAGAAGGATCTGAGTTTGAGGCAAGTATAGCATGGGATCTTCCTTGTTGTCCTTTTCACCTTAATATTATTTTAATCATATGCATGTGTCTACCTTGGCAACAGTAGTAATTTTCCTAGCTATTTAATATTCTGGATTCCTTGTTACCTATGGGGTATTGCATTGGGTAGTATGATGCTAGTGCTCAACCAAAGCCATGATCTTATAACTTGACTAATGGTATATGCAATAAACACTAAAAGATGCTTTTTAGCAGCATGGAATAAGGGGGCTAGAGCACTGGGTTATTTTTATGGTGCTCTAGATTCTTCTCCCTAAGGACTTATCTGTAAGTGATCATCCGGGACTTATAGTACAGCTGTGAGGGCTACATGGCTTTGGCTTTAGCTCAGTATGAGGACCTTTTCTAGGTTGTTAGTGGTTACCTTTATTGGTGTAAGAATGGCTTACCGAATCAGGTATAGTGCGGCCTCTGTCCCCTTGTGTATAGGCTATGCATCATTGTGCCATCGGGATGGGGGGCTCTACATCTGTTTGCCGAGTGAATCTAATGGCCCTAACTTGTTAGACAAACCTTTGAAAGGCTTCATAGTGAACCCTGCCGACCTTCCTTGGAAGTGGGTCAAGAGATTAGCTACCTCGGGCGAAAGGGTAAATCACGACTCATAGTGAAAGTGTACAACCTCTACAGAGTGTAAAACTGGTATATCAGTCGTGCTCACAGTCACAAGCGACCTTGGAACATTTACGGAATAGATGATGAACACTGATGATACTGATGATAAAGATGCTCACTAATGATTACTGTTTATGCTATTCATTATTCATGTTTACCTGATCATATGTTTATATGGGCTTATGAATAAACTTGTTGCCACCCAGTTGCTAAAAGATGACTCATTAAAAGCTAGTTGCAGTTAAACTAGTGTTCGCCATTTGAGCCTCATGAACCCCATGTTATATTTATTGTTTGACCTCCTGGGCTCACATATGGTGTGTATCTGGTTTTGTCCTTAAAACTAGGTGCTATAGCAAAGAGTTGGCTTGAGGATCGGATGCCTAAAAGGGAGAAGCGGGTTCTTGCATTCGATGCTGGAGGTCTTCGGTATGGCATGATGACTAACAATTCTTTAGAATCGTTCAACAAGGTGTTCAAGGGTATCCGTGTAGTCCCTGTGTTAGGTATTGTGGAGTACTCATTTTGGAACTCATTGAATACGTTGTCAATCGATGGAACATAGCAAAGGTATCCAAAGAGAAATGGGGTAGAGCCGGTAGAAAACACTTGGGTCTCTTAGAGACGATAGCTTCCAACCAAGTGGGGGAGGCCTTTGGGCCATCAAGGTTAGTCTACAATATTAGGTCGGCACGAGGAATGAACCTGGGGGCGAGGAGTACAGTGGTAGGAATTATAGGGTTGACCTTGAGAAAGCGGAATGCTCTTTGTAATATTCCACAACTCTTCCATGTGCCTTGCTCGCATGTCATCACAGCTTGCAGATGCAGGGGTCTAGAACAGGAATGTGAAAAGTTCAAGTCTCCTTATTACCTCATTCAAACACTCTCAAAGTGTGGGAGTCAAGCTTCGAGCCTTACCTAGATCTGACACAATGGTCCAAGTACTATGGGTTGGATTATATTCCTGACTTGGACCTTTTGAAGACAAAGAAGGGTAGAAGGAAGAAAAAGCGGCTCCGAGGAGTTATGGATGCATTGAACGGGTATGGAGAAGATATGTATGGTTTTGGAGACTTTGATGAGGCACCAAGACAGGTCCGTTTCTCGAAATGCCACAAAACTGGTCATACCGCTTCCACTCATAAGAAGTGTAAGAAGTCAAAGAAATTAGAAATACGGAGCGAGAGTACTAGTGGTTTGAAGGTTATAAAGGTACATAGATTGAAATAGGTGTTGCTTATATATTCCATGCATTTCGTCATTGTTTTTGAACCATATAGCATGTTTCATTTACTTTTTGCATATTCTAACGTTGTGTTATCGTTTTCACAATTGCAGCATGGCGCACCCGCACTACCCCCATCTTGAGACCTACTATGATTTGGACCACCGAGCACACTTGATGGTCGATGAGGGTTCGGTAAGTGATTTACACATAATATTTCGTTTCCATGTATAATGTGTTAACCCCTCTATCGATTGTAACGTTGTTTTTTAGGCCTTGGTCCCCCTGCGTCCCTGAACTCACCGACCGCTAGAGTGGGATGAGCGCTATGCCAAGTACCTGTCATGAGCCGGAGCCAGTTTTCTAGGCCTTGCTCGAGCTATCAATGCTGGCCTCCCAGACATGGATGGTCCCCTCATCACCGCCTTTGTCAATAGGTGGCGTCCAGAGACCCATAGCTTCCACCTATGGTCTAGAGAGATGTCCATGCTCATACAAGACATTGGCTACATTTTGGCCCTTCGCTTGGACTGTCCGACAGTGATAGGCATGGTAGATATAGAGAACTAGAAGGATATGGTGGAGCAGTTTACCGACTACCAGCCACCAGACCCTAAAGAAGAGAAGAAGACATCAGGTGTCAGCTCAGCCTGGTTGCGGCAACGCTTTTATAGGTGCCCACCCCATGCATCAGCGGATGTCATTGAGAGGCACGCTCATGTCTGGCTATGGCACATGGTGGCAAGCTTCCTCCTTCTAGATGCTTCTAGGAACACTGTCTCCTAGATGGTCCTACCCTAGCTGCATGAGCCATGGGAAAAATGGGGAAAAGTTGATATACACAACTGTCGCGCCACTGCCACTAGCGCGACAGACTCAGCGCACACTGTGCAAATGACTATCGCGCCAGCTATGATGGCGTGGACCAGAATGGTTTGGCCTAGCCAGCACCTCCTCGTCGCGCCACCATAGCTGGCGCGACAGCCTTGTCACGCCATTGACTCTGGTGCGACAGGCTTGTCGTGCCACCTAGGCTAGCGCGATAGTCTTGGTAAAAACTAGTTTTCTTGGCCATTTGCTCCATTCCAGCTCTTTTTCTATAACCAATTTTGTTGAACTATCAAGATCTGTTTTCTTCATGTTTTCGAAACCTAAATCCACCATTTCTAAACTTATTAACATTGTATTTTCTTCATGGTTTGGAAACATGTCCACCATTTCCAAACTCATGAACATTATGTTCTCTTCATGTTTTGAACTAAAGTTGAAATTACAAGAATTCTTGACATGAAAACCATGAATGCAAAGTAAAACATTGTTCACATAGCACTACTACTAACACTAGTCTTCCATCTACCATAAACAAGTACTACCAAATGGCGACCCATGGCCATTTGCAAAATATGTACGGATCTTGTTGCCTTTGAAGAAAAAAGCAGCGCTATCGTATTAGTCCTACATCTACCATATACAAGATGTATGTAATGCCAAACCTATTGGCATTTGCAAAATATGAACTGCACCTTGTAGGCATGAGTTGAGACCAAACACTCATCATCGTCCTCATCATCGTCATCATCATCATCGTCATCGTCCTACTCCATGGGTGTGGGGATATGTCCGTCGTTTAGTGGATCATCGGGAACTACAACAATGAAACAATGTCTCATTGCCAACAAATGTAAGAAGATGCACAAGTCAAAACTATTTCAAAATCAATTACTCACATAATCAACGTTTCAAAGCCTTACCACCCTCATATTGTACCCTCCTGTGGAAAAAGGCCTGCTCCCTCGCATCCTCAGCATCCCTAAAGTCGTAGGCCTCTTGTTTTGTCACCAGAAGGTCATCAACTCGGCCTCGGTATAGTAAAAATTCAGTTGTCGACCGGTCACTCGAGGAAAGTCCTCGAGTATCCTATTACGGGTCTTCCATGATGGCTTCTCTACCCTGTACTTCCTCCTCACCTCTATCTTCTCCTACCGGATCCAATGCTTCCTATCTTTTTTGAGAGGCGAATGTATCTTTAAGCTCTCTAGTAAGTCTCCACGACCAGGGAAGTCCTCCCAAGTGCATGTCCTCCGCACCTAAGCAAACACAAAGGAATGAGCAAACAAACAGGTGGCCTTTATTCATTTAGTAACTTCACCGGTTCAGTCAACTCACCCATAACTAAGATGGCCCTCCATAAGCATTGCCATAGTAGTAACCATATCCTAGCTCAGACGGAACAACTCCTTCACGAGCCTTGACGCCACACTTGCACTTTGTGCCTGGCCATGGCTTAATGCCTGCTTCAAACTCCGCAATTTCATACTCAGAAGGCCAGTTCGATTTGGGTCCATAGTTGTACTCCTCAAAGTCACAAGATGGGAACCCTCTCTGCAAAAAAACAAAAAAAACAAATGTTCAAAGTGTAATATTGTATGTGCAAAACGCATACAAGCTTAGAGATAGATTGATTTCATGAGAACTTAGATAATCTAGCAATCCACAGCGATAGAAGGTGAATGCTCGACGTTGACGGGGAGTAGTTAGTAGCGCCGACACTCCACAATGGCATTTAGGAGGATTGGCTAGACGGTGCAAAGCAGCGTCAACCTTCTCTGCCTCTGTTATTTTCGGAAGGTTTGGTGGCGGCAAAACCCAACGAACAAATTCTAAATATGGAACGCTCTTCCAGGGGTCAGAAGGAAAGAACATAATCGATGGATCGAACATTTCATCGCCATCGATCCATTGATAGAAGCTACATCCCTCTAGGTAGGCATCAAGTGTCGGGGGTCGATGCTTAAGTTGACAGACGTAGAAAGCATGCCTAGCTGACTCGGGATGCCTTGACTGCTTCACAAATGCCAGTAACCCACAATAAGACAACGGTGTTGGAAGTGCTGGTAGGAAAGGACCGATAGCACCATGATCCTTCGGATGGTGCATGAATTGGTTCTTATTTGGAACCGCCATTGAACCTATTACAATGTAGTTCAAGAAAGCAAAGATATGAACCAACCCATACTGCAGTCCATTGCAGTCAAACCCTAATGCAGTGCCAACCAAAACCAATCTCAAAAATCATAAAAATTCAACAACTACAACATGAACCATAATATATTAGACGTGATTAGCCAAAGCAACTTTCATTAAACCAAACGAAAGTCGGTATTGCACACAGCAGTGTAAACCAGGGCAGTACATAAACATCAACTTAACACAAAAGAAAACAACAGAGGTGAGGGAGTCATATCTCTTGCACGAGACTGATCAAACCTGAAATGCAAATGCAAACTTGATCAAAGGCAAATAGAGGATGGGAGGAAGAGAAGAGAGAGAAGTGAGGTGACTTCGAGCTCGTCCAGAATGAAGGGAGGGAGAAGAAAGGGAGAAAAATGGAGGTGGGCTGCGCCCTTATATGGGCCAATCGCGCCAGCCCGCCTGGCTCGACAGAGCTGTCGCGCCAGAGTCGCTGGCGCGACAAGGCGGGGCCCACGCTGCGCCACGCTAGCTCCGGTCAAACATCCACGCCAGCGTGGCTCCCCTTGTCGCACCAGTGCATGTGGCGCGACAGTGTGGTACTGTCACGCTAGCGGGTCAGTTTTTGCAATTACTTTTTTTGGGATTAGTATTAAAATATTGATTAAAAAGGATTTAAAATAAAAAAATTCCTCATTGTTGCGAGGTTATATATTGTCCAATTTAAAAGTTATGTCTCTCTTTTAAAGGCAACACATTTACTTCTCTCAGTCATCATATCAGGCAGAGCATCACACTCATCACATCCGTGTTTTTTCTTGAATGCAACACACACTTCTCTCAGTGCGCTTCGCAGCTCGGTTATCACCGTTCCATTCATTTATGGGCCGTGTTCTGTAAGTCAATTTTGTTGATCTTAACTACTTCTTCAGTTCTAAATTATAAGTCGTTTTAACTTTTTTGGTATATTCATTTTGATATGCATTTAGATAGTTGAAGAGAAAGGGCTTGTATAGCTCATTGGGTTACAAGAGCCTTAGTAGCACCTTAGGTCTTAGATTTGACACCCCATGAAAGTGTATATTCTTGGATTTAATGGCTTTGTGCTGTCAGTGATATAGATGACGTTCTCGTCGATAGCGAGACACTCGTAGTGATTTTGTCAATATCGAGAATTTATCGACACAGTATTTAAAGTTTCTCATAGGGTAGGGTTTGTGTGTGTGTTCATAGAGGAATATGCAAGTTGTTTTCTTATGTGAATGACAGGACAGATGATGATTTCAAATTGTCTTAAAATTACTTAGGCGCATATCCTTTGTTCGAAATTGTAAGTATTTTTAGTCAGATTACAGACGTAGACACTAGTACATGCGCGAACATATACTTCTCTCGCTCATCATATGAGGCAGAACAAAATCATCACATCTTCTTCTTTTTTCTTGAATGCAACATGCACTTCTCTCGTTGCGCTTCATCTCTCAGTCGTCGTTCCAATTATTTATGGGCCCGTGTTACATAAATGGATTTTATTGATTATAACTTGACTTTAAATTATTTGGAAACGTATGCTTTTTTGTTTCAAACTATAAGTTGTTTTTTTAACAGCTCTTTTACAAGGCGTGGCTAGCCGCCGGATATCCGAATGCTACCCCCCTGTCCGGACGCCCGCGCCGCTGCCACCCATCTCGCGTCCCACGCCTGCCCGCCCACTGCACGTCTCGCCTGCTGCGCCCGCCCGCAAGCACGTGGGGCCCGCCTACTCCAGTGAGGACTGCCTCTGCCTTCCCACGCCTGACACCGAGGCGAGACAGCAGAAAAGGCAAGGATGGAGATGCAACACTCGATCTAGTTTTGAAACATCCAGGTGCAACAATTGCAACATACGACTGAAAACAATTGAAATATTTGAAACATGCGTCTGAAACACTTTCAAAAACACATGAAACCATTGTAAATATATGGAACATTAAGATGAAACACTTGCATCATACTCCCTCCATCCCTTAAATAAGTTCATTTTGGACATGATTTAGGATAGCAAGGAGTGATTAATTATGGGGTATTTTTCTCTGTAAACCCGTATTAAATAGAGTTGTGGGTTCTCCCATTCCACAAGCGTTTCGCAGCTGGAGTGGTTAGCGCGCCATGGCCCAAGGCCGGAGGTGCATGGTTCGACCACTCGCTGCGCCAGTTTTGGATCATGGCGCGCGATTTTTGCGCGGCGCAAGTTTTGGATGGCGCGTTGGCGTGATTTTTGCGCGGATCAAAGCTTGCATGCCGTGAATTATGGATAGCTCGGTGTGGCGCGCGATTTTTGTGCGGACCGCAATTTTTTGCCAGTTTCGCTCACCTGCCTTCTTATTTAAACCCAACAACGCTAATGCAACACAACACTAAGCCCCCCTAAAAAAATAAGCCAGCTCTTCTCTTGTGTTCATTTGACGTGCATCTATCCTAACACATGGCCGAGTTCTTGGCTGGGTTAGATCCAAACGGTAAGTACCTGTCCCGTTTCTTTGTATCTTCGTCTTTTTTTTTCTGATGCATGCATCCATTATTTAAAGTCTAAGTGTACATGGTCTTGTGCCACTCTACTAGATGACAATGAAGTGTTTGTTGGTTTGGATTTGAACTTGCCACCAGAAGATAAGGATTGGTGTTCTTATGTTCTTACTAGAATAATGACCTTAGGTTCGCCCGAGAGCAACATTCCTAAAATTATGTTTTTATGTGTGACCGTGGGCCAAGATTTGATGAGGAGGGTGCACTTATTTTTAACGGAAAGATTGGATGCTTTCCTCTTGTTACTTTTGAGAGTGCTAAAGAGGAATAGTGTTCACCGGCCGGCGGGGACAATGGTAGTGAAGCCGATAGCGACAATTACAAGAGATGTAATTAGAGAATTCATGATTCCTTGTGTTCTTCCTGCTATTCGAACTAGATGGCCACTAGAAGAAGCCAACAAGCCTATCTACATTCTGCAAGATATTGAACCTTCTCATATTAGAGTAGAACACCGGACGATGAGCAGTTCTTTGAAGCTGGTAAAGAAGATGGTTTCAATCTTAGCGTCATTTTTCAACCATCAAATTCACCGAATTTTTGACATCGTAGATCTGGGCATATCTCGTGCTATCCAAGCTATTGAAATTAAGAAAGTTCCAAAAACCGTTGATGGCATTAATTATTGAGGGTAAACTGGTAAGAGCATCTCCAACAATATCTAAAAAATGCTGCCAAAAATAGGTTTTCCAACATTTACAAAATATTTTGGGAGCCATAAAAAAGCTACAACTCCAACAGTTTCTAAAATCTCGCACTTAAAAGATAGAAGGTAATTTTACATCAGGAATGCTAAACTATTTCTAAATCCAAATCACACTAACTACTTTTATATTTTATTTCTCTCTTGTACATTTGCATAAAGAACCCTGTTCTAGTTTTTTTTCTTCCCCATGTCCTTCCACCTCCAGATTGGCATGACTATACGCATTCTTAACTTTACGCGCATGGAGGTGACTTTTTCCAAGTGTCAAAAGATTGGGAGATGGGTTTGGGAGTTGTTGAAGATGAGTTTTTTTCCAATTTTGCCCAAATTCCTAGATTGAGAGAGATTGTTTCGAGTACTCTTGTAGATGCTCTAATTCTGGTTTAGCTCTCACTAGCCAATGGGTTCACCCTCACTTTCTTTTTCGAGTTTCTTGCCACCGCCAGCACCTACTTCCTCACGCAGGATTAAATTGACAAGCGAATTCAATGTACAAAAAACTCAGACAGGGGTTATTCAAATCCAACATAGATCGGAAAATGCAAGAACCCGATATCAAGCACACTTCCTTTTGGGGGCAAGCTCATCTATATGAACCTTGTGTTGCCACATCACGGGCACAAGTGCGTAAGCTCGTCGTGCAGCAACGTTACCACGACGTCAACCCAGTGGCTCAGCTTCGCGACCACGAACCGTGGTGAGCGTGAGTACCCACGGCAGCGCGTAGACTCAGGCCATCGACGCGCACGTGGAGATCAGATTCAACGACGAGACACGGCCCCGGGGAGGCAGCGCCGCCGTGACGAGCAGGGTGCAGAACGAGCAGGCCGGTGGCAGGGTCACCTTTGCTAGCGCGGGGTCGATGTTAGGGGCAATGGGAAGCAGCCGCCATGACCAGAAGAGTGAGTGATGATGGTGGAAAATTCTAGTTTAAACCCTCATAAAGATGATGAAAATACTGTTCTGGGTTTGAAACCACTGCAAGCATAATGTTGTTCATCGGACGTCGGTGTGGATTTCAAGTGGTTTGAGCACTCAACACACTCAAGCCCTCAAGGACATGGGTGATTTATTCTGATTTGGACCTTTGAGCCCTACGTTGGGCTCTGAGCCCTACATCTAGCAGTATGGTGTTTTTCGTGTTTGGAATGCTTAATTGAGGGTTCTTACAATGGAGGAATCGAGAGAAAGATTGGTAAGGGATTGCGCGGTGCTATCCTAGGGTTTTTGGTGAGATCGTTTGATCAACTCCCCTCTTTGCTTAGTTGATCGTCCGTCTTTTTGTTTTGGAGTTCGTCTCCTTCTACAGGAGCCCATGCCTCCCCTTATATACCGAGGAGCATGGGGTACAAAGCGGGTAGATCCTAACCTAGGGCTCCTTGCCTTTGGCTTTGGTCTACTTCTTGGCGCCATCGGGCCCTTCTTTGTCAAGTAGAAGGGGGTGACAACATCACAACTACTCCCTGACATCTCTATTGCATTCTAGCGCTTGGCCATCAGGTGCCACTGCAAAGCCTTCCTTGGGCCTTCTCCAGGCTTCCTTGATATGCAAGGATCCTCCCCCCGCCTTGAGGGGCTGACGAGCGGGCACGTAGCCCCCGATTCCGCGAGCTTGGTGGAGTTCTTTGTCATGATGCTTCATGCCCTGGCCGTGACACTTCCGAGGGAGTGGCTGACAGTGCCTCGTGGCTGTGGAACGGGATGGCAGTGTACTTCTTCTGGGCCTGTCCGGCTCTCAGCATTTAATAGATTCTAGAGCTAGCTTTTGGTCTTCGCTCGGGACTTTTGTTGGCCCTGAGCCAAGGCTGGGATGGCCTCCAGGGCTGACGCCCAGTCGGGACTCACCTTTGGTCAGGAATCCCTACGTTCTAACTGAGCCCTCGAGCCCTGAGCGATGGCGGCTCCCGCTTTCTCAGGCTTGCCCCCTGATATCGAAGTCTTCCACAAGGGAGGGCCATTTCCAGGCGGACAAGCCATCCCTTTATTCCATACAGTGCGTGCGAGTGCATCCGATGGATTTAGCCCTCCAAATCCCCAGCTGATTCAGAGAATCAACCAAGGGGTTAGTCGGACTATCACATCCTTTACCCAGGGACTTAATATACCCCCATTTCGGTACCGTCCCTACCTGTTACATTGGTACCACCTATTTGACACCGTTCGATTTCTTCCAATGGATGGTTTATATTTTTTCCACGTAAAATTTCTCTTTTTAAAAAATCATATTACATATGCTGATTTTTACTTGACTTGAAATTACGAGGAAGTACCCCTTCTGCTATGAAATTGTAAGTCTTTTTCTACAAATGACAATATAGACCCTGATTTTAACTTCACAATTTGAAATATTCAGAAATACCCCTTTCATTCCCTAGCAACCACCGAGAGTAAGAAGAAATCCACAACAGCGACGATCCTCTTGTAGCCACTAGATGCTAACTCTCAAAGAAAATATACTAGATCACTCCTAAACTCTCCCAATTGTCGGTGCACGCAGATGCTCGGGATGGAGAAGCTACGACACAACGGCACAACATGAAGAAAACCACTAATATTCTAACATCCAAGTCTAGGGTTATCAATTTCCAAGAAAAAAATAAATCCTGGATTATTAGTGGTTTTCTTCATTTTGGCAGCCACAACCACAAGCTTTGGTTTTCTAGAATATGAAGTCATCCTAATCGTCAACATAATCATATGAAAGAAGAGTTTCGACATGTGAAACTCACAAACAGCATATGAACAAACTGGGGGTCGTCGTATCATTTCATGGTATAGATTTTGGCAGAAACCAAAATAATAATTATGCTTGGCTCAAGTTCCATGTTTGGTCAATTTCAAGTTTGATGGTCCAGTGGAGAACGGAACAAGAAAACAAGCGCAAACGGTTCTTGGCTGTGTGGAATCCAGTACGTGCCCACACCAGCTGTGTCACCATCTGAGCTCATGGACCACGAAAGCCTGCTAGCTCCTGTTTCTCACATTATGAGTCCTATTTTCATATCTATGAAACATGTGTGTAACAATATAGAGCGAAGTTTGAAAAGGACACTAAGGTCTAGTTACAGTGTATTCAAGGTGCCTGGCCTTTGGTAATCGTTTAAAAAAATAACAATGGTAATTCTTGTTCTTCTTTTACCCAACATTTTGGACAACTATAACTATATATAAACTTACACACGAGCCCAGCTACTTAATTTTTACACCCGAGCCCAGCTACTTAATTTAAATATATGTGCATCTGTCATGTGTAATTATGGGACACAGTACCATATGAAGGACAAAACACGGCTAGCTACAAAACTGAAAATGACTGAACTTCTACTCTTCTCGACGACTAAGACGATCGAGGGCAGAAACAAAAAAAGGCATGACACTGATCAAAATTATCAGGAAGTAAAGAACAGGTTGTTACGGAGGAATCTAAAACTTATATGAAGTTCGTTGCAATCAGTAAATGATATCGCTATCATTATTGTTGGTGCGATTTGATCGAGTTGCGTTGCAAAAATTTATATTAATGTTGCAATACTTGATAATATTGCAACTCTTTAGATAGTGGTTGTGATAGTATGTCTATGTTATGTTGGTATTTCTATTGGTTCATGCATAGTAAAACTTTTATTTAAATTAACTATTAATACAATTGGAAAATGATAAAAGTAGACAAAAAAGTGACCATGGGATTTGAACCCGACCCAATCCAACACACCAAGCACACCCACTAATACACTATATAGGTGTTAGTGTATGCTTTTGCCTAGTAAACAATATGTATAATAAGTTAAATGTGGAATTACCATAGAATAATCATAATAATATCAATAACTGGTTAGAAAATTCTGCAGACTTGCATGACAACATGTTTTTATTGTATAATCATTCCAGCAAAAATTCAAATATTTTAACAAAGTGATACTACGCATGATTCGTAAATGGATACATCTCTCAAACAATAATACGTAACTATGTGAGAGATATAACTATTTGTGAACAATGTATAATCTCAGTTTATTAAAACAAACTAATTTTTTTAGGAAAGCTTATGGGTGTAAAATATGTTGCCATGCCACTTTGTATAATTTTATATCCATACTTAGGTATTACTACAATTATTTTGTTGAATTACCATAGAATAATCATAATAATATCTATATCTGGTAAGAAAATTCTGCAAACTTGCATAACAACATGTTTTTGGTGTATAATCATTCTGAAAAATATCAAATAATTTTAGCAAAGCGGTACTACACATTATTCACAAATGGATACATCTCTCGCACAATAATATGTAATTGTGTGAGAGATGTATCTATTTGTGAACACTATATAATCCCAGCTTATTAAAATGAATTAAAATGTTTATGTAAAGCTTATGGCCCAAAAATATATTGCCATACAATTTTGTAGAATTTCTGACCATATTTAGATATTATTATAATTATTTTGTGGATACCATAGAATAATCATAATAATATGATAATATCTATATTTGTTTTAAAAAATCTGCAAGGGGACAACATGTTTTTGGTGTATAATCATTTTTAAAAAAAATCAAATGATTTTAGTAAAGCAGTACTGCACATTGTTCACAATGGATACATGGCTACCAAGTGATGGTGTAGTAACTTCTGCATTGATTGTCTTCGTGGCTACACCATCACATGGTGAAAAGATTTTTGCTCTCTCTTTCCCCACAACTCTCAAGGGTGTCAATACCGTAAGCTTTCTACTCGAGTGCCAAATATTATACATTTTCAAGCCTCTATTTACTCAGACAACTCAAAATGTTCACTGTGTGAGCTGGTTGACCATTGATGTCAAAGCTTTCTAGTTATGAGCTGTAATGTTTAACTTTTTCCTATCTCAGCAAAATGTTCTGTATGTATTCCAAAAAAGTGAGCTGAGGCGTAGACTGTTTGTTTACACAGCAACATCAGCATATGAACATGTAAACTATGGTGATTATCCAACAGCGAGAAATTTCAACCACCGTTGATGCGCCTTTTTTAAAAAAAAAGTCATGTCTCTTCTGAACCACATGTAAAGCGTATAAGGTTTTTCAGGCTGATTATCAAAGCTAAAAAGCTACAGTCTCTTCTCAACCACATGTAAAGCAAGCCCAGACCTTTTTGGGACTAGGCGTAGTGGGCTAAGCAACTAAATAAGCGTAATCCCTTATATATATGGGCTCCATACTAATTGAATTCAGTGGAGTCAAATGACAAGGAGCCCGGGTGTCATGGGTTCGTAACCGCGGCAGTAATATCGGGTCGTTCGACGTGGGTTGATATGGGTACCTCTGAGGCTTAAGCACTCAAAAACCAAGGGGTTTATCCTGGTTCGGTGTCTGAGCCCTACCTCCAGCAGTAGTGTTCTTTGTGTTACGAATGCTCAATCAAGAGTTCTTACTATAGAGGAATCGAGAGTGAGGCGTAGGGGGAAGCGCTATGCCAATCTAGGGTTTGGTATCCTCTCAGGATGGATTTTTTTAACGCTTTTTGTAAACTAATTTTAAATCTAACACTTTTAATTTTTTTTTCAAAACTAACACTTTTGGCCGCGCCTATTGCCATGGCGCGGCGAAACGCTTGTACCGCGCCATGCATGGTGGCGCGGCAGGAGGATGACGTGGCGTCGTCGTGGCAGGGTCTGCCGCGCCACCCATCTTGGCGCGGCTGTGACGCGCCAGCGCTGGTGGCGCGGTAAGGCCCAGTAAAAGCCCGCGATGCCCCCACTGTGTCCACCCTCGCCACCCGCCCTTGCCACACGCCGCCGCCGCCTGCGCCACCGCCATTGGCCCGCCCAGCGCCGCCCGCCCAGGCGCCGCCGCCGCCGCCTCGCCTGCGCCAGCTGCCGCCGCCTCAGCAGTGTTGGAGCGCCACCTGCCGCCGCCTCGCCTCACGTGCGCCACCGCCTCACCAGCGCTGCCGGCCGACGAACGCACCAGCGGCCATCTCCTTCGGCTTGGGTGACCCCAAAAGGTCTCCTCTCATATCAAGGTAGCTCCCTTTCTCAATTTCTTGTTATTATGAATGTTATTTTAGTTAGGGTTAGTGATTTAGGATAGTTAGGGTTAGTGATTTAGTATAGTTAGGTTAGTGAATTTGTTTATTTAGGTAGGTAGTTTTTAGGGTTTAGGTTGTGTGTTGTAGTATAGTTAAGGTTTGGTTAAGTAGTTAGGGTTTAGATTACTATTAGTTAGGACTTTGGGTTTAGGGATTGATAAGGTATTTATTATTTAGTTAGTTTATATAGTAAAGGTTGTCAGTATAGATACTAGTTTTCAAGTGTCGGTACTTAGTAGTGCGTGATACGGCGATTTGGATGACTTGATGAAGTTTCATCAAATGCTTATTTTCCTAGTGAAGTTGTTTAATATGTCTGTTAATGTTACTTTGAATATATACATGTGCTTTAATATTGTGTTCGTATTGCATAACAAGTAGTTCAAATTTTGCAATGCTACATAATGTTAATTTGAATATTATTAATTTGAATACTCTAACCCTTTATTTACCAATTTGTAACAGGATGGCCCCTACCATGCAGCACCAGTTGAAACCCCCTTCTTGAGGTGGAGTACGACGAGCCACACTAAGCACACTTCTTGACTGACACCAATGCAGAGGTGCCCTTGCCTCCTTTGAGGCCCCGCACGCACACCAGGGCGCACTAGTCGGACGAGCATTACATGCCGTACATACGGCGTGCCGGCTTCCTCGAGCTTGTCCGTGTTGTCAACTACGATCTTTCGCTCCTTGACCCAGCACTACTTACTGCAATTGTAGATAGGTGCGAGTGCCTTCATTGTACGTAAATATTCTTATAACAAATTTGAGGCAACTAACAGTCGTTCTATTCTTATAACAGGTGGAGGCCTGAGACCCACATGTTCCACCTACCTTGCGGCGGGATGACCTTGACCATGCAGGACGTGCAGGCTATCTTTGGCCTTCGGTTGGGGAGACTTCCAGCGACAATTATAGTTGACAACGATCACTGGAGGGAGCTGGTGGCTTAGTTCACTGGCTTGCTTCCACCGGACGATGAGGTTTCCAAGAAAAATAAGTGAGCAATTTAAGCCTATTTAATACTTGCATTGCTTTCCTATAGCCATCAGGTCTCATTTTATTTGGTGAATTTCAGGAAAAAATCCGGTGTTTCGTCGTCGTAGATCACAGAGCGCTTTGATTACTTGGACCCACAGGCTGATGAGGCTCAGATCGACAGATTCGGTAGAGTGTGCCTCTGGCACTTCCTTGGTGTGTTCCTATTCCCAAACACCTCGGGCAACACCATCAGCTGGATCTTTCTTGACATACTACGCCAGCTGTGGGATAACATAGCGGTGTACAGCTAGGGTAACGCAGTCCTAGCATGGACGTATCGACAGCTATGTGTTGCCTGCTGTCGCACCTCAAGGTATGCGGACCTTGGGGGTTGCTCCTACCTACTCTAGGTTTGGAGTTGGGAACGATGGCCCGTTGGGAGGCCCCTTGTTACTGGTTTACCGGTAAGTACTTCAGTTCACTATATTCTTCGAGGCAGTTACATATGATGAAATTATTAATGTCTAATTCATTATCGTGTTCAATGCAGCATTGGAACGGGCAGGATACACTCCCTACAACTCTGTATATCTGGACGCAAGCAGAGTTAGTTAGAGGGAATACGAGACGCAAGTACAGAGAGTACATGGACTATCTCGATGTCCTGACACAACACCAGGTTACGCTCTCTTTACTATCATATATGTGTCTTGTTCGATGTACACTATATCACAACCTAACTCAATTACGAAATGTTCAGGTGCATTGGTGTCCTTGGGATGCTTCGGAGCTCGAGTACTATCTGAGTCCTGTCACTAGGGATCAGTCAGACGAGTATCGCTGCAATGTCCCTCTTATTTTCTTCCACGTGGTCGAGATTCACTTGCCCATCAGGGTTTGCAGGCAGTTTGGAAGAATGATAGGCTACCCACCACCGTTTTACTCCACCAACCAAGAATTGCACGGGTGCATTATCGATTAATAACAAAGCTACAATTCAGAGGTGTATATGGTACAACTAACAATCGTTTTGTTGTAGGTATGACCGCAGGAAGAGGTACAAGACCAAGGATTGGCGCGTGACACACAACGCGTACATCTAGTTGTGGCAGAACAGGGACCGGCAGCCGATCGATGTGGGTCCCCCACACGACCAGCACACCTTCGACGAGTACCTGCTGTGGCTTCACAGGTCTACGAGGACACATATCAAGCCCCCGTACACTGAGGAGGCGATTGACGAGGACAACGAGGAAGATGTGATCGAAGATGTGTACGACGTTGCCACTAGGGATGACACACAACTACAGAGAGCCCCGCTTCAAAGATATGTGGTAAGATACTCGAATGGTACAATTTGTTATCCATTTGTTATTAAGTATGTGTACTAAAACTATCCAACCGCGTTTCTGTACCCAGGCGACATAATTGTCAAGGCTGTCCAATGAAGCAGCGTTTCAGCTTCATGAGTCTAGAGGGCAGGGGCCAGGCGTTCTTGAGGCTTTTGTGGAGATAAACATAAACTTGTCCATTTCAAAAATGTTTCTTTAGTGTATATGCGTTTGGGAAATGCACTAACTTTAACGTCTATTTATACAGGAGGTGAAGTGGAGCTGTAGGAAGCTAGCTTAGAAGTTGAGCTGCATGGACACTCCTTGGGTGGAACCGACAGTCCCAGCACTGTCGGGTGGCACGTCTTCTGGCTCTTTGAGGACACCAGCCGGCTCTTTTCAGCCGGTGACAGGTGCCGCTTCCGCAGTGCATACACCACCACATCATAGCGCTGGGAAGGACCCTGCAAACGAGGACGACGACGACGACCCCCCCGGGCTTCCGCATACAGCACCACTAGTGGGACGATTGGTAGCAAGACAAGATCGGCATGTCTCAGCTAGTGGTGCCCCGCTTGGTACCCAAGGAGCCTCACAGGTAGTAACAAAGGTAGTTTCTTTAAATACTTAGGCTCCATGAACTAACGATCATAAAGATTATAAGTAATCGTGCATATCATATACTTGTAGGGTACGAGCCGTATGCACCGGCAACGCGACCACACCAATGTTGGCTACACTCCCAATGTGTCGCCTATAAATCCGAAGAGACAGAGGCTTCCGAGGGATCCTTACACTCCTGGGACTTAGTTGGTTATGTCGAACTTATGTCGAACAAATATTGTCGTCCGAAACTCGCAGACTCATGAACCAATGAAAATATTATGTGGTAACTTGTCAACTTACGCACGGACTCCATTTATTTGCTTCATATTCGTTTCAATGCATCGCGGCAGCACTGCCGGCGAGATTAACTAGCAACTAGTTCGGGAACCGGCAATCCCGGCGTATCTCGCCGCGGTGGCCTGCGTCTTGACCCCGATCCTCCCGAGCTTGGTCATCGTAGCCACAAAATCGCCGAAGAAGGCACCCTGGTTGGACGCGTAGTAGTCGACCGTGCTGCGCGACCTCATGTCGGAGTAGAGCACTAGGTTGGAGCCCAGGAGGCCCTTGCCAACCTATAGGTTCCGGTAGAAGGTGTTCTCGAAGCCCACCGGCGAGGGGTCGAGGAAGGCGAAGGCGTTGGGGTCGGAGCTACAGGTGTCGTTCAGCTGCGACGCGAAGCCAGGGTCCATGGTCGCGTCATCGCCGATCCTAATCGGCGGCGGTGAAGCTAGTCTTACGTCTGCGCCCGTGTCCTACGCGTCGTGGGTCTTGGTGCGTCGGTGCCACACAGTGGTCTATGGCGTGGCAGACCCTGCCACATCATCAGTCAGCGCCCCGATCGTCGCCACGTCATCCTCCCGCCGCGTCACCATGCATGGCGCGACACAGGCGTTTCGCCGCGCCATGGCAATAGGCGCTGCCAAAAGCGTTAGTTTTAAAAAAAATTAAACAGGGTTAGATTTAAAATTAGTTTACAAATTGTGTTAAAAATAAAAAATAGTAATGACTACTATCCGTACCCATGAATAATTAATATAATATTAGGTCAAACTGCCTAAAAGTTATTTCCTATCATTAATGACTACTTTGATTGTTTTAATATCACTAATACGTACCAATATAATTGAAATTATTTAAAAGTAATGAATAATAATGTTAATTTTAATATATTTATGATATATAAAAAGTTAATTGATTTTTATATAAGTAATACTAGTAATTTGATATGGCTAATTATATTAATTTCAATCCATAGAATGAATGATATATAATATTGTTTTTAAATAGTTGGCATTCAACTTCTAAAGTTAAAACTATTTCAAATTTATGAATATGAGTACTTAATAGCACATGTTTTTATCTTATATATGGATGATGCACTCATAATTAAAATGACTATGGTTTATAATTTGTATTCTTAATATCACTAACAATGTATTTTATAAATATCGCTACATGTATAGAGTTTAGTATACTTATATTTTGATGATCTCATTATATGATTTTTTGTAAAATTATTTGTAATATGTATTGATCCCTACATACAAAAACCTAAGGGTAATGCTAGGAAGTGGGCATCCGTCCGCCCGGACGCTGCTCGCCCCACTCCGCTCCATGCGATTCAGTGCTTCACGGCTTCTCAAAACAAAAAAAAACCGCGCCACTTGCCTTAACCATCGCAGCGGCGCCGCACCTGGCCCCTTCCCGCGCTGCTCCACGCGCCCGCGCCGCGCCACCATCCAGCGCCGCGCCCCCATCCACCTTGCCTGTCACGGAAGGGGAGGGAGGGGAGGCCTGCGCCTGCGCCACCCTCCACCTCGAGCCGTCGGCAAGACGGGGAGGCCTGCGCCACCATAGTTCCCCACTAGGTAGGCCGTGGCAGTGTTTTCAGGCGTTTTCAGACATGTTGCAAGTCTATCTTTTAAGTGTTTCAGTTGTTCCCGATGTATATTTGAAGTGTTTTATACGGATGTTACAAAAGGAGATGGGGATGTTGCATATGTTAGAATGGTTGTACACATATATTGAAAGCGTCTTGTCAATGCGAAATGTGGCCGACAAGTAAATATTTATAGTTTTGCCGTGCGCTGTGATCGGATAAGGCCTAGCACGCGATGACACGGGATTTATACTAGTTCATGCAACGTGTCCTACATCCAGTTTCGGTCGTTTGGTGACTTTATTCCCGAGCCCAGGTGCTCGAAGTTTGCTGTGGGGTTACAAACGAGTAAGGAATGAGAATGGGGTATTAGAGGCCCAGTCGGACTCTGATCCGAGTAGAAGAGAGATGATGGATGCTCAAACCTGCGTTAAGTATTGGAGCGTATGCTCTACGTGTCCGAGCTTATCAGCTGTTGAGAGCGGTAGACTCTCTAGCTATCGAGCTCTCTAGCTGTTTTTTTTTGTGAGGAGAGAGCGCATCTGTTTTTATAGATGAAGGGGATGGCCTTACAAGTAAAAGACGGAAAGGAAGATAGTGTGTATGGGTGCTACCTAGTCTTGTTTCTCACGCCATCGGGTACGGCACGCCATCGCCCACCTTACTGTTCATGATGACCTGTCAGATCGACATAAGTTGCACGGTGTTCGCCCACCCACTGTTCATGACCGGCAAGGTGCACAGTGTTCGCTAGGGACGGCAAACGATGATGCCCACAAGATTGTTTGTGCTCTGGACGATCTGGAAGGTTGTATAGTGTTTGTCTAACATAGCCTCGGTAGCACCGCCCCACAGGTGCTGCAGGACATGGCGTGGTACGGTCCTCGGTATTGTGACTGACTTGAGCGCCTTACCTTATCTGCTCCGCTTGCTCTGGTAAAGAAGATGGTTTCAATTTTAGCGTTATTTTTCAACCATCAAATTCACCGAATTTTGACATTGTAGATCTGGGCATATCTCGTGCTATCCAAGCTAATGAAATTAAGAAAGTTGCAAAAACCATGGCATTAATTATTCTGAGCGTTAAACAGGTAAACTCTCTGCAAGTACATTTTCTTTTCTAGTTTCAACTCAATCCAATATCATTATAACTGAAATTTGATTTCATGAACAGGCCTTCGAAGAATTCAATATTATTCTCTCGTTGGTAGCCGACGCTATGGACAAGCTTGGCTCAGGGAACAACTAGACCTCGATTAGTAGTTGCAGAATTAGACTCCTTTTAGGCTTTTAGCATGGATGTATGCACGAGACATTTAATCTTGATCGAACAAATATGGATGCATGCATATGTGTTCTGGTGCTCATCTGCCGGCGCGCTACTAGTACTATTAGTTTAATCTTTTCCTTCGATGCGACCTCTAGCGCGACGCGCTTCCGGCGCTATCGAAGCTGGCGCAGTCACGCGAGCCACACGTCCGGCACGATCGACCTCCGGCGTGACGCCATCTCCGACGCGATCGACCTCCGGCGTGACGCCATCTCCGACGCGATCGACCTCCGGCGTGACGCCATCTCCGACGCGATCGAACCT
Source organism: Miscanthus lutarioriparius (assembly GCA_904845875.1). Lineage (NCBI taxonomy): Eukaryota > Viridiplantae > Streptophyta > Magnoliopsida > Poales > Poaceae > Miscanthus > Miscanthus lutarioriparius. Next base: position 60,180,066 of record CAJGYO010000013.1, read on the forward strand.
CCGGCGCGACGCCATCTCCAGCGTGACGCCACCTCCGGTTCCATCTCCGACGTCGATGAAGAGGCCGGCGGTTGATATGTTAGCGCATCTTCGTTAATGGTCGCATGGATGTACGTATACGAAGAGGCCGCTGGCGGAGCATACGAACCCATCGTAGTTAATGGCCGCATGCCCGCATGCACTGGAAACCAAGCGACAGGGGCAGACTCGTCTAATATCAGGCGGCTGCACTCCAAACGAACTCCTTTGTGAAAACGTTCACCACCCTCAAAACGAACTTTTTTAAGGGATGGAGTATGTGTGAACATATATATGGAACATTCAGAGAAACACACTTGCAACATACATCGACAAAAAATAGATGAAACATTAAGAACATGAGCTTGTAACATAGGTGTACAACCATTACAACATGTGCAACATCCTGATCTACTTTTACAACATCCGTATGAAACACTTGCAACATACCTCTGAAACACTTGAAACAGACACTTGCAACATGCGTTTTTCCCCCTTCTTCCGTACGACACAGCGCAGAGCGGGGACGGTTAGTTTCGACTAGCCGGCAGCCGAGAATGGTGGCGCAGCCTGGCAACGGCCAGTTGCGCCTGCGCCTGACCTGGGTCTGGCCATCGACGCCCCCCTCACCTGGCTGCCTTGCCTAGGCGTGGCGAACGATGGAGCACGGTGGCGCGGCGGGGGACGAAGGCGCCGCTGCACTCGCCGAGGACACGCATGGAGCTTGGAGGCGGAGAACGAGGCGCCGGCGAACAGGTTCGGCGGCAGCTGCAGTTAGTGGGGTGGCTGGCACCGTACCTCACATGGAGGATTCCTCCTCTCCACGAAGATAGAGGTGCCGTGGGGATGGGGGCGCCACAGGGGATAGTGGGTGGCAGCGGCGCGCTAGAGTGGGCGGCGGCGTGAGATGGAAGCGGAAGCGTGGCGGATTGGGATGTCGGATGGCCGCACGGCGCCGTGAAGCCACGACGCACGAGCGCGGAATGGGGGAGACGAGCTTCCACGGGGATTATGGTTTTTCTTATGCGAGCAGCGCGAGTGGAGCGAGGCGTCCGGCCTTCCGGACGTCTTGATTGTAGCATTATCGATACTGCATTGGTACTTTCAGGTACTTCTATTTTTTCTATTTAAAGGCTAATTATATGAGGAAAAAATATAAATTTAATTTTGTGTATTGAGGGTAAACTGGCAAGAGCATCTCCAACAATATCTAAAAAATGCTCCCAAAAACAGGTTTTCCAGCCTTTACAAAATATTTTGGGAGCCATAAAAAAGCTACAACTCCAACACTTCCTAAAATCTTGCGCTTAAAAGATAGAAAGTAATTTTACAGCAGGAATGCTAAACTATTTCTAAATCTAAATCACACTAACCACTTTTATATTTTATTTCTCTTTTGTACATTTGCATAAAGAACCCTGTTCTACTTTTTTCTTCCCCGTGTCCTTCCACCTCCAGATTGGCACGACTATACGCACTCTTAACTTTACACACATGGAGGTGATTTTTTTCCAAGTGCCAAAAGATTGGGAGATGGGTTTGGGAGTTGTTGAAGATGAGTTTTTTTTCCAATTTTGCCAAAATTAGTGGATTGAGAGATTGTTTTGAGTACTCTTGGAGATGCTCTAATTCTCGTTTAGCTCTCACTAGCCAGTGGGTTCACCCTCACGTTCTTTTTCGAGTTTCTTGCCGCCGCCAGCGCCTACTTCCTCACGCAGGGTTAAATTGACAAGCGAATTCAATGTACAAAAAACTCAGACAGGGGTTATTCAAATCCAACAGAGATCGGAAAATGCAAGAACCCGATATCAATCACACTTCCTTTTGGGGGCAAGCTCATCTATAGGAAGCTTGTGTTGCCACATCACGGGCACAAGTGCGTAAGCTCGTCGCGCAGCAACGTTACCACGACGTTCACCCAGTGGCTCAGCTTCGCGACCACGAACGTGGTGAGCGTGAGTACACGGCAGCGTGTAGACTCAGACCATCGACGCGCACGTGGAGATTGGATTCGACGACGAGACACGGCCCCGGGGAGGCAGCGCCGCCGTGACGAGCAGGGTGCGAGCAGGCCGGTGGCAGGGTCGCCTTTGCTGGCGTGGGGTCGATGTCAAGGGCAACGGGAAGCAGCTGCCATGACCAGAAGAGTGAGTGATGATGGTGGAAAATTCTAGTTTAAACCCTCATAAAGATGAAGAAATTACTGTTCTAGGTTTGAAACTACTGCAAGCATCATGTTGTTCGTCGGAGGTCGGTGTGGATTTCAAGTGGTTCAAGCACTCAACACACTCAAGGCCTCAGGGACATGGACGATTTATTCTAATTTGGGCCTTTGAGCCCTACGTTGGGCTCTGAGCCCTACATCTAGCAGTATGGTGTTTTCATGTTTGGAATGCTTAATCGAGGGTTCTTACAATGGAGGAATTGAGAGAAAGATTGGCAAGGGATTGCGCGGTGCTATCCTAGGGTTTTTGGTGAGATTGTTTGATCAACTCCCCTCTTTGCTTAGCTGATCGTCCGTCTTTCTATTTTGGGGTTCATCTCCTTCTACAGGAGCCCATGCCTCCCCTTATATACCAAGGAGCATGGGGTACAAAGCGGGTAGATCCTAACATAGGGCTTCTTGCCTTTGGCTTTGGTCTACTTCTTGGCGCTGTCGGGCCCTTCTTTGTCATGTAGAAGGGGGTGACAACATCACAACTACTCCCTGACGTCTCTGTTGCATTCTAGCGTTTGGCCATCAGGTGCCACCGCAAAGCCTTCCTTGGGCCTTCTCCAGGCTTCCTTGATATGCAAGGATCCTCCCCCTGCCTTGAGGGGCTGACGAGCGGGCATGTAGCCCCCGATTCCGCGAGCTTGGTGGAGTTCTTTGTACTGATGCTTCATGCCCTGGCCGTGACACTTCCGAGGGAGTGGCTGACAGTACCTCGTGGCTGTGGAACGGGATGGCAGTGTAGTGCTTCTGTGCCTGTCTGGCTCTCAGCACCTAATAGATTCTAGAGCTGGCTTTTGGTCTTCGCTCGGGTCTTTTTTTGGCCCTGAGCCAAGGCTGGGATGGCCTCCGGGGCTGACGCCCAGTCGGGACTCACCTTTGGTCCAGAATCCCTACGTTCTAACTGAGCCCTCGAGCCCTGAGCGATGGCGGCTCCCGCTTTCTCAGGCTTGGCCCCTGATATCGAAGTCTTCCACAAGGGAGGGCCATTTCCAGGAGGCCCAGCCATCCCTTTATTCCATATAGTGCGCGCAAGTGCACCCTATGGATTTAACCCTCCAAATCCCCAGCTGTTTCGGAGAATCAACCAAGGGGTTAGTCGGACTATAACGTCCTTTACCCCGGGACTTAATATACCCCCATTTCGGTACCGTCCCTACCTTTTACATTGGTACCTCCTATTTGACACCGTTCGATTTCTTCCAATGGATGGTTTATATTTTTTCCACGTAAAATTTCTCTTTTTAAAAAATCATAATACATATGCTGATTTTAACTTGACTTGAAATTACGAGGAAGTACCCCTTCTGCTATGAAATTGTAAATCTTTTTCTACAAATGACAATATAGACCCTGATTTTAACTTCACAATTTGAAAGATTCAGAAATACCCCTTTCATTCCCTAGCAACCACCGAGAGTAAGAAGAAATCCACAGCAGCGATGATCCTCTTGTAGCCACTAGATGCTAACTCTCAAAGAAAATGTACTAGATCACTCCTAAACTCTCCCGATTTTCGGTGCACGCAGATGCTCAGGATGGAGAAGCTACGACACAGCGGCACAACATGAAGAAAACCACTAATATTCTAACATCCAAGTCTAGGGTTATCAATTTCCAAGAAAAAAATAAATCCTGGATTATTTGTGGTTTTCTTCATTTTGGCAGCCACAACCACAAGCTTTGGTTTTCTAGAATATGTAGTCATCCTAATCGTCAACATAATCATATGAAAGAAGAGTTTCGACATGTGAAACTCACAAACAGCATATGAACAAACTGGGGGTCGTCAAAGCATTTCATGGTATAGATTTTGGCAGAAACCAAAATAACAATTATGCTTGGCTCAAGTTCCATGTTTGGTCAATTTCAAGTTTGATGGTCCAGTGGAGAACGGATACAAGAAAACAAGCGCAAACGGTTCTTGGCTGTGTGGAATCCAGTACGTGCCCACACCAGCTGTCGCCATGTGAGCTCATGGACCACGAAAGCCTGCTAGCTCATGTTTCTCACATGAGTCCTATTTTCATATCTGTGAAAGATGTGTGTAACAATATAGAGCGAAGTTTGAAAAGGACACTAAAGTTTAGTTACAGTGTATTCAAGGTGCCTGGCCTTTGGTAATCGTTTAAAAAAATAACAATGGTAATTCTTGTTCTTCTTTTACCCAACATTTTGGACAACTATAACTATATATAAACTTACACACGAGCCCAGCTACTTAAGTTAAAATACAATTTTGCTTTCATGATTATGTTATGTTGGTATTTCTATTGGTCCATGCATAGTAAAACTTTTATTTAAATTAACTATTAATACAATTGGAAAATGATAAAAGCAGACAAAAAAGTGACCATGGGATTTGAACCCGACCCAATCCAACACACCAAGCACACCCACTAATACACTATATAGGTGTTAGTGTATGCTTTTGCCTAGTAAACAATATGTATAATAAGTTAAATGTGGAATTACCATAGAATAATCATAATAACATCAATAACTGGTTAGAAAATTCTGCAGACTTGCATGACAACATGTTTTTATTGTATAATCATTCCAGCAAAAATTCAAATATTTTAACAAAGCGATACTACGCATGATTCGTAAATGGATACATCTCTCAAACAATAATACGTAACTATGTGAGAGATATAACTATTTGTGAACAATGTATAATCTCAGTTTATTAAAACAAACTAATTTTTTTTAGGAAAGCTTATGGGTGTAAAATATGTTGCCATGCCAGTTTGTATAATTTTCTATCCATACTTAGGTATTACTACAATTATTTTGTTGAATTACCATAGAATAATCGTAATAATATCTATATCTGGTAAGAAAATTCTGCAAACTTGCATAACAACATGATTTTGGTGTATAATCATTCTGAAAAATATCAAATAATTTTAGCAAAGCAGTACTACACATTATTCACAAATGGATACATCTCAGCCAAATATTATACATTTTCAAGCCTCTATTTATTCAGACAACTCAAAATGTTCACTGTGTGAGCTAGTTGACCATTGATGTCAAAGCTTTCTAGTTATGAGCTGTAATGTTTAACTTTTTCCTATCTCAGCAAAATGTTCTGTATGTATTCCAAAAAAGTGAGCTGAGGCGTAGACTGTTTGTTTACACAGCAATATAAGCATATGAACATGTAAACTATGGTGATTATCCAACAGCGAGAAATTTCAACCACCGTTGATGCGCCTTTTTAAAAAAAAAGTCATGTCTCTTCTGAACCACATGTAAAGCGTATAAGGTTTTTCAGGCTGATATTATCAAAGCTAAAAAGCTACAGTCTCTTCTCAACCACATGTAAAGCAAGCCCAGAGCTTTTTGGGACTAGGCGTAGTGGGCTAAGCAACTAAATAAGCGTAATCCCTTATATATATGGGCTCCATACTAATTGAATTCATTGAGTCAAATGACAAGGAGCCGGGTGTCATGGGTTCAGAATCATGGCAGTAATATCGGTCGCTCGATGTGGGTTGATATGGGTACCTCTGAGGCTTAAGCACTCAAAAACAAGGGGTTTATCCTGGTTGGGTGTCCGAGCCCTACGTCTAGCAGTAGTGTTCTTTGTGTTCTGTAATGCTCAATCAAGAGTTCTTACTATAAAGGAATCGAGAGTGAGGCGTAGGGGGGAGCGCTATGCCAATCTAGGGTTTGGTATCCTCTCAGGATGTCCAATATCAATTGTCTTGTGGTTTGATCACAATCTCATTGGGTTCGTTCCCTTCTACAGGAGCCCATGCCTTCCCTTATACACCAGGGAGGCGAGAGGGGTACAATGCGAATGGTTTCTCATAGGGTTTCACACCCTATGCTTCAGTAGTCTTCTTCTTCTTCGCGTCGTCGGTCCTCCTTTTGTTTTGTAGTTGGGCACCGATAAAATCACAACCGCCCTCTGACGCCACTGTTGCAGCCTAGTCCCGACTACCGGTGGTGTCTCGCTACCATCGTGCCTTCCCTACTCCTAATAGCTTCGTGGCTGGTTTCCAAGATTGCCCGGGGTGAGCGCTCCACCTGAGCCAAGGTTGGGACGACTGTAGGGGCTTTTGCTTGGCAGGGGCTCCCCTAGGTTAGGAACTCCCTATGCCATGGCCGAGCCCCCAAGCCCCCAAGGGAAGTTGGCCTAGACGAGGTACTTGGCCTCTCTTGGCACGTCCCTTTGACACTATGGTTCTCCTCATGAATGGTGCATCTACGGCCCACTGAGTTATCCTCTGTTTGCCAGAGGGTGCGCACGAGCGCACACGATGGGTGTAGCCTCAGACTAATTAGAAGAATCGGCTAGGGCGTTAGCCGGACTATCATGCCCTTAATCCGAGGGTTTAACACACCCCTACGTTGGACTCTCGTCAGGAGCCCCCAAGCCCTTGATGGCCTCCTGGGTTGGATCCGGGGTGGCGATGAAGGGCTTTTCTTGATCACAGGCAGTGGCCCAACCAAGGGGCTTGATTTTTTTTGTCTTGTGTTAGATGTATGTTTGAGGATGTGAGGATGTCTTCATGACTCTTGGTCGGTTAACGCCTCGGTGAGCTTCAAACCGGAAAAGCCGGAGAGATAGCCCGACCAATCCATCGGGAGACCATGGGATCTGGCGTCTATGAGGCGCCTGCCACCCAACCTACCATGGGTTGGGCGACTTGGCTCGGGGCATTTTTTGACACGAAGACCCACCCTCATCAACGGGTTCAGAAACAGGCTTCCTAGGCTCAGGCTGCATGTTCCAACGAACTAGGTGCTCCGTGTATCGAGGCTAGAGACCGCTAGTGGGCCCATCGTGTAGTGCCTATCACTCTTGATCCCCTAGTCCCAGAGCGGTCACGTGGTTGTCTACTGGCTGGCCTTCGAACTCCCAGGATAGCAGGCCAAAGGAGCCGATGAGCCCCCCTTATGGAGCCAGTTTATTAGCGAGTAGAGCGGCTTCTCCACATGTGCCCTCCCGCTACCGCTGGTGAAGTCTTTTGATATTTCTTAGTCATCATGCAGTTAGGGTGTTAACGCGCATGGTGCGCAACGCTCTGAAGCCAACCACTCCGCAACGTGACATCGATGGTGCAATCGCATGAGGCTGCATCGTTTTGAATGTGCAAATCCAGGTTGTTATGAAGGCGTGGAGGTTTCGAGAGGGCGTGTCCCCTCGATTCCCGTGTGAGCACTCGTGGGCGACTTGATAGCTTGTCGTTGTCGGGTCGTTTTTCGGTGACTTGAACCACTACATTAATCTTTTCCTAGGCAGTCAAAATGAATTTACACAGGCGGGCATTGAGTCCACCTCGATGAAAATGCTTTGCGAAAATCCATATTTACACAGCGCCATATGCCCGCTGTGTTAATAAAATAAAAATAAAAAGGAGAGACTGGATGGGGCCGCCGCTTGAGCCCATCCACATAGCCCATCGAGCCCATCACCGCCCCGCTACGGTGGCGGATCTGCCAAGACGCCACCAGATCCATGCGTCTACCGCCGTCGGAGGGGCCCGCCGACGTCGCGCCATCGCAGGAGCCGCTGTGTGCGCCTCGCTTTCATTTGGATCTATCGGATCCGAGCAGCCTACCACTGTCGGTTTGCACTGTGCGGCCAACCGCCATCGGGGCATGCGGATCCCCATGCCGGAGAGAGCCTTCACGCGTGCCACCATAGGGAGAGCCCTCGCGCACCCTCGCCCAATCCGTAGCCCCTCCGCTGATCGGATCACTGGCTGCTGCCTCCTCCTGCCGGATCTCACCGGATGCTCGTCGCAACAACGCCCGGCCATGGGAGCGCCCACTGTAGGGGCTGCGTGAGGTCTGCCACAGGGGCCACGTGAGCTCCACCGTGGGGGGCCCGCTGCAGGGGCCGCACGAGATCCAGAGGAGGAGGTCCCCACGCTGTGCTTCCTCTGTCACCGATGATGGAGAGAAGATAGAGCTGAGAGAGAGGTGAGAGTCACGGAAAGAAACCCTAACTCCCCATATTTGTATAAGCCCAGTAGAGTGTGTTTGATATGGGCTTTGGCTGGGCTTTAGAAATTTTTACAGAGGTGGGCCTTTCGAAAATAGCCTCCATTTTTTGAGGCGGTCCTCTGGCCCACCTCCGTTAATCCAATTTAGGAGCGGTTATTTTTTACTGCCTCCGTCAATCAATTTTAGAAGCTGAGGCGGGCAATTTTCAGCCGCTAGTGTAAATAAAATGTCTACCTCCGTAAGTCCTCATGTATTTTAGGAGACAGTTGTATTTTATAACTGTCTGCGTTAATGGTTGTGTAGTGTCTCGCGAAATCATTTTTGTAGTAGTGTTGATGAAAAATCCTATTTCATGCAAAATCGAGTGTCCTGAGATAGAGTTGCCCACTCAAGTTGTTTTGCTTTCTTCGAAGTCGAAGTCATTTTTGTTCCATTCCAATCAAAAAAGAAGTCAGTCAACGCCTGTGATTTTCAGTTTCAGAAGTAGCTTCCGCAGTGCGTCCTCCTCCCTATCGTAATGTGTGACCCAAAATTTTACGTTACAGATGCAAATCTGTAGGTAGCCGCCCTCGTGTTATTAGTTACCTAAAATGTGGAGCACTAGAAGAGGTAAAGTTACCATTGTTTACTTGCCTTGTGTCAAGATCCAAACACATGTTTGATGTTACTTCAGTCGGAAAGCCAAATGCCACTACACTACATTGCCACCAAAATTTGGCAAAAGTCTCTCTCTCAAAAAAGAACTGATAAAACGTAGACACGTCAGAGATTTTCCACACGGTTATGTATACACACTGTAGCTGGACTTCGCCTGTCCTGTTTAAAACATTGATGTGTATTTTGTTACACATTTTCACATTCGAATGTAGCTAGGCTTTCGTGGCCCAGGAGGTCAGATGGTGACAGAGGTGTGGGCATGTAGCACGGAAATCTCTCTCCTACCGGGACATGCATATGGTTGGTGGGGCCCTAGTTGTTCATGCTTTTTTTTCCTCATTTGAGTTTCATGCCACGAACTGTTCCTTCATTTGACTTTTGACGATTACCATGAAAAAAAGGTTGTGGTTGTGGTTGGTCGACGTCGCCAAAATGAAGAAAACCACTGATAATCCGTATTTTGATGATGACGCTCCATCTGTGACGTGTTTGTTTAAAATACGCGTCGCTGATGATGTATTAACATCAGGGACACCTTTTACGTGTCACTGATTTTTTATATCAGACATAAATTTTGAGACGTGATTTTCCCACGTCCCTACTGAACTTTTATCTGCATCTCTAATAATACGTGGTTCTAGCGTAGTGGATATGATGGAGAATAGTTTTAACTTTTAAGAGTCAAATGAGTGGCTATATATTATTTTATATTATGCCGAGTGCTGAAAGAGGGTCTCATGCATTTCGAGGTCTGTCAACCTCAGCCATCAAGATCGACACTAGACCAATGAGAAGTCACCCCCAAATACCCACACGCACACACCTTGTAGCACACATGGTGACGTGGCCAGTCTAGGCCCTCTAGTGCTGGCATGATTGCAGAGATTGAGCCACACCATACATACATATATGGTGACATATGGTCAATCTGAGTCCTTTGGTGCTTGTACGATACAAGAGATTGAGCCACACCACACGTGGGTAGTGCCCACATGCTCATCAAATGCACAATGTATAGATAACATATAGAAAATGTACATTTAGGGCTTGTTTAGTTCCCAAAAAGTTTTTCAAAAAGTGCTGCAATAGTCATCACATCGAATCTTGCGATACGTGCATGTAACATTAAATGTAGACGAAAAAAACTAATTGCACAGTTTAGTTGGAAATTGCGAGACGAACATTTTGAGCCTAATTAGTCCATGATTGAACACTAATTACCAAATAAAAACAAAAGTGCTACAGTGGCCAAATTCCCAAAATTCGCGAACTAAACACAGCCTTAGCTGTTGTATCCATCTATATGATTTATGTACTATGTAATGCATTTCGAGGTGTGTCAACCTCAGCCATCAGATCGACACTGGACCACCGAGATGTCACCCCCCCAAAAAAAAATACCCCCATGCACACACAACCTTGTAGCACACATGAGGACCGAGTATGCTCGGTTGGCTTGCTCGCCAGGTGTGCCAGCAGCCGGGCGTGAGTTCGAACCCTAGGTTCGACACTCGCGTGCCTCACGGGGTTTTTCCCCTTTAATAAATTTGCAGGTCTTGTGTATCTGCAGCCTCACGCGTGGATGTGCCACAATGGTCAAGGTGACGTGCCCGTCACATGCGAAGCTAGGATGACTTCGGATATCTCTCAGCCGCGTGCAGTCTCTTCGTGTAGGTGTAGGCCTAGCGTGCACACTAGGGTGTGTGTGTGAGTTTGTGTGCGTGTGGTGGTGTGAGTTGGTGTGTGTGTTCATATACTACAACTTGTACTCGAAGAGTTGAGGGAAAAAAAACCTTGTAGCACACATGGCGACGTGTGGGCAGTCTAGGTAGGCCCTTTGGTGCTGGCATGATTGCAGAGATTGAGCCACACCATACATATGGTGACATATGGTCATGTCTAGGCCCTCTAGTGCTACACCACACGTGGGTAGTGCCCTCTGCTCATGAAATGGACAATGTATAGATAACATATAGAAAATGTTCATTGAGCTATTGTATCCATACATGACGATGTATGTACTTTGTAATGCACTTCGAGGTGTGTCAACCTGAGCCATCAGATCAACACTGGACCACTGAGATGTCACCCCCCAAAATACCCCCACGCACACACAACCTTGTAGCACACATGGTGACATGGTCAATCTAGGCCCTCTGGTGTTGGCATGATTGCAGAGATTGAGCCACACCATACATATAGTGACATATGGTCAATCTGAGCCCTTTGGTGCTTGTACAATACTAGAGATTGAGCCACACCACACGTGGGTAGTGCACTCTGCTCATCAAATGCACAATGTATAGATAACATATAGAAAGTGTTCATTTAGTTGTTGTATCCACATATGTTATATGTACTATGTAATGCCTTTCGAGGTGTGTCAACCTCAGCCATCAGATCGACATTGGACCACTGAGATGTCAACCCCCGCCCCCAAATACCCCCATGCACACACAACCTTATAGCACATGGTGGCGTGGTCAGTCTAGGCCCTCTGGTGCTGGCATGATTACAGAGATTGAGCCACACCATGCATATGGTGACATATGGTCAACTTGAGCCTTTTGGTGCTTGTACGATACCAAAGAATGAGCCACACCACACGTGGGCAGAGCACTCCGCTCATCAAATGCACAATGTATACATAGCATATAGACACTATTCATTTAGCTCTTGTATCCATATATGATGTATGTACTATGCAAGTCTAGAAACAGTTTCAGAAAGGATAGATGTTATGACCGGCATGCAGTACTCCAGGCGCCGGTCACCAAGTTAGTGGCTAATAAGCCATAGTATTTATTTCGTGATTTATATTATTAGCAAATAACCCAAGGGGTTAATTAGCAAAAGGATTATTCATTAGCATAAATACTTGTAATCAGGATTATTGGAGATCAAGCAGAAACAAATTGTTTCCGGCTTCCTTAAGGGAGCCGGGAGACCTAAACCCTAGCCGCCTCTTCCTGTTCGCCTGAACTCGCGCGACCACGGCGCCCCGCCGCCGCGCGACGTTCAAACCTCGCCCTCCAATCCTCCACAGCTACAACCTCCGATCGACGAGACACAGAGGACCGCTGCCTATCAACCTGGTATCAGCATTCTCGGTTCCGATGTCGACCTCGCTGCCCACCTCCACCACTCCGCCGCCGGCCACCAACGCCTCCGCGCAGCTGCCTGACCCGCGGACATCCCAGCCGGTTCTGCCCTCGGGAACCCTGTCGCTCGTCCCCGAGACCTCGCTGTCGATGGCCATGGGGGCGTCTCCCTCCGCCATTGGCGTCATGTCGAACGCAGAATTGATGGCAGTGGTGCTCGACCTCAGCAAGATGGTGGCCGGGATTCATGCGTTTCTTTTGGGACCGCAAGGACCGCAGCCGAACCCACCACTGCCGCCCACGCAGCAGCAACTGCCGCTGTCGCCGCCCCAATCTTCGGCCGCCCGGTACCCCTACGGGATGCCACCCGATGACACAGCGTCCACCACAACACCGGCGCCATCGGTTCCCCCCGGTGGTGTGCTGATCCAGCAGATACCCTTTCCCCACTCGCCATCTCCATTGCCGCAATGGCTCACGGCGTCCTCGGCCCCGATCTACTCCACCGCGCCGACGCGCACTTCGATCCCGGCGCCCGACATCACCTCGGGCCTCGGCCATGGGGGCGTTCCTGCGTCGGGCACCCTCTACGGTGGCGTTGACGGGTCGCTCTTCCACGGCTCCAGCCTCTGGCCGGCGCACACCGTACCCCCAGCACCCGCGGCATTCGGATCGACCGACTTCCAGCCCAAGGGCTACAAGCTCGACTTCACGACATATGACGGCTCCGCCGATCCGCTGAACTGGCTCACACACTGTGACCAGTTTTTCTAGGGCCAGCGCACCCCGGCGGCGCAGCGGACGTGGATGGCCACGTACCACCTCACCGGCGCCGCTCAAACGTGGTACTACGCCCTCCTACAGGATGAGGGCATGCCTTCCTAGGAGCGCTTCAAGGAGCTGTGCCGCCTTCGCTTCGGGCCATCCATCTATGGCTCGCGGTTGGCCGAGTTAGGTCGCCTGCCGTTTCACTCCACGGTCCAGGAGTTTGCGGACCGTTTCCAGACGATACTCGGGCACTCTAGGGACCTCTCTACGCGCCAGAAGGCGGAGCTCTTCGTCGGCGGTCTCCCGGAACATATTCGGGTTGACGTCGCGATGCGCGCTCCGCCCGACCTCCAGACGGCGATGTTCCTGGCCCGCGCCTTTGAGAGCCGCGCCATGGCCACGGCCGCCCTACTCCAGCAGCGCGGCGCTCGTCCACCGCCACGGCCGGGCCTTCCTCCACGTCCTCAGGGGGCGGCCGTGGCCCGCTGGAGAGCTCAAAGTTTAAGCGCGCCGCGGGCGCGGCGGTTGTGGCACCAGCGGTGCGCGGCGCGCGCCCGGCGCGCCGTGGCACCGATGAGGGTTGTTCGCCGCTTTTCTTCGCCGAGATGCAAGAGCACCATCGCCAAGGCCTCTGTTACAACTGTGACGAGCAGTATGTGCGTGGGCATGTGTGCCCCCGCCTGTTCTACCTGGAGGCAGACGACTTCGTCGACGATGACGGGGCGCCAGCGGGGGACGCCGCGACCGAGGTTTTGCCCGAGGAGCAGGCCATCGACGGTGCCACCCACGCTCACGCTCTTGTGGTCTCTATGCACGCTCTTGCAGGGATCCGGACCTACCACACGATGCTCCTTCCGGTGACGATCAAGGGCGAGCGCCTCCTCGCCTTGTTGGACACCGGCTCCACCCACACCTTCCTCCAGGGTACGGCCATGCGCCACCTAGGGCTTGCTCCACAGGGGGGCGACCAGCTCCGAGTCACGGTCGCCAGCGGCGAGCGCGTGCCATGCGAGGGGATCGCCCGTGACGTTCCCGTCGTCATCAGCGGGGCGCCCTTCTCCATCACCTATGTCAGACTCGCGCTAGGCTGTTTTGACTTCATCTTGGGCATCGACTTCCTTGGCGCGTTGGGCCCCCTCACCTGGGACTTCGAGGGGCTCACCGTGTCCTTCCAGCGGGATGGCCGCCGCGTCACGTGGCAGTGTGTGGGCGCCCCGAGCGCGCCTTCCCAAAGCGCTTCGTTGGCATGGTCGCCACGGACCCATGACGATACCGGGTTGTTGGGCGAGCTTTACTCAAAGACAACGTCGTCTTCGACACACCACGGGGCCTCCCTCCAGCTCGTCCCTATGACCACCGCATCCACCTCCTACCGGGGACCGCACCAGTTGTCGTGCGACCGTACCGGTACCCACAGCTACAGAAGGACGAGCTCGAGCGGCAATGCGCCGCCATGCTGGAGCAGGGCATCATTCGCCCAAGTACTTCTTCGTTCTCCAAGCCGGTGCTGCTCGTCAAGAAGGCAGACGGGTCATGGCGTTTCTGCATCGACTACCGCGCGCTCAACGACCGCACGTCCAAGGACAAGTTTCTGATCCCGGTGGTTGATGAGCTCCATGGGGCGAAGTACTTCACCAAGCTCGACCTCCGCTCCGGGTACCACCAGGTGCGGATGCACCCAGCGGACATCGAGAAGACCGCTTTCCGCACCCACCACGGCCACTTCGAGTTCCTGGTGATGCCGTTTGGGCTCTCCAACGCCCCGGCGACATTCCAGGCATTGATGAACGATGTGCTCCGCCCCTTTCTCCGCATGTTTGTGCTGGTTTTCTTCGATGACATTCTCATTTACAGCTCGTCGTGGTCCGAGCATCTCCAGCATATGGGCCTCGTCTTCACCGCCCTACGAGCACACGGTCTCTTCCTCAAGAGGTCGAAGTGCTCCTTCGGGGCCTTTTCCATCGCATACCTCGGCCACGTCATCTCCGCCGACGGCGTCGCTATGGACAGCGACAAGGTGACCGCGGTCGCCTCTTGGCCGACGCCACGCTCTCCACGCGGTGTGTGCGGCTTCCTGGGGCTCGTCGGCGACTACCGGAAGTTCATCCGTGACTTCGGCTCCATTGCGGCGCCCCTCACGCGTCTCCTACGGAAGGAGGCGTTCGTCAGACAAGCAGAGGCGACGAGGCCTTTGCCTCTGGCGGGAGCTATCTTCGACGCCGATTCTGCAGATTCGACTTTGAACGCCCGATTCGTGGTCGATTATGACGCCTCGGCGCCGGCTTTGGCGCCGTTTTCACACCGGGGCGGCCCCCGCCTTCTTCAGCAGACCATTCGCCTCCCGCCATATCAAATTGGCGGCGATGATGCTGTGAGCTCATTGGCTGGTGCAAGCGATCCGACACTTGGCGCCCGTACCTATGGGGGCGCCGCTTCTCGTCCGCACCGACCACTACAGCTTGAAGTTCCTCCTGGACCAGCGGCTGTCCACCGTGCCCCAACACCAGTGGATCAGCAAGCTGTTCGGGTTCGACTTCACCGTCGAGTAAACCTTAGAAACGACGGATTCTTCACAGGTCAGATAACCTTTCAGCTAATAACACTAGTACAAAAAAAAGACAGGCCCCTGGTTAACAGAGACGTGCATTTTTCTGTGCCTCCTCTGTAAATGGCAAAACAGGGCCCAAACAAATGCCCGTGTCTATAACCTCTATTTAGAGCATCTCCAGTAGACTACCTAAATTACCTAAATTAAGGTAATTTAAGTAGTGAGGGCTAAAAAACAGCTCTAACAGACTACCTACTTGATCTAACAGATTTGTTGGCTACGTACCCAAATCCCCCCTCCCACTCCCCATTCCTGTTGGGCCATGCAGACTACCCAAATCTTCTCTCTCCCACCCACGCTTGTCTTCTCTGTTCGCACTTCCCCGCTCCGCCACGCAGCAGGTCGACGCCGCGACCCCTAGCCGGCGCGGTGGCCCGCCCGGGCGGCGCGACTTGCACGGTGCGGCCTTCCACGGTGGCACGGCCTCCACCAGTGGCGCAGCCCTAACCGGCACGGTTTCTCCGCGCTGATACTTGGCGAACCATCTTCGGTGCGGCGCAGCCCTCCCCGGTGCGGTTTCCCGGCACGGCGGTGGCTTTCCCTGGCGACGCCCCTCCCCGGCAAGCCACCTCCCACTGGTGCGGACACACAGCCCTCATGCACGGGCGCATGGCGGACGCCACCGGCGCGGACGCATGGCGTGGGCGCAGGCGGCCCTTCCCCGGCGGCGCAGTTCTCTCGGCGAGCAAGGGGGGCGACTCCCTGGCGGCACAGGTCCGGCGAGCAGTTCTCCCGGCACACCTCCGGCGACCTCCAGCCCCATCCATGGCGAGGAGAACACCGAAGAGGATGTCACGTAGGACCCACCTGTCATTCTCTACTGGGATAGGTTTTGATAGCCAGTTTTAGATAGTACTGCTGGAGTTGATAGCAAAATTTGGGTAGTATAAAATTGGGTGGCTACCCAAATAGAGTTTTAGATAGTACTGCTAGAGATGCTCTTACAGATGGAGCATCCTAAGGTGATGGCTTTAAAGAATGGCTATTTTAAACAGCGAGCTTCCTAAGCGTGCTGCATCTAGAAATCAATTAACCGAGGCAGCACTCTAATTGTCTCAAAATAATTCATATTCTTTTATATAAAGTACGATGAAGATGAATTTTATTAAAGTTTTTTTATAAATTGTTTAAAGTCCTAAAAATCATTTTACATTCTTAGATTTTGAAATTTAAAATTTAGAATTTTCAAACAACACCTTATGTTGAGATGGTCGATACTAAGTATGTAATTTTCAGTGCAATCTACAAATTTATAATGGACATGATTTTTATTTGAAGATGTTTAGTGTCCCAAATGTTCATTTTTATTTCTTAGATTTTGAAATTACTAATTTAGAATTATCAAACTACCTCGTGACATGGTGTATACTAAAGTTGTAGTCGTCAATGGAGTCTACAACTTCAGATCCCATTGGGTAATACAACTTTAGTATACACCATCTCAACATCAGCCCATTAACAAAGACCATTTGACAGAGATGATCGGACAGCTTTTGAAAATGGGTTTTGTATAGTAGTTTAAGGTGTTCGAATAGTAAAGAACCTAGTATGTCATAGCAAAATCCAAGATAAAATAATCAAAATTCTCATGAATTAATTAAATTTCTCAAGACCCTAATATAATTGCCTCTCTAAACATTTCTCAAGACCCTGCTTGGCAGGGATTTGACTCTGACTTATTGTGTCTTCTTGCAAGCACCCCTGCCAAACGAGCATCTAAAAAAACAGCTCCTTGCAAATAGCCCGAAGGAGTAGGAACCATTTTTTGTATAGAGGAACTGGAGCTAAATGAAAAGAAGTGGCTTCTCTATGCTCCTCCTCACAAAACTAATATAAATTATTACTAGACTGTCATTGAAGCCGTTTAGGCACATGGCATCGCAAATATTTGTTCATTAGATACTACAACAGCACCAACTAGTTTGAGCCTAAAGAAGCTCTGAGCGTTGTGACAGTACTAATTTTGTGAGCCAGGTTCTAAGGGAAAAGGGTGATGACACCGTATATAGTTGTGTTGGGTTGGGTTCGAACAGCTCAAGCCGGAAGCTCAGGATATATAACATTCAATGGAGTGACAATTTTGATTTGTAATTGCATTTGTCTCACTGACTAATGGGGTTTGAACGCCTAAGACAGAATAGACACAGTTGCCCGTCTTTATTCCTTAATAAACTCCTAGAGCTTCTGGCAATATTTTGAAGAACAAGAAATGGATCCGACTGCAGAGCGCAATTCTCCCATCCTACACCCAACGTTCATCGAAAAAAACACCCAACGTTTTTCACGCAAAGTTAGTAACAGAAGTGCCAGACTTGTATACCTGTACATCAGCCGTCACTATCTTCTTGGATGCATCCATCAGCTATTTGGCTGGTCTGCTTTGTACCTACATGCATGCTGGGGCTGTAGATTCCAAAATCCAAAGCACTGCTGGTCCACAGTGCCTATAAGTACTGGCGCAATGTAACATAGATAGACCACCAAGAAATCAAGCTGTAGACCAAAGATCTCAAACTAGGGAAGACATCTAAGACCGAGGTCTAGAAGATGCCGCTGACGCCTGCAGTGTGCTCTGTCAATGATGTGCAGGGGCTGCAAATGGATCCGACCTTCCACCCAAGTCTGTGGGGCGATTTTTTCCTGAAATACAAGCCGCCAACTGCATCTAAGGTAACACTAATGCAGCATCTCAGAACAAAGGTGAATGGAAATTCTGATCAACAAAATTGACTAATATCTGCTTGTCCAATGCAGCATGGATACATGACAGGAAGGGCTGAAGTGTTGAAAGAAGAAGTTAGGAAAATGCTGAAAGCTGCAAATCAAATAAAAAATATTTTAGATCTTATAATCACACTGCAGAGGCTTGGACTGGATAACCACTATGAGAATGAGATCAATGAACTGTTGAGCTTTGTTTACAATTCGGATTACGATGACAAAGATCTGTATTTAGTCTCACTGAGATTTTATCTTCTATGGAAACATGGTTATTATGTTTCATCAGGTAATCAACACATTATTGTTTATCAAGCTATTTTGATATACATGCTTCATCTGATGACTACAATTACCCTTTCGGGGTAACTAGTATAAAGGATAAACTTGGATTTGTTATCAACAGGTCAGCTTCAATAATGCACTGATGTATAATCAACCATCTACTTTTGAACTGCTCAAAATCTGATAATATATATGACATGTGCAAGCAAATGGAAATTGTACATCATTATAAAATATTCCCAGTCTGATAGAAACTTTGGTATTTTGCATTAATCTGTATACTTCTGGAGATAAAACAACGTTTCTTCATTCGATTGTTTTTGCAGATGTCTTTACAAGTTTTAAAGATAAGGAAGGAAATTTCAGGGTAGATGATACAAAATGTCTCTTGAGCTTATACAATGCAGCATACCTTAGGACTCATGGGGAGAAAGTACTTGATGAAGCCATTATATTCACTAGACGCCAACTTGAAGCAGTATTAGATTCTTTGGAATCAACATTAGCAGATGAGGTATCTCTTACCCTTCAAACACCTCTCTTCCGAAGGGTTAGAATACTGGAAACAAGAAACTATATCTCAATCTATGAAAAGGAAGGTGCACGAAATGACATCATATTAGAGTTCGCAAAATTGAATTTCAACCTTCTTCAGCTTATTTATTGTGAGGAGTTAAAAAAGGTCAAACTGTAAGTTAACTCAAATTTTGAACTGCAAATTTCTTATCAATAAGTTTGCAAAGTTCGCCTAACGAACTTCAATTATTCAATGTGTATTTACCTTAATATATATCATGACAGATGGTGGAAGCAGCTTAATGTTGAGACAAACTTAAGTTTTATTCGAGACAGAATTGTAGAATGTCATTTCTGGATGACAGGAGCATGCTTTGAACCACAGTATTCTCTTACACGAGTTATAACTACGAAGATGACAGCCTGTATCACAATATTAGATGACATAATGGATACCTACAGTACAACTGAGGAGGCCATGCTCCTTGCTGAAGCAATATACAGGTACAGTGAGCCTCCTTTGCTTTTTTTTTTTTTTTTGCGAATTGGCCTCCTTTGCATTCTAATGATCTTGTAACTTCATCATGTCATCCAACCCCACCACAAATCGATCAGTGCATTTTTTATAGATTGCATATGTAAATCACCTGTGCCATGGTGAGGGCTAGTTTCATGGGCAGTTGCTACTGCATATTGGATTCCAGGCATGATGAGGGAGTGGTATATTAGGTTCCCCCCTTCTCTACTAATTTAAGAAGTTATCTTTAAGAGTGCGAGTTTATTTAGGATTCTTATCTATTGTAATTAGTTTATTTTTTTTAGAAAAGATAATATATTAATATCACAGCTTCTGCATCGACCAATGCATATAGTTGTTCCTTATTACAACACAAGCACTGCGGTCCATGCAATCTCAAACACAAAGTTTTGATCCAAAATGAATAAAAGAAAGGTTTGCAAACTCAACATCTAAATATCAATTCTATTACTAAATCTCCAACCGTGTCTTGCAAACACCTCCATCGTGGTTGTCTCAATATTCCTGCATCCCATCTTCATTATTTGGCGATCCTCCTCCTTCTGTAATAGAGACCAGGACCTGGTCCAGTAGGTTCCCCTGAAGACAACCTGCAAATAAGATGGTGCTGCGGCCTTGTCAAAAATTATATCATTCCGGGCTAACCATATCGCCCAACAAATTGCACTTGCACCCACAAGAATCTTAGATTTCAGTTTCTTATTTATCCCGTGTAACCAACTTGTAAACAAATTATGAACACTAGTTGGAGGAATTAAATTAAAGGAAACATAAACAGTTCGCCACACGAATTTAGCAAAATGACAGTCAAAGAATAGATGTTGTATAGACTCGTCAGAAGAACAGAAACAACACTTTCTATCCCCTTGCCACTGCCGCCTTGCTAAATTGTTCTTTGTTAATACTACTCCCTTATACAAATACCAAAAAATACTTTGATTTTGAGAGGTAGTTTTAGTTTCCATATAAATGTAATTAGTTTATTTGTGTAGTATGTATAGCCTTTTGCATTATATATGTGTCGTACATGTTGCATTCTTATACATCAAGCTACATTTGACTATATAAATGAAAGATCACCATCCTTTGAGGTTGTGATGTATTTCCCCTATCTTTCTATTTTTCTACATGGCATCATGCGACTGCGATCTTTGATCCTTCTCCTTCCTCTACCAAATCCCTAAACCTACCACCGCCAATCTTGTCCGGCTGCACATTCACCTTCTCCCAGAAGTGCCTAGCCCTCGTGTCGTGATCCACCTCACCAGCAGAGATGGCATCACGGTCACAAAACAGCGACTTGAGTCAAAACAGTGAGCTTCTATCCTAAACGGTGAAAAAATTGGGAACATAGATATGGCTACAGAGGATGTTTGTTCTGAAGTTCAATAGTTAACAATAAAGCCTAAAATCTCTTCCACCTAGCTTTTATAATTGGATCCTTCCCATCCTCCCTAGTTCAACCATACGCACAATTACCAGATCATGCCCACACATATATGCGATCGAGTCCTTGATGTTTCAGCTATTCACGTCCCATGGATAATATCCATTATTCATGAATAGATACTGAATTCACAACCAAGTATAGTGAATTTTGATTCAAAACTTTGCATGGAGATGCACTGCAGCTATTCTGATTCTCTTATGGTTTCAATGGATTGTAAAATGCAGATGGGAAGAGAATGCTGCCGAACTACTTCCAGAATACATGAAGGATTTCTATCTGTACTTATTGAAGACAATTGAATCATGTGAGGATGAACTAGGACCAAACAGAAGCTTCCGGACATTTTATCTCCAAGAAGTGGCAAGTCTTGTGCTTGTTCTTAATTGCTAGTTATAGAGAGCAAATGCACGCATGCACTTTATAGTAGTTAAAGGGGAACTAGTAGCCTATGTCATGGTTCACACACTGTGATTTTAATTTCCACATACATACTCTTATCCAAAGACAGTTCTTTAGGTATCCCATCTCTCAGGCATCTCTTTTATTTTCCTCTTCCGATCCCATGTCCAGATTGGTACAGTACGCCATTGCCTGTTCTTTAGACTATCAACAAACCTCACTACTGGAAACCGGCACTTTGCCGAGTGCCGGAGGCTTTACCGAGTGTATTTTATCAGGCACTCGGCAAAGACGGTCTTTGCCGAGTGCCAAATAAAATACACTCGGCAAAAAAAACACTCGACAAAATGCGTCTTTGCCGAGTGCCTTTTTTCTGGCACTCGGCAAAGATGTATTTTGCCGAGTGCTATTTTTTGGCACACGGCAAAATGCGTCTTTGCCGAGTGCCTTTTTTCTGGCACTTGGCAAAGATGTATTTTGCCGAGTGCATTTGTTTTGGCACTCGGCAAAGAGGCATTTTGGCGTGTGCATTTTTTTCCCTCGGCAAATTAGTTTTTCAACAATTTTTGAGGCCCTAAATAAATTCAAATGAAAAACTTTTCAACTACAAAGTTGTATAACTTCTCAAGATCTACAAAGTTTATTTTGATCATTTCTTCATTTGACAAAGCGACATTAACGTTGTTCATAAAATCTACATCTCTCATATCCTCTCATATTAGTTTAATGAGAGTAGAAGAGAGATATATAAGATATGTGAACAATGTTACTACCACTATGTCGGATGAATAAATGATCAAAATAAACTTTGTAGATCTTGAGAAGTTATGAAATTTTGTAGTTGGCAACAATTTGATTTGAAATCATCTTATCATGCAAAAACGACGTTTGAATTTGAAAATTTTAAAATTTGAATTTTTCAAAAGACCTCAGATGGAAAAACTTCCTAAATGAAAATTGTAGATCTCCAAAAGTTATGAAACTATGTAGTTGACAACTTTTTGATTTGAAATCATCTTATCATGCAAAACTACGTTTGAATCTCTCAAATTTGAAATTCGAATTTTTCAAACAACCTCGGATGGAAAAACTTCCTAAATGAAAATTGTAGATCTCGAAAATTTATGAAACTTTGTAGTTGACCACTTTTTGATTTGAATTCGTTTAGGGCCTCAAACAAGCAATTTACTCTCGCTTTAGTATAATATATGAGGATAGATAACGGAATCTAGACACAAGTGACAGTGTAGTGCAGTGGTAGAGCAGCAGACACGCGAGGGAGAGGTCGTGAGTTCGAATCCCGCCGGCCGCGTTAGCCGCGAACTTAGCGCAAAAAATGCACCGACTTCGATGAAGACGGGCGGGCGCTGGCCTCCCCCGGAAAAAAAATTGCTATTATTTTTGGGGTTTTTTCGCATTTTCATTCTGCCGAGTGTAAATCTTTGCCGAGTGCTTTTTCAACACTCGGCAAAGGCTTTGCCGAGTGCCCGACAAAAAGCACTCGACAAATAGCTGTTTGCCGACAAAAAGATGCCGTGTGTTGTATGCCGAGTATTACACTCGGCAAAGCAGTTGCCGAGTATTTTTGGGTCATTGCCGAGTGCCCATAGCACTTGGCGAAACGACTGTATCCCGTAGTTCCTTAGGATTCCTCTACACAATGATACGATGCATCTGGAGGCCTATATTGGTTGTCCAAACCATATCGAAACATGTTGACCAAGCTTTTCATCATTGTTGGCACCCATGCATACGGCCATACCTCATCTCTTATATGTAATAGTGTCGAACTCGATTTCTAGTATGACCACTAATCCAGTGAAACGTGCACATCTCTGCTTATTTTCCTTGAAAATATTGTTTCAATATATCACACACTACTACAAAAATGTCATCACAACTGGTTCTTAACCCCCTAATCACCACCGGTTAGTAACACGAACCGACAACGATGATGAGACTTATTTTCACCAAAGGTTGGTACCACAAACCAACAGTGACAATCCCATCACCGCTGGTTCGTAACACAAACCGGAAGTGATACTTACCACAACTGGTTTTATTAAAACTGGAGGTGAAAGTACCGTAGAGAAATACCATTTATGTAGTAGTGACACATGTTGTACTGGAAGAATTCAAAACTTATCTTACATGCAAAGAAGCATGAATTTTAGATATATATTAAGTACACACTACTATCTTCATGGAATCCGCATGACTTAACAAGTAGTCAATTATGTGAAGATAAAATATGAATTCACTTATCTGTATGTTGCATGCAGTTAAAGGTGTTGGTCCGAGGAAGCTCTCAAGAGATCAAATGGCGTAATGAAAATTACATTCCAGAAACAATCAATGAACACTTAGAACATTCAGGACTATCTGTGGGAGCCTTTCAAGTAGCATGTTCTTCATTTGTTGGGATGGGTGACAACATAACAAAGGAAATTCTTGAGTGGCTTTTGGCATATCCAGAACTTCTCAAGTCTCTCACGACTATTGCACGACTGTCGAATGATATTGCATCAACAAAGGTATTTCCTTCTATTTAAAAATGTGCAGGTGCCTTTTGTTTTGTGAATTTTTGCACCTATATATTAACTTAGTAAATTTAACTTCAGCCCAAATATATAATGCTGTAACCAAACTACTGCACATGATACAAATAAAAAATCATTATTTGTAGTAGTGAATGTATCTCATTAATGAGAGGCATATAATTGCAGAACACCCTCGTTGAATATATTGATCTTTTCTGTTGCAGCGTGAGCAAAATGTGGGGCACCATGCTTCTACGGTCCAATGTTATATGTTGAAGCATGGGACAACAATGGATGATGCATGTGAGAAGATAAAAGAGTTAACTGAAGACACATGGAAGGATATGATGGAACTCTACCTTACATCAACAGAACAACCAAAACTCATCGCACAAACAGTCGTTGATTTTGCAAGGACAGCGGACTACATGTACAAGGAAACAGATGCATTCACTTTTTCCCACACAATCAAAGATATGATAGCAAAACTCTTTGTGGAGCCAATATTATTATTCTAGGCACCAAAGAGTGAAAGCCCCTGTTTCATTGCTATTATACTCCATTTAAAATCTCTAATCACTTTCAGTTATATTGAATAAAGTGATGACCACCGGACTTGTTTTCACCAGGTTATAGAAGTCAGCTATTTAGGATACAATAAGAAATGTTGGAAAGGTTAAAGTTAGAAATGTGTCATCAGCTCATTAAATGTATTGTGTACCTGCTCAAGCAATATTATCTGTCTGTTTCATATGTTGCTCTGTTTTCAATCTTTGTAACAATTACTGGGTGGTAAGAAAATATAAGATACAATGAAAGATGTGTTACGAATGCTTTTGCGAGCAGGTGTTTGTTATCACAATTATATTTGTTGTGTATCATCAACATGACTTCAAAAAACATTTCAATCTTTGTTGTTTATAACTTAAAAATGCATATTTCACTCTATCTCCAATTAGAAATTGAGTTAAATGCATGATCGGCCCTTGAACTTGTCAAGAGGTACCACTTTGGTCCACGAACTTCGAAAATGCATTTCTAGATCCCTAAACTTATAAAATGGTGCACCGCATGCCCATAACAGCCACATGAGCATTTTATCTGACGTGGCGTTACCACTGTGACGGTGGAATATGCATAGAGCACCTTAAACCACGGTCTCCTAAACCTACACCCCTGCCCCGGCGCCCGGCCCATATCCCCCTTCTGGGCGTGTCTGCAGTGGCCACGACCGCAACTGCCCGCACCATCAACAACGCTACGGTGAGCACTGAGCACCAGCCTTGCAGGCATCTACGCGACAGCTTCCAGCTAACGGAACAGCATGGCCTCCCCTCCATTGTCACGGCATTCAGCGGGGGCAACCTCTGACCAGAGCACGGGTGGCCATCACCCTGCCACTGCCGGCGCCAGCATCACGACGGTCGACGGTTCCGCGCACGATGCGTTGCACGAGGCCCTCCACGGCGGTTGTCTTGCCCACGCCGGTCTCGCCGGTGAGGATGGGGATGCCCACACCGTTGTCACCGATGACGCCGGTCTTCTCGAGCTCAGCGCACACCCGTCGTCATCCCACTCGGCCCATGGTAGCCCACTCAGGCTCGATCAGCGTTGATCGTTGTTTGACCGGTCAGTGCTGATGTTGACCAGGCACACACTTATTGGTCCCTGCCAAATCGGAGACATGTGGCGTCTCCTGGTTCTACCACATGGCGCTCTCTGGCATTAGCCAGAATTAATGTATTTTCTTAAAATATAAAAAAAATGTCATTAATTTTTAAAAATCATAATTATGCATATGAACTCTAAAAAATATGATTCTTTTACCAAAATTTTCCAAAAAAAAAAGAGCACTGTGTGAAGGAGCCATGTTCCAGTGCATTTGGGTCTTCTATTCTTGCTGTCATTCTTTTTTTTAAATTATACAGTACAACGCAGACACCCACAGGACGCACGCACACTCACTCCTATGAACACACGTACGTATACATGCACACTCAACTCTATGAACACACGTACGTATGCATACACACTCACCTCTATGGACACACGTACATAAACCCTACCCCTATGAGCACCTTCGAAGGACTGGGCCGGCAGATCTCGAGATTCACGAAGTCACCATTGGTGCCTCGCTGTCGACGGGGACGTCGCCTACCACTGAAAGCATAGCGTCGTTAAATCCAGAAAAATACGAGCACCCGTGCCAAGTCGAAGGACTTGAACCCGTGTGGACAGGTTCCACCACAAAGAACCTAACCAAGTGATCTCCATTCACTTTTATGTGTGGTGTCTATAGCAATCGCTTAGTGCGAATCCATTATTCATTATGACATCACCAGAGGAGTACTAGGAGGATCTGATGGTTTTTACGGCAAATAAATTGGCTAAATCTGATTTGTGGTGAGAGAACAATATTATTTTATGGTTGATAATCTAGCAGCCTGTTCGGTTGGCTGGTTCATATCGTTGCTGGTTCGTGAAGAAGTACTGCTGGCTGGTTTGTGTGAGAGAAAAATACTGTTTCGGCTGAAAATTTACGATTGTTTACGACAAGCCACAGCCAAATGAACAGGCTGTAGGCTGATAAGTTCTAGCGGGGCGAGTACACTGAGCCCCTGGGAGCTAACCTTGCCAATGAAGATGCCATAAACCCACCCACTTGTACAATCTTAGGGCGCGTTTGATGGAGCTCGCGCCGGCTCCGGCTCCGGCTCTGCCACTGTGTGGGTACTGTGGTGGAGCCGGCAGAGCATCACAAACATAGCTCCGGCAGCATCTTCCCAATCCATGTTCATTTATATAAGAGCCGGGGCTGTTTTTTTAGCCGCTACAGTACTCTACAGGGTTGCACAGTCGCTGCATGAGGAGCCGGAGCCCCGGAGAGCCGAGCCAAACACGGCCTAATATTAGGCATCAACTAGATAGGCGATTTAATTTTGTAAAATATATTCTGTGGTAGTGATAAATGTTAGAAGCTCGCCCGTGCGGCGTATCAACAAGACGACCGAGAGGCATTGGTGCTGCTACCCCATTGGCGTGGCCAGTGGCGCCCGCTCCTCGGCTTGCAGGCGGCGGTGGTGGGGGCTCGAGGCGGCCTCGACGCTGCGTGGCTCAAAGCAGGCGCTGCTCCTCTGCTGCCTTAACGGGCTTGACACAGTGGTGACCGCGTAGCGACCCACCTGCTCAGCCCTTGGCGGCCTTGACACGGGCAGGCGAGGAGGCTCGACCGCTGGGCCAAAGAGGCTGGACACGGGCATGGGCCTCTAGGATTCTTGGGCTTTCCTCAACCAAAAAAAAAAAAAGACCATGTGCATTAGGTTTTTTAGGAGAGGCTAACCTTGGCTAGTAGCCCTCCGAGAAGAACAGAGTGCCCTACGCCTTACGAGAGGGAGGCGGGAGGCACCCTGAGGCGATCGATGTGTTATTATTGTTGTCGAAGGATTGCGCCCGGTGAGCGAGTGGTTGGTTTGAATGCGGAAGTGGAGGCACGGGATCGAGCGGCGGTGGATGCGCACGAACGATGGCTCCAACAGGCACGGTCTTGAGCTCCACTAAGTAGCCCGTGATGTGCTCGACAAAATGGCTCCTCGATGCAACACGCACACAAGGATTGTCCATTGCCAGTGAGGTAATGAAACGAAATCAACTTACTTTGTGGGCATTGGTTCTGTTGTCTTGTTTTCTTTGTGATTCGAACAACCCTACAGATCTGCTTACAGTGATTTGGAAGCATCGACAGAATTCGAGTGTGGTGAACATGTAGCCTGATTGGTTTGCAACCAAAATTTGCCATGCCATGAATTTAGCAAGCCAAAGTTAGGTAAAAAATTTATCATGGATTTGTCAAGCCAAATGTGAGAGGTTAACAAGTTTTGGTAACAAACCAAACAATAGCTAAAATCATGTCTTGCCAAATCCTTGGCATGACAATTTTTTGCCGCAAACCAATCAGGCCCATGATCCCACCTTCGTAGAACTATTGTTTAGGAATGAGGACAATAGTAGGAGACTGAGAATTTGTGTGGAAATATATCGAAATAATATTATTTTAGTTTCAAAAGTGTATGGAATGATTTAGTTGACCAGAACAATTCCTAATAAATAAAAATTACCGTGACCAACTAAATTCTCCCTTTCTTCCATAGTTAGCAGATTCATCAGCTTGTCAGAGAGTCAACCACTTGGCAAGGAAATCTAGCTTTTAATCTCACATACAGTTATTTGTGTCTAGATATGCCAGCTAAAAACCTGCACAGATGTGTTCCAGTTATGTGAATTTGATTTGAGCAATCCTTACTGAACTCACACTTGAAGAAATGATGCACCCTTTCTTGAACCAGATCAGTATGATGGGCACATTGCACTACCTCCACTTGTAAACGTTCCTAAATAACACACCTTTGGTATCGATTATGTCTTGTATTTGCACCCATTAGATTCTATTTCCTGACCCCAACAATTCATATGAGACTATGGGAGTTACGTATGTTCCCATTTAACGTCAAATAGGCCAATTACATTATTATTGTTGCCTAAACAAATGAATGAACATCCTTATTGGAACTCATGAGGATCATATACAGAAAAATGTTATAATGAACACTTGCACATAAAAATCATTTTACCATACCTAGCATTGTCATGTTTTTTTTTTGCATTACCAGTACTTTAGAGAGATTGAAACAGAGCAATGTATGGAAAAAGAAAAAAGATACAGATATTACTTGGGAGGATAACACAATACATTTAATGTAATGAGCTGATGATAGTGTTTTGTACTTTACCCATTACAACATTTTTTACACTACCTTAACTGCCAAGATGTCTGAAGACAAGTCTAGCAGTCACCACTTTATTCTATACTGATGAAAGTAATCAAACACTATATTTTGAAGTATGATAGCTGGTACATGGGTCTTGTCTGATCTCTGCAGTTTAGAACAATATTTGGCTCCACATACAGTAATGCTGTCATATCTTTGATCGTATGGTATAAGGTGAATGCATCAGTTTTCTTGTACATGTAATCCCCGGTCCTTGCAAAGTCAACAACTGTCTGTGCCACAACCTTTGGCTATTTTATTGGTGTAAGGTAGAGTTGCATCATATCCTTCCATGAATCTTCAATTAATCCTTTATCTTCTCACATGCACCATGCATTGTTGTGCTATGCTGCAACATATAACATTGGACAGTAGAAGCATGATGCCCTCCAGTTTGCTCGCGCTGCAACATTTTATAGTGAAAAAATAAGTACACTGACTAAGTGAGCTTTTCGATCATGTTTGCGTTAAAAAAAAAGCTTTGCGATCATGTGTTTCATTAGTTTGGTACTGTTAAACCAATACTTACTAAATTATCTACTTATATCATGTGAAATTTGGTTACAAGATTATATTTGTTGGTACTGTAAGGTGTAAAATATACATAAAGATGTGTCAAGATAGAGAAAGACCTCTGTTGATGTAATATCATTGGATAGTCGTACAAACGTTGTGAAACACTTGAGAAGTTCTGGATATGTCAAAAGCCAACCGAGAACTTCCTTTGTTATGATGTTACCCATCCCAACAAATGAAGAACATGCCAGTTGAAAAGCACCAACAATCACTCTTGAAATTTCTAGATGTTTGTCAATTGTTTCAGGAACATAATGTTCATCACGCCATTCTATCTCCTGAGAGTATCCTCGGACCCAATATCTTCAACTGCAACATATAAATTTGCAGAACATATTACATAGTAATATCAGTGCAAAGCCATAGCGATTTCTTAGAGAAAGTTTTGCAATGAAGATTTTCAGTTCATGTTGTTGTGCTTGTGCATGCCTGTCAACATAAGTTTCGAATTCTCCATGCACAATACTGGGGGGGTTCTTTACTTTACTTAACAGAATTTTGATCATAGAAATCTGAATGATAAGCTTAAAGGTTGAAGTAATTGTGGATATTCAACTAAATGCATGTATTTGCTAAGTAACTTGTTGTCTAGTCAATACTTGCCATTTCTTTGATCTTTGAGATAAAAAACCCGATATTTTTTGTCTGGTCCTAGCTCGTCCTCACAAGAATCAAATGTCTTCAATAAAAACTGGTAGAAGTCCTTCATGTAGTCTGGAAGTACTTCAGTCACGTCTTGACTGCACCTGCATTTTACAATACATTGGGAACATTTGAAGTCATTCTATTGTGTCTACAATCATAACAATCCAATATAAATAAAATAATATAAGAGAAAAGATCCTAAGTTAGGCCAATTATTAAATATGACTTCCTGACTGACCTAATAGAAATTAGGCCACCTAATCCACTGCTGTCTTATGCTACAGTAACCATGGTGGAGCCCATGCTGTGTTAGATGCTGTATGCTGACAATGTCCATGACAGATGTTTAACATATACAAAAGATGGCAACTACAAATGTACGTTGCAGTGGAAATGGAGAAGATAAAAACTACATTCTCAATATGGATTACTAGATTGCTAGGGAAACATTCAGTTGTACCTGTCTATCGCTTTGGCAAGCAGCTTGCCCTCCTCTGTTGTACTGTAGGTAGCAATTATATCGTCTAGTATGGTGATAAAGGCTGTCATTTTCGTTAGTATAACTCGTGAAAGAGAATATTTGAGCTCAGAGCATGCCCCTGCCATCCAGAAATGCATTTCAACTATTCTGTCTCGAATAAAACTTAAATCTGTTTCAACATTAAGCTGCTTCCACCACCTGTAATGGTATAATTGTAAATATCTGATGTATAATTGACTGATTAATAGGACATTAAAATTCAAAGTCTGAACTAGCTTACGCTGTGACTGTTTTCAATTCCTCATAATAAAGAATTTGAAGAGGTTGAAGTTCAGTTTTGCAAACTCTAACATGGCTTCATTCCGTGAGGGCTCCATTTCGTAATTAGGGATATAGTTCCTTGTTTCCAGTATTTTAACCCTCCGGAAGAGCAGCGTTTGAAGGGTCAGAGAGACTTCATCTTCTATTTTGGATTCTAACGAGGTCAATGCGGCTTCGAGGTGTCTTCTAGTGAATATAATGGCTTCATCAAGTACTTCCTCGCCATGAGTTGTAAGGTATGCTGCATTGAGCCTGTTCGCTTGGAGGAATTCTGGAGAAATTTGGATGGTTTGGAGGAATACTGGAGGAATTTGTGAAAGAAAAACACTGTTCCGGATGAAAAAAGAAGCGGATCAAGCTGGGTTTAAGGGCACGCGACTCAAAAGACTTCTGACATCATCAGAAGCAAAATTTCCTTCCTTGTCTTTAAAATTTAGAAATACATCTGCAAAGTTGATCAAATATGTCATGTTAATTGTTTCACATCCAAAAGTGTACACATGGACCCAACATATCAATGACAATCAATATTTGTTGCATGTCTTATGTTATATATGCCAGGATCAGTGCATACTACTAGCTAACCATATCAACTATGATGTGTCTGTACATATGCATATTAATGGAGATCTACACATTGAGAACAAAACCAATTATCTTGTCGTACTAATCCCCACAAAAAAGGAACTGCTGAAGTCATCAGTGAATTATGGGTATCAAAATGCAATGAAGTAAGATAAATAGTATGATTAACAGTCATTATGCCTTTTAATGCACGTATATGTGGTTTTATTTTGGATTATATTATTTCCTTTCAAACTATTTTTTATACCAACAGTAAGGCCTTACCAGATGACACATCATAGCCATTCTTCCTGAGAAGATAAAATCGCAGTGAAACCAAATTGAGATCTTTAACGTCATAACTAGAATTGTAAACAATGCGCAGGTGCTCATCAATCTCGACCTCATAGTGGTTATCTAGTCCAAGCCGTTGCAGTGTGACTATAAGATCCAATATTTTTGGTAGTTCTTTTGTGCCCTTTACAATCTCCCTAACTTCTTCCTTTTAACAGCCCAGCTCGCTCTTTCATGTATGCACAATGTTTTCAAGTTGTCCAATCGAACCTAATCATCATGGGACCGATCAGGAGACTAATCATGATTAGTCAGTCCACGTCCGCAGAAAAACAACTTCTTATCATGGACGATGGAGAGTCAGATAATAGCAGAGGACAGCAGTACATCACAGCAAGCCCAGTTTAGCTTCATTAAAGAAAAAAGCCCATCAAACAGCTCAAAGCCCAAGTCCCCGACACCTATCCCTTGCTCGGTCTCTCCCGCATGGCCGCATATCCGCCGCCGCCGCCGCTGGTTGCTCTCCCGCATCTCTCTCTCCCTCTGAGTCTCCTCTAGTCGCGCCCGCCGCCGTCCGCACACGCACGCGCCCGCCGGCCGCCGCTCCCCCTCCCCCACCGGCGACCTCCGCCCGCACACGCCTAAACCCTAAACCCTTCCGTATTCCACTGTCCGTATTCCACCCTTCCTGCTGCCGGCGGCAGCGGCGCAGAGAAGAGCCAATCCGCCGGCTTGATCTCAAGCATGGACAAAGTAAGAAAGGGGGCGCCGATCGAGCAACCCGTCCATCCGCTGCTGCTTCTCGTGGGGATCCCATCTCTATGTTTGTGCCTTTGTGGGACTGATTTGAGTGTGGTTTTGTGCAGCAACCTGATGCGCAGGGGGCGGAGAAGGTTGCTGAGGAGAAGGTTCGTGTACTCATTTTTCTCACCTTGTCTCACGGAAAAAGGTCCCCCGGGAGTACTTGGCACCTTTGTGCAGTCTGAACTGCATTTACTTTTTGTTCAAGTTAGATATTCTATTCACTCATTTTTTATTCATGCAGCAACTTGATGAGAAAGAGTTAGAAAGGAAGCTGAAAAAAGATCAAAAGGTATCAATCAAATTTTGTCTTGCATTGCTCTCTGTACTAATTTCCCAGATATATTCTTTTGACTTGGCTCAAACGGGTTAATTGGTGGTTGGATGGCCTGCAAACGGTAGGGGTAGCTAGATCATACTTAACAGTAACTTCGCAAAGTCAGAAATTATCTGAATTGAGATCAGGCTGTTTTGTTATCATGTATGTTATAATCATTTATTTATGGGTTAAATGTTATGCTCTCAGGCAAAAGAGAAAGAAGAGAAAAAACTTAAGGCAAAACAAAAGGAGGCGGCTAGGCTCCAGGTTTGAATATAGTATTCTATTCTGTTTATGACTGAGGAGATGATCCAGATGTCTGGTAAATGAAATGCTTGCTGGATATGACTTAGGCACAAGCAACCTCAGACGGAACAAAGAAGACTGAGAAAAAACAAAGGAAGAAAGCTGTGGAGGATGAAAATCCACAGGATTTCATAGACCCAGAAACTCCTAATGGGCGGAAGAAATTGCTCGCACCTCAGATGGCCAAGCAATACAGTCCAAGTGCAGTTGAGAGATCGTAAGATGCTTGATTAGTTCTTTGCATTTTGTTGAATTTTATAATTCCTAGCATTGTAGAGTCTTACCCCCTGTGACCGGAAGGTCCCGGGTTCGAGTCGCGGTCTCCTCGCATTGCACAGGCGAGGTAAGGCTTGCCATCGACACCCTTCCCAGGACCCTTGCAGAGCGGGGAGCTCTCTGCTTAGAGTGCACGCCTCTTTTTATAATTCCTAGCATTGGAAATGTCTGGCTCAACTGCATGATTTCTTTTATTTTATGCAGATGGTATGCCTGGTGGGAATCATCAGGATATTTTGGGGCAGATCCTGCAAGCACAAAACCACCATTTGTTATAGTAAGTGATTCATGCTCTTGAACAGTTGTGCAAGATAAGCTAGAAGCTGATTTAGCATACTGCATCTTTTGACATCACTGTAGTTCTTTTATATATTGTCAAACATTGGTTAGCTTCCAACAAAGAGTTGAGTTATTTCTTTTCAGGTTCTGCCACCTCCAAATGTGACTGGAGCTCTTCACATTGGCCATGCACTTACAGTGGCTATAGAGGTGGTGTTTTTTTCTTTTTTGGTACAGTGATCGTTATGTCATGTTAATGGTATAGGCATTGACTATACAATGGTTTTGTAACCAGTGCAGGATGCTATGATACGCTGGCGTAGGATGTCAGGCTACAATGCCCTATGGGTCCCTGGAGTGGACCATGCTGGCATTGCTACACAGGTATGCATTTAGGAATTTGTTTACTATCAGATGCTGTTTATATGATGAAACATAATGGTATCAGGCGATAGAATTTGTCATTCAAGTTCTTGGAACAAACATGTATCGACCCATTCTGTCAGTGATAATTAACAATGTACTGCCATTAAGAAATCCTCAACAAGGTTGTTGGGACATGTCAATAAACCCCTTTTCTGTATTTTTAGTGAAACTTTTAAAATAATGTTTTGAATCACATTTCCTACTTTTGGATTTGGAATTTACTGTTTAGCAATTGCTCATTCATTAATTGCATAGTCCATAGCAGTTTTGTCGCTTATATTCCCTTGAGCAAATTAATACTGTATTTTTGCTCATTTCAACTTGTATATGTTTTAACTTAGCATTTGTAGTTCAGACTTCTTGTTTGGACAACAGAGTACTTCAATTTTTTGTACTTCGTTTTGACATATGTTCTCATTTATATCAGGTTGTTGTAGAAAAGAAACTTATGCGTGAAAGGAAGCTGACAAGGCATGACATAGGGCGTGAAAAATTTGTTTCTGAAGTAAGCACTTCTTTTGCATGACATATGATTATACTAGAACTAAACAGTAATGTTAATATCTAAGCAGACATTGATATAGTAATTCTCATTATCAGCGTGGAGTCAACACCTAATAAGATTAGGATAAGTAAGAGAGTTGTTTTTGTCAGTTCGTTAGCAGCAGTGTCCTGTTAGTTGTAGCAGCTCAGCACAAATCTGCATTGTTCCTTTGACAGATCTTGTTGGTAGTAGTAGCAGCAAGCTCTTTTTCCAAAAGACCAGTACTTTGCTTTCTAGCCACTGCAGATTGTACAACAATTATCAAATCTAATAAACAATCACAATAATGAATCAATGTAAGAGGAACTATTTACATTGTTTAAAGTCCACACCTTAGGTATCTGAACCGCTACTTGTCCCTCCTGACAACTTCACATATATTGTCAAACAGAAAATGTTAATATAGGAAGGAGAGGGTTACAGTCAAAAAACTTTTTCAACTAGAAGACTCTACCTGTACAGAGGAAATTTCTAATTTCAGTACAAAATGATACACGATTGAGATCATAAATATTACCTAGCCAAAGTCATATATGCATATGAAAAAAATTAGCAGAAGCATGACCCCTGTAGAAGAAACATCAGCATTCATATTTGGACCAGGCTACCAGAGCCATTAGAAAGATGCAGAAGTTCCACTAGTAGAGTGATTGTAGAAATGAAATGTTCAATGGTAGTCCGAAGATTAGCCTGACCAAATGCAGATAAGGGCAAAATGTTACTCCTGTGTTAGTGTACATAGGTCAAATGTGTTTCAAGTTTTTCTACAACCAAAGATCTAGATTATACTTTGATAGACGCAAATTGATTAGAAATAGTGTGCCCTGGCCGCTTGGTCGTGGTGAAGCTCAACACCATGACTTTGAAGATGCATCACAGATTCATAGGTAAATCAATCAACACTCGGCAGGATTCGAATCAAACTAATCAATCGTGAGCTCAACCGCCAAGAACCGCGGCAAGCATGCCGTGGTGCTGTACCCGATCCAACGCCAGGCTCCACCTGCTGGATCTGCTGCTTCGGTGGCCACGAGGCACCAAAGCATAAAAAACCCCATGAGATCAAGTCCAAATCCACCCCCAGCAAACCCTAGGACCTGAAGGGCCCCGCATTTCTCACCTTGAGCCTCTTCAGGGGAGACAAGGGGGACGGTGATGGGACCTCTGCTTGATCTGCGCACTGCTGGACCTCGCAAGCTCCCCCATGCCGCAGAGGCTGCATCGCTTCCCATGCTCGAGCCATGAAGGCTCTCGTGCCGGGAAGAAGAGGGCGTGGGGAGGAGAGGGCAGGGAGGAGCTAGTGCTTCCTTCTCTGGCGCTAACCATGGCCGCCATGGGAACCGGCGAGGTCCGCCCGATCTGCGTGACACCGGATCTCGCGCGGCGCCAGCGCTTCCCCGTGCTGGACAGGTAGTGCGGCTTCAATGCTCGAGGCCTCGAGCGATGGCGGTGTGGAGGCTGGGCGGGAGGAAGGGCAGGGAGCGGCGGAGGTGCAACGATGGCGGCGGGGTGAGGAGAGTATGAAGAGAGGGACAACGCAGGGGGCGCTGGGTCGGGCTAGGGCTGCGGGGGGCACCCCGCAAAACATCATGGCGGCGGGGTGAGGAGAGTACGAAGAGAGGGACGACGCAGGGAGCGCTGGGTCGGGCTAGGGCTGCGGGGGGCACCCCGCAAAACATCAGGGGGTTATGCAAAAAAGGAACAAGTCTCGAATTTCCTCTTCTTCACGTCAGAATAAACTTTACATCAGGGGTTTACATGGAAAATATCTCAACGTGGACACTGTTTATGGATCATCAGCCATACTGCGGGTTGTTTCTAAAGAATTC
Organism: Miscanthus lutarioriparius; assembly: GCA_904845875.1. Taxonomy (NCBI): domain Eukaryota; kingdom Viridiplantae; phylum Streptophyta; class Magnoliopsida; order Poales; family Poaceae; genus Miscanthus; species Miscanthus lutarioriparius. The sequence continues at coordinate 60,216,327 of CAJGYO010000013.1, forward strand.
AGGGGCTTTTTCTGCAAGATGGACCGAGACAGGTGCCGAGCCATGGAAGGGCCACGTGGCTTCAAATTCTGTGGTTGAAGCAGAGTCGAGTGGGTTTTAAACAACCCCGATGTGGGCCAACTGCTTCTCTATCCATTATTATTTTACCATTAATAATGGACTCAGTCTCCTCTGTGGTTCGGAAACATCATAGTTACTGCTATGTTCTGAAATGAATGTGTTAGTCTGCCTTTTCTGATTCCTTAATCCTGCTCCTGATGTATCATTTTTAGGTTTGATGTTTGCTTATTCCATTTCTTTATCATCTTACAAACAGGTACTCAAATGGAAAGATCAATATGGTGGTACCATATTGAATCAATTGCGCCGGCTTGGGGCTTCACTTGATTGGTCCCGTGAGGTAACATACCTATTTGTTTTGGTTTGGGAAAAAAACATGTCTTGTGCTTGAACCATGCATATTAACACATAGTAACTTCATTCCAAACTTGGCACCAGGCTTTTACAATGGATGAACAAAGATCAAAAGCCGTGACAGAAGCTTTTGTCAGGTTACACAAGGAAGGCCTGATATATAGGTCAGTTTCCTCACACTTCTTATTTGAGTGTTAGAATGAAATATTCCACAATTCAGTTTGCTATGATCCTTTACCTGTTCCTGTTTTTCAGTTGGCAACCTTGTTGTCACATCTAATGAATTGTTTATTCCTTTTCAGAGATTATCGCCTTGTGAATTGGGATTGTACACTTCGAACTGCAATTTCCGACATTGAGGTTGATGGAACTTTATATTATTTATGATACACTTTGTGATCCTTTGTACACATGATTAGATGATTTTCTGATGGAAAATACTGTTTTGTCAGGTTGATCATATTGATTTTAAAGAAGAAACTATGTTAAAGGTCCCTGGTTATGCCAATCCTGTACAGTTTGGTGTATTGATATCTTTTGCCTATCCTCTTGAGGAAGGACTTGGTGAGATTGTTGTAGCAACCACCAGAATAGAAACAATGCTGGGCGATACAGCAATAGCTGTTCACCCTGAGGATGAAAGGTATAAGCATCTGCATGGAAGATATGCAGTCCACCCCTTCAATGGACGAAAACTCAAAATAATCTGTGATGCTGAATTAGTTGATCCCACTTTTGGTACTGGGGCTGTCAAGGTAAGACCTGCTGCTGAGGACTACCTTTTTATCATCTTATATGTACCTACCTGTACTTTCCTCATATCTATCCTCTTAGACTGTATTGTTCTTTGCTGTTTTTTATGCAGATTACTCCTGCCCATGATCCAAATGACTTTGAGGTTGGAAAGCGTCATAACCTTGAATTCATCAATATATTCACAGATGATGGAAAAATAAATAGCAATGGAGGTGCACAATTCGATGGAATGCCAAGATTTGCCGCTCGTGTTGCTGTTATTGAGGCACTGAAGGAAAAGGTATTATTACTGGATTTGCTTAACTATCCATGAAAAAAAGTATCTGAAAATAGCTGATTATCAATTGCTTTTTATGATTATATGCATTGTAATATGTGGAATTGCGTGCATAATCTAACAAAGTGAAAATAATAATAGTGAAATATCATGATTGTTGTGCCATAATCGTGTTTTATGTATTTATTTTGTAATCTGTTGTACAAAGAAAACAATCAGTACGAGTCACATTAGTCTATATTCTAGCATGAATTACTTTCAGTTCAGCATTAGTATTGGAAACAGCTTATCATTTAATTTCAATTAATGTTGATTCTATTAAAATTAGCGATTGCATCAGGTATTCAGGTTGGGATCGGCTATCCATAATTACGATTTTTCTTGAATCTCATGTCTTACATATATCCTTCGCACTGGAAATTATGGATATTTTATTTGATAGTTTCATCATTTTTTAAGACGTTGGTCTTTGCCTTCTTGTTTTATATATGGATTTTGATTGTAACATTTTTTATTCTTGTAATTAAGGGGTTGTATAAGGACACAAAGAAGAATGAAATGAGTTTGGGCGTTTGTTCGAGAACTAATGATGTAGTGGAACCTATGATAAAACCACAGTGGTTTGTTAATTGCAGCACCATGGCCAAGGCAGGCCTTGACGCTGTAAGGTCAAAAAAGATTGAAATTATTCCCCAGCAGTATGAGCAAGACTGGTATAGGTATTACATACAATGTGTTGTCACTTGTAATTATCATGTCAAATGAATGAGATAAATCTGAAATAAATGACCTATCCATTACTGCCGTCTTTGCAGATGGCTTGAAAATATACGTGATTGGTGTGTCTCGAGGCAACTTTGGTGGGGACATCGTGTACCAGCATGGTATGTGACACTCGAAGATGATCTGGATAAAAACCTTGGTTCCAACAATGACCGCTGGATAGTCGCAAGAAATGAAAGTGATGCAAACCTTGAGGCACAGAAAAAGTATCCAGGGACGAAATTACGTCTAGATCAAGACCCTGATGTGCTGGACACATGGTTTTCATCTGGTCTTTTCCCCTTAACAGTACTTGGTTGGCCGTCTGATACCGCTGACCTCCGTGCTTTCTACCCTACATCGGTACTAGAAACTGGACTTGATATTCTCTTCTTTTGGGTAGCAAGGATGGTGATGATGGGAATGCAACTTGGTGGTGATGTGCCATTTCAGAAGGTATGCATCAGTCTTCATTTCCTTAGCAGTCTATTTGTTCATGTTAGGTACTCTATTTAAATCCTATCACTGCCTTTTATGTCCCTTCATGTGGTTAATTTATGTAACATTATAATCTGATCAAGAAGAGACACATGCTAGAGCAATGGTCAATCTACCCACAACACTGTGGATGTTTAATCAAGTTATTAGAAGTTTGTTAGATCAAATAAGGACCTGCCCATTTTAGATTATTCGTTACTGGTTTGCGCCGCCCTTCATCTCTACAGGCCACACTGATATTTAACATATATTGTTCACGTGCTTTGGTCACATCATTCATTAGCAAACAGTGGTGTCTGCATTTCTGTTGCAGTCTATAAATTCATGAAGCCACCATATTCTTTTTTTTTTCTGGCTGCAAATTATTCTTTTATTTTTTAGCTCAATTAGCAAGTCACCCATATACCGGGCATCTACAAAAAAAAACAACAACACAGTCTAGTCGAGTATATTTCCTAATCATCTCTTGTCCGATGATCAATAACCATGTGCTCTCTTCTCAGGTTTATTTACATCCTATGATTCGGGATGCACATGGCCGAAAGATGTCAAAATCACTTGGTAACGTTGTTGACCCTCTTGAGGTGATAAATGGCATGTCACTGGATGGTCTTCTGAAACGTTTGGAAGAAGGCAATCTGGATCCCAATGAACTAAACATCGCAAGAGAGGGGAAGAAGAAGGATTTTCCTGATGGCATAGCAGAATGTGGTACCGATGCCCTCCGCTTCGCACTGATATCGTACACTTCCCAGGTTCTTATGGCAGCCAGTTGAGTTTTTTCATGTATAATGTATTATACATGCTCTTATACAATCTCTTTTTCCCCCCTCAGTCTGACAGGATAAATCTTGATATCAAGAGGGTGGTTGGTTACAGACAATGGTGCAACAAATTATGGAATGCCATCCGTTTTGCGATGGGCAAACTGGGTGATCATTACATTCCCCCGGCAACTGTTGATGTGTCTCTTATGCCACCAATCTGCAAGTGGATACTCTCAGTGCTTAACAAGGCCGTTGGGAAAACCGTTACTTCTTTAGAAGCATACAAATTGTCTGATGCAACATCTGCTATATACTCGTGGTGGCAGTATCAGCTATGCGATGTATTTATAGAAGCTATCAAACCTTACTTCTTCAACGATTCTCAAGAGTTTGAATCAGCAAGAGCTGCCTCCAGAGATACCCTGTGGATTTGCCTGGAGACTGGTCTGCTCCTGCTCCACCCGTTCATGCCCTATGTAACAGAAGAGCTCTGGCAGCGTCTTCCACAGCCCAAAGATTCCTGTAGGAAAGATTCGATTATGATTTCAGAGTATCCATCTCTTGTTGAGGTAATACCTGTGTCCTAAAGAAGATTGTTCTTGTAGGAAATATTCAATTATGATTTGAGGAAGTAGTAGTACTTATTACCTATGGGAACATATGGTTCTTTATGATAGGAATGGAGTAATGGCGGACTTGAAAATGAAATGGACATTGTCTTGGATGCTGTGAACAAAATAAGGTCTCTGAAGCCACCAACAGATTCAAATGAAAGGTATGTATACTGCGATCTGTTTTGCTCTGTGTTTAGTATTTGCTTGGTTTATTCATCAACCTGCTGCAAAATGGAGTAATAGCTTATTGATGTTTTATTTTTTATTTTTTATAGACGTCCTGCTTTTGCACTTTGCCGAGGGCAAGAGATCGCTGCCACTATCCAATGCTATCAATCTCTAATCGTGTTTCTTTCTTCCATATCGCATCTCAAGGTTATGCCTTACACTTTTGTATGACTATTTGTGTTATTTTCCAGAAAATCTTTTCCCTTTCATCATCTACAATCAGTTTATACTTTATGGATTGGTATTTATTCTGAAACCTAAATGGAGTTTTGTGACCTCAAATAGCTATTGTTACCCACTGGTTCTTCCCAAATAACATTTCTTCATGTCTTTCTTTAGCTGTTAGCATTTATATGCTACCTACGCTAGAAAAAATTTTAGATCCACCTTGAGTTAAAAGGTCCTGAACAAAAGGACTGATCTGTTATTGGTACTTCAGATCCTGACAGAGAACGATGAAACTCCAGCCGATTGTGCAACTGCTGTTGTCAACAAAGACTTGTCTGTGTACCTTCAGCTCCAAGGAGCTTTAAATGCAGATGCTGAACGTGAAAAGCTAAGGAAGAAAAAAGATGAAATTCAAAAGTAAGTGCACTTGTCTTCTTAGGTCCATTTTCTCGACAGTAAATATGCTCATGTTTCAGTGTTCTTCAATCTTATTGGTAACATGTCTCTTATCATACACGCAGGCTTCAAAATGCACTGGCACAGAAAATGGATGCCTCTGGCTATCGCGAGAAGGCTCCACAGAGCGTGCAGGAAGAGGACATGAGAAAGCTCACCTCTTTGTTGGAACAACTAGAGGTCATCAGTGAAGCTGAGAAGAAATTAGATTCAAATTGAGTCTGACCTACTGACCTCTGTGTTGACGACGCCCTGATTGTACTGAAGTTGGTCCCCACATTTTTCTTGTTCGCAAAAAGCTCAGCTATGTTCTTATTTGCTCAGGTTTACAATTGATAGTTAAGATGGAAGTCACACTTTCGCAGCGTGTAAGAATATTCAATGGCTATACAAAACCATATTTTTTTTGGATGTTCGATTTTGCAAGTTAGAAACATCTGATGATGCATCTGGAAACTGTCAGAATATGCAGTAGCTGTACTATTATGAGTGTTTGGTTTGGAGCGGTGCATCATGAATCCATTCATCAAATTTATTAGAATGACCTCATTCCACAAACTGTACTATTTAGGCCCTGTTTGGTAGCTGTGGCTTCTAAAAAACTGCTATGAGATGTGGGTTGTGGAAAAGTTGTTGAGAGCTGTGAGAAAAGCTTAAAGCTGTTTTGTTAGAGCAGCTGTGAGAAAAGTTATATGCAAATTGCTGCTAAAAACCTAATTTATTCACTGATTTGCATGTAAATGACTTTTGAAAAGGATTTTTTTTCCAAGTTTTGCATCCATCATTGTGATATGGTCCACATAAATAGAGAATACCATTTTACAAAAGATAAAGGGCTCATACAATGATACCATCCATAGCGTAATTATTATCCCCCTCTTGCACTAACATAAGCATCTGCTATCTTACTGTGGATGGTATATCCTCATCCTTCACATCTTGACTCTCATCTCCTTGTGTTGATGTCGTGCCACTTGTTGGTTGAAGCAAGTATTGCTCATCAGCGTCACATTAGAGAAGTGTATATCATGCAAATTGTTGTCACGAATAAAATTAGTCAACGCCATACAAGCAAGAATGATAAGTTTCTGAGTACGAGATGAGAAACTTGGCATGCCCTTCAAAATACGTCACTTCTTCAATACTCCGAGAGCCCGCTCAATGACATTTCAAAGGGATAAATGCAAGAAAATGACATTTCAAAGGGATAAATGCAAGAAATTAAACACCTCATACTTCCCTTGAGGCAGCCGAAATTCTGGTACATGGTATGTGCTTCCTTTGAACTGTGTTCACGGGAAATGGGAAAACTTGTAAGGAAATAATATGTTCCTATAAAACCAAATTAGTATAAGGAAATAATAATACAAGTATTGCTAACTTAGTAAGGAACTGTGTTCACGGGAAATGGGAAAACTTGCCAATGCATGATTGAGGATACCTGTGTCATGTGCAGAACCCGGCCAGCAACCGTAAAGATAAACATTATGTCAAAGTCACAAAAAGGTAGCACATTCTCAGATGTATATCCATGACTGCATGTGTGGTTAACCACTTCTTCTGCTGGCTAAGTGGTATTTGTCGGATACCACAAGAAGGGGTACCCTAAGCAAGATCCAAGAATATTGCTTAAGCCTTGCTAAAACCAAAGTCAAAAGACTACTGCAAGGTCTCGGCAGAATTCTCCGATTCGCCCGAGGCCTTGCGCCGAGGCCTCATGCGAAACAGGCCTAAAACGTCCCGCCAAGGCTTTCTCGCTGAGACCCTCTCGCCAAAAGCCTCGTCCCGAAAGGCCTCGGACGGATCTCCAATTCTCCGATTCGCTCGAGGCCGGGCTCGGCGGACGTACTCGTAACCTCCGTCCCGACCGAACTCCTCTCGCAAAACGTCACATCCGGATTAAATGCACCCAACCACTCCCTTGAGGCGACGCCACCAAGACGTAGGTGCAGTCTTGGGCGCAGAATAACCGACAGATGCGGGGGACCGGGCACAGCGAGGGGTTACACGCCACTATACTCACCACTGTGCTCCCCCCTGACACTTATACTGCCCTGTGCTACCTAACCCCTGCGCCAAGGACAAAGCGGCATGGAAGGTCGAGTCCATGTCCCTGTAGCCTCGGAAACAGCAGGAGAGCCCAGCTGCTCGGTCTCTGCCTCGTCCAAGACCCCCCGGCAAGGCCTCGGACGCACCATTCCTTCTCCGCCTTGGCCGAGGCCGGGCTCATCCCGCATTCTCGTCGCCTCCGCCTCAATTGCCCCTCTGGCGGGCCGTCCCATCCGTGTAAGTATCCCTAGTTACACCTACGTCAGCCACGATTGGCAGGGTATGGCAGAAAGGGCGATGGGACGGCGGTCAAATCACCTTTTTACCATCCCCTACTGACGGTGCAGAGACTACAGCTCCCTGCGGACGCCCATTCCACACTTTTTCACCGGAATCGGGTACGACACAGACCACCGAGACCCCTGCGTCATACACAGGTCACCTCCGAGGCCTCGGCAAAGAAGGCCTCGGCACGATCAGCTCCAGCACCCGCTAGGCCTCGGCACTCCACCAGGACAAGAGTCCACCAGGCACGGCATGTCACCTACAGTGGAGGCCATACTGACTAGACGTCAACAAGGACTCTTACGACTTCAACAGCCTCGGGCATGGCCTGCGTGACGCACCGGTGATCAAATACCAATTGCCATTCACGACCTTTGTGTTGCTACGAGAATTGGCCACGATACTAGATCTTCCTTTCTCGCTAAGGCTCCACGTGTAGCTCTCTCATGTACTCCTGGCTCCCTCCTTGTGGCTATAAAAAAGGCGGCAGAGAGCGTTTCTAGGGATCGAAACCACGCCAGCCCTCACGCAAAAACGCACTCACTCAATTCGCCGCGCGCTCCCACGCCGCACGAGAGCAACGACTCAAGCAGCCCGCACCATACCACGCCGAGACACAGGACTAGCTCCCTCTCCCACCCGACTTGTAACCCCTACTACAAGCACTTCGGTGCTGAGAAGAATACAAGATCGATCTCCTAGATCGGACGTAGGGCGCCGATTGCTGAACCAAGATAAACCTTGTGTCTCTTTGCATCACCATCCGGGATTAGGGGCACAGTTCATTTTTTGGTTGGTTGAGGACCCCCGGTCAAACGCCCGGCGATTAGCGCGCCAGGTAGGGGCCTCTGCGTGTTAGCGTGATCGTCCCAACAAGTTCTGAATGGTTGACCCCATACACCCACTACGTCTCGGCACGGTGGTCTAGTTTGGGAGCCTAGAGTTCATGTCTCTAGGATGTGAGTACGATATGGTACTCCTAACACCTAGAGCCCCACCGGCCGGCGACGACGTTGCTCATCGGCGGCAAGACGGGCGAAGCGGCGCCAGGCCACCGCACGTCACGTCACGCTCGCCAGGCACGACGCGAGCGGGACTACTCTGACGCCACGTGAACTCAGGGCTGCGTGCCGCACTCCGCCGACATCCCATTCCCAGCTGTTGGTACAGAGTCCCTGGCTGGGGACCTGTCTAGCCTAAGCATGGGGAGGGGAAGGACGCCGGTAGCGCGCAGCGACGTCCCGTCATCAAGCTCTGCCCCGCCGCTTCCGGGGGAATCGACTCAGGCGGAGCGGAGCCCAGCGGTGGCACCATCCCCGTACCTCTTCGGGCTGAAAAACATCGCCGCCGCCCACGCTTTCGCTTACGCCTCCGCGCACGCGGAGCTCTCGGGACACCACCAACGATTCGCCCTCGACTTCTCCACCACAATCTCGACCCACACCCACACTGGCTCCTCGGAGGAGGACGAGGCTTGGGCCAGAGCGGACTTCTCCAGGCTTCGTGACCCCGAGGCTGTGCGCCATTTCTTGGCCGTAAGCGACTACTGCTTCGGCCACTCCGACTCCGATGACGAAAGCACTTACGATCCCACTCGAGAGTGTTTCCACGTCGGGATCGGAATGCCAGGGACAAGTGACGAGGGGGAGAGGGCGGGCAATCGGTCCCCACTCTGCCAAGGGGCGGGTGACGCCACACCCCCGCTCGTCGAGTTCCGGGCGGCGCGGAACATGAACATCGGCCCCGGGGATGCCCGACGCCTAGACCTGGAGCAACTCCGTGAGCTCCAGGCAAAAGTCGACCAAGATCGACTCCTGCTGCAACAGCTCCGAGACACTCTCGAGCAGGAGCAGCAAGGCCGCGATGACGGCGGAGGGGCCCGGCAGAGGGCCCACGACGTGCACCGCCGCATCAACAACGACGAAGCAAGTGAACAACCCCCAATCTTCAATCACGCTAGCCAGAACGTCGCGGCGGCGGCGATGCTAGTGCGAGCGATGCCCGAGCCCTCTACCATGGAGGGGCGACGGGTCCGCGGCGAGCTCCGAGACCTTCTCGAGACCGCCGCAGTACAGCAGGCCGAGAGCTCCGCGTCCCGGCGACGTGAGAACATCTCGAAGCGGCCCTCGGTGCACGATCACCTCAAGGCCCCCTCAGTCCACGACCGCCTCAGCGACCGATGCGAGGCGCAAGAGGACCACGACGTGGTCAGTAGGCGATGGCGCCATGACACCGACGGGCTTGCCCGAGGTTACCACCCACACCGAGGTGGCCGCTATGACAGCGGGGAGGACCGCAGTCCTTCTCCTAGGCCGCCTGGCCCTAGAGTCTTCAGCAAGGCCATCCACGGCGCTCCATTCCCTGCCCGATTCCGGCAACCGGCTAATCTCGCAAAGTATAGTGGCGAGACCAACCCTGAGCCTGGCCAGCAGCGGTTGCCGATGCCACCAAGCTGGTACGCTCCTGCGAGGGATGTTAGTACTATGCGCGGTAGACGCACCTCCCGGCCCAAGCCCTCCAAACCATCCCCATCACATGGTCGTTCACCGTATGGGGACTGGACATGATTGGGCCTCTACAGAAAGCCCCCGGGGGCTATACCCACTTGTTGGTAGCTATCGACAAGTTCTCCAAGTGGATCGAGGCTCGACCGATCACTCAAATCAAATCCGAGCAAGCAGTATTGTTCTTCACGGACATCGTCCACAGGTTCGGAGTTCCAAACACCATCATCACCGACAATGGGACACAATTCACCAGATATAAATTTCTGACGTTCTGTGACGACCACCACATCCGCGTGGTCTGGTCGGCCGTAGGACACCCTAGGACGAACGGCCAAGTAGAACGTGCCAACGGTATGATTCTTCAGGGCCTCAAGCCAAGGATATACAACCGGTTGAAGAAATTCGGCAAGAAATGGCTGATTGAACTCCCGTCGGTCATTTAGAGCCTAAGGAATACACCAAGCGGAGCCACAGGGTTCACGCCATTCTTCCTGGTCTATGGAGCCGAGGCCATCCTCCCCACAGACTTGGAGTACGGTTCCCCTAGGTTACAGGCCTACAACGAGCAAAGCAACCGCACTACCCGCGAGGACGCCCTCGACCAACTAGAGGAAGCCTGAGATGTTGCACTGCTACACTCGGCCAAGTACCAGCAAGCCCTACGACGCTATCAAGCCTGACGCATTTGAAGCCGAGACCTGAAGGTGGGCGATCTGGTGCTAAGACTGAGGCAGAGCAACAAGGGCCGCCACAAGTTGACCCCGCCATAGGAAGGGCCGTACATTGTCGCCCGAGTGCTGAGACCCGGGACCTACAAGCTAGCCAACGAGAAGGGCGAAGTCTTCACCAACACTTAGAACATAGAACAGCTACGTCGTTTCTACCCTTAAACTTCCAAGCATTGTATACATTTTTTCTCGAAATATATTAAAGAAGTGTTCTTTAGTTGCTCTAATTTTCGAGATCGATGTTGCGATAACGCTATGAGCGAGGCTCGGCTCTGCCTCTGCAGAACCAAGCCTCCCTCGGGGGCTGGAAGCGGGGTGAACCCCCTAAGTCCCAGGCACTATTTTTTAATCGTTTTTTGAATAAATTCCCACGCCAAACTCTCTCGCGTACTCTGACAGGTCGATTGTAAAAAATCTAAGGACCAAAAGTGCGCCTCGAGTGCAAAAGGCCAGCTGAGCCGTGAGACTGCCTATGCCTCTGGGCTACGGCAACTCCCTCACCACCTTCCGCCAGAGGGGCAGCTCACGTTTCGAGGAAATCGTTTGCAGAGACTTGTCTAGAAACAAGGCAGAGGACAGAGACTCGGAAAAATAATATAAACCGATTAAAAAAGCGTGCGCATGAGTACCTCAAAGGCCTCGATGGCCACAAACGTCACGACACAACAATAACTTAATTCATTTACATGGCCCGTTTGGCCCAGATCACGGCTCGGGATCTCCTATATCGGCGGCGGGCGCAGAGGGAACCACTTCTTCCTCAAACAGACTGGCCAGCGCCGTCCTAGGGACCTCAGCCGCTTCCATCAGCTTGGCGACCTCCTCATCAGCCTCCTCGTCATCATCAGGCAAAATGTAACCGTCGCTGACGGCCTCGAGGTTGACGGCGTAGTGTGAGGAGACGACGGCCAAGGCACGCTTGACGCCTGTATGCAACGCCGCCCGAAGTCGCTCCCGCACTTGGCCACTCAACGCAGCCAGGCGGCTCCTGAGGGAGCTACCTGACTGAGCCCCCTCAACAGCCAGAGCCTCGCAGACGGTATGAGCGGTGGCCTACAGCGCGTCATGCTCCTCGATCTCGGCCTCGAGCGTCGCCTGCACTGCGGCAGAGGCTTCTGCCACCCGGGAAACCTCCTTCTCCAACCCTGCGCCAAAATGAGTAGGATGAGGTTCAGCACGAGAGAAGAATAAGTTAAACAGGGGCAAAGGCCCATGGGACTTACCCTCGGATTTCTCTCTCCAGCGCTGGACCTCGACCCGTGATGCCTCGGTTGCCTTGGAGGCCTCCTTCTCCAGCTCTGTACCACACCAGAGAGTTAGGGGGCCGAACGCAAGAAAAATAAACAAAATAAAGGGAACAGAACTTACCCTCGAACTTCCCCTTCCAAGCCAAAGCATCGACCCGAGAGGCCTCAGCCGCCTTGAGGGCCTCGTCCAGGGCGCCCTTTGTCTCACCCAACTGTGCAGCAACGGACTTGGCAGAGACCGTCGCCTCTTCAACCCGGGAAAGAAGGACGTCCCGCTCGCTGGCCACCTGGGTCAGCTCCTCTTCCAGCTCCTTGACTCGCGCCGCCAAAGGAGTGGCCTGCTCCCGAACCGTGGCCGCCTCGGCTTTCATATCTGCACAGCGAAGGCGGAGGTCCTCCATCTCCGCGCTCCGAGCCGATAGAAGCTCATTGGCGCTCACGAGCAGGTCCTTCTGCTGCCCAAGTTGGTCCCAGACGTCCCTCTCTTGACGAAGGAACAGCGACTTCTCGAGAGACCGGGCCTCGAGCTCCTGGGTAGGTAGAACAAGGGTCATGCATCGCGAAAAGACTCAGAACAAAACGACACTGCATGAGAAAGGAGGACGCGTACCTGGGCGACGCCGGGCAGATCATCGTCCATGATGGACAGCGCCGTTCGCATCGACTGCACCGCCAGCCGGCGATATTGCTCGAAGGAGCTCCAGCGCCCCCCCCTCGACTGCGTCCTCGAGGGCAAATAGAGGCTCCCCCTCCGGGTCATCCCGGCTCAGCCACGATACACGCGGGTGATTCCACCCGCGAGGCTTGGGTCGTACCCGCGCGAGGGCCGAGTTCCCCTAGCCAAGAGCTAGAACCAGTTGCTCGGCGGTGTTGTCGGCCTCGACATCTGCTGCCTTCTTCCCCTGGGAAGTATCGGCAGGAGAGGTCGCCTGAACTCCCACCTCCCGGGCGCTCTCCTGCGATGGCGGCAGGCCATGGTCCAGGGGCGGCACCAAAGGATGTTCCACCTCCATCTCAGAATCCCGGGCCGCCACACTCGTCTCGACCATTTCGGCCTCGAAAGTCCCAGGGCCTCGGCTTTGCTCCCGGCCTCGGCGACTGGGAACACCCCGGCCCCACCGGACTCATGGGCCTCGACAACACGCGGCGTAGGCCCTTCCTCCTTCGTCTGCTCCATAACCGCCCCGGGAGCCTCTTCCAGAACGACCAACATCTTCAGGTCGGCCCCGGCCGGTGCCGCATCAGGCTGCACGACGGTCTGCGCCTCCGCCACCTGGTGAGCAGGGGGACCGGCGCTCACTTTGAGTGCCTTGCGCGGCGCCAAGGCTGGCACCTCCACCTGATGCTTCCGACTGAAGGCGGAACACCCACTTGGTTAGCTTATGACCATAAAGCAAGAAGGGGATGATGCGAACTCACCTCGAGCGGGGTTGCAGCAGTTTCGGCACCGTGACTCTCCTCTGCAACGGTGGCGGCAGCGGCGGAGACACGGCCCCGGTATCCGCTGGCGCCAGCCGACCCTCGTCGGACTCTAAAACCCCCTCAACCCTCTGTGGAGGTAGTTGCGTCACCTCCACTACCGCCTGCTCCACCACTACCGTCGAGCCCAATGGGCCAACGGCATGCTTCCCCAGTGCCCGTAGCTCGGGCGTATCAGCCTCGGACGCGGGGTAAGCGATCGCCGACCCCGAGGTGCCACCTCCTCCTCCCCCTAGAAGCTCCGGGCTGCTCGCCAACGCCCCGGGCACTGTCTCCCCGACATCGGGGAGGTGGTCCAGGGGACCTCGCCCCCCCTCGATCCCGCCGTCTTCATCCGAAGAGTTCTCTGATGGCGACGGCGACGGAGACAACTCCACCTGGAGACCATCCTACTTTTGACGCCGGCGACGTTTCTCCAGTGCTTCGCGCTCGAGTATCTTCTTGTGGCGCTTTGCTGCCCTGGCGTCCTTCTTCTTCTTCTGCGCCTCGACATGTGCTCGGTTCGCCGCCCGCCGCCTGGCAACTTTAGGAACGGGTGGCGGGGAGGCTCGTACGTCTCTCATCCCCTGCGGGAACGACGAGCGCGAGTAAGCAAACGGAAAAATGATGAGGAGCGAGGAGGCCTTGGGGACCGCAGTGGTGCGAGACTTACCAGGGAGAGATACCCCCGCGACGGGTGCATAACAATATGGGTCAGGCCATCACTCTTCATCTTCCCATCCACCGCCTCCCTCACCCGACGTAGAACCGCATCATCGAAGAGGGCGGCGGCAGACATCCGGATGCCCTCGATTGGCTCACCCGGTCTCATTTTGAACAGGCGCCGCCACCAAGCCATCAGCGGCAACACCCTCTGGCGGTGGAAGGCCGCCACGACCACGGCCGCCGTAAGGCAGCGGTTCCGTAGCTTCTCCAGCCCGTCCAGGAGCGGCTGCAGCCTGGGCTGCTCCTCCCTCGGGACGCCATACCTCCACTTCTTCGGACAGTCCTCCACGATCCGTCCGGTATAAGGGGGAAGTCCGCCGCCGTCGTTGCGGAGGTAGAACCAGCTGGTGTACCAGCGGCGATTGGATGACGCAAGCTGGGCCGGGATGTAGAGGTGCTGCCGGTCTTGGCGCACCTAGAGAAACAAAACCACAGCCCTCACCATCTTCCTCGTACCGCCGCATTACCACGGATTGGTGGTATGCCCCGCTCGGAAGAGGTGGAGCCACAGCTCCCAATGGGGGGCAATCCTCAGATACCCCTCGCAGACGGCGTCGAAAATAGCCGCCTGCATGATGGAGTTGGGGTTGAAGTTGTGTAGCTCCACCCCGTAGTAATGCGGGAGCACCCGCATGAATCGGTCCGCCGGCACGCCGAGACCACGCTTGTGGAAAGAGACGAAGCTCACGACGTACCCCGCGGGTGGCCTCGGCTCCGGCTCACCGAGAGGAGCGATCCATTCTGGCCTATCGGGGTCGGTGATCGGGTGGAGAAGGCCATCGTCGACGAGAGACTGCAGCATCTCCACGGACACATCAGATGGATCCCAAGGGTCTGCCTCGATGACAACAATGTCGCCGGCCATGAGTGCGGTGGAAGGCTCGACTACAGCGGTGAGTCTCCCTCCCTCTCTCTCTCGCTCTCTCCCTCTCGCTCTTCTCCCTTCTTCTCCCCGGCGCTCTCTGTTCTTGGCAACGGACAGGCAACGGAGAGTAAGGAGGGAAGGGGCAAGCCCCGTTTCGTATTTATGCAGGGTAAGGATGAAACGGACAGGCAATGAAATCGGGGAAGTTTTCCTCGAGTTCAGGCACGATTAATCCAGATCCGATTCTACCGCCCACGCGCCCACCTTTTCCTCATTAATCGCGGGAACAGTTACGTCCCATCCACTGACGCCACGTCATGTCTGACCGATGCAGCAGCAGACTTCATTCCGCCCCCCCAGGAAATCGCCTAAAAAGGCGCGCCGGCCGTTGTCGAATCAATGGGGGAAACATCCCCCCCACCCTATTCCTTTCAGGTGAAGGAACCGGGCGCCGAGCCCGTTACGGTCCAGGGGTTCGTAGGCTGGGCCCCTGAGGGTTTCGACAGCCGCCCCAGGACAGCAGAGTTAGGGACAACTATGGGCAAGCCCGTACATGGCCGAGACCTAAGCAAACGCAACGTTTGGGATGCCCTAAGTCGTGTCCGAGACTAGCAGGGAGTTCTCCGAATGGGATCCCACCGTAGGGAGGCACCGAGCCCCCGGGGCCAATCGAACGGCCCTGGGACCGAATAGAGAAGCCCTCTGGTACCTTTAGAGTGCGTCTCTAGACCGCTAGCCGACCCTTATCGAATGGGGCACGGGCCTCCACTCGGACTTACCCGATAGCAGCTCACCGGGAGTGTCACCGCTCGTGCCCACCGAGGGTAGCCTGGCATATTCCACCCCTCCTTCCGAGCGAAAAGGATGCGCGAGGGTCGCATAAAAAGCTAGGGGAACTCCTGACCGCCCTCTTGCTCCGTGTGGAGGCTTGGGGGCTCTCCCTGCAAACCTTGCCGAGACCCAGCGACCTAGGCTCGCCCTCGAGGGGGTTTCGGCAAACAAACCCCTCCTTCCGAACGAAAAGGTTGCGCGAGGGTCGTACAAAAAACCAGGGGAACTCCTGACAGCCCTCTTGCTCCGGGCAGAGGCTACGGAGCTCTTCCTGCAAATATGCCGAGGCCCCGCGACTCAGGCTCGCCCTCGAGGGGGTCTCAGCAAACAAACCCATCCTTCCGAACGAAAAGGTTGTGCGAGGGTCGTACAAAAAGCCAGGGGAACTCCTGACGGCTCTCTTGCTCTGGGCAGAGGCTACGGAGCTCTTCCTGCAAATATGCCGAGGCCCCGCGACCCAGGCTCGCTCTCGAGGGGGTCTCAGCAAACAAACCCTCATGCGCGAGAGGCGTATAAAAAGCTAGGAAAGCACCCGATGGCCCTCTCGATCCGTGCAGAGGCTAGGGGGCTCTTCCTGCAGGTTTGCCGAGACCCAGCGACCCAGCTTCGCACACGAATGGGCTCGGCAAATAACCCCCTGACCACCCTCTCGCTCCGTGCGGAGGCTCGAGGGCTCCTTCTGTACTCAAGACAAGGACAAGCCACCCAGGCCCGCACTCATAGATTCGGAAAAAAGCAACAAAAAGGGCGTCGAGCCTGTTATGGTCTAGGGGTTCGAAGGCTGGACCACCGAGGGTTTCGACAGCCGCCCCAGGGCAACAGAGCCAGGGACAACTATGGGCGAACCCGTACATGGCCATGGCCTGAGCAAGCGATCGCACGGGATGCCCTAAGTCGTGTCCGAGACCAGCGGGGACTTCTTCGAATGGGATCCCACCGTAGGGAGGCGCCGAGCCCCTAGGGCCAATCGAACGGCCCTGGGACCCAATAGAGAAGCCCTCTGGTACCTTTGGAGTGCATCTCTGGACCGCTAGCCGACCCTTATCGAATGGGGCATGGGCCTCCACTCGGACTTACCCGATAGCAGCTCACCGAAAGTGTCACCGCTCGTACCCACCGAGGGTAGCCTGGCACATTCCACCCCTCCTTCCGAACGAAAAGGAAGCGCGAGGGTCGTATAGAAAAGCCAGGGGGAACCCCTGACGGACCTCCCCGCAGAGGCTAAGGGGCTCTCCCTGCAACTTTGCCGAGGACCAGCGACCTAGGTTCGCACTCGAGGGGGCTTGGCAAACAAACCCCTCCTCCCGAACGAAAAGGTTGCGCGAGGGTCGTACAAAAAGCCAGGGGAACTCCTGACGGCCCTCTTACTCCAGGCAGAGGCTAGGGAGCCCTTCCTGCAGATATGCTGAGGCCTCGCGACACAGGCTCGCACCCAAGGGGGTCACAGCAAAACAAACCTTCATGCGCGAGAGGCGTATAAAAAGCTAGGACAGCACCTGACGGCCCTCTCGCTCTGTGCAGAGGCAAGGGGGCTCTTCCTACAAAGTTTCCCGAGACCCAGCGACCCGAACTCGCATTCATTGGCCCTGCAAGCACGATGAGACCCCCTGCTCAATGGAGAAAAAAGCCCCTAAAGGAGTAAACCCACTCCTCCAGGGCCTCGGGGGCTACACCCGGCGGGTGCGCTCGCGCGCACCCACCAGAACCACCAAGTTCAAAACACGATCCTGACAGGAGCTGTTGCGAACCAAGTCTCGTCAAAAACCTCAGGAGAGTGCCTGCACTCCTCCCAAGGCTCGGGGGCTACTGTCGGATACCACTAGAAGGGGTACCCTAAGCAAGATCCAAGAATATTGCTTAAGCCTTGCTAAAACCAAAGCCAAAATACTACTGCAAGGTCTCGGCAGAATTCTCTGATTCGCCCGAGGCCTTGCGCCGAGGCCTCATGCGAAATAGGCCTAAAACGTCCCGCCGAGGCCCCCTAGCCGAGACCCTCTCGCCAAAAGCCTCACCCCGAAAGGCCTCGGACGGATCTCCAATTCTCCGATTCGCTCGAGGCCAGGCTCGGCGGACGTACTCGTAACCTCCGTCCCGACCGAACTCCTCTGGCAAAACGTCACGTCCGGATTAAATGCACCCAACCACTCCCGCAAACGTCAGCCGCACGCAGGTACGGTGCGGGCAAAATAATTGACAGGACAGGGACCGGGCACAGCAGGGGTTACCTGCCACTATACTCACCACTGTGCTCCCTCCTGACACTTATACTGCCCTGTGCTACCTAACCCCTGCGCCAAGGACAAAGCGGCATGGAAGGTCGAGTCCATGTAGCTGTAGCCGTGGAAACAGCAGGAGAGCCTAGCTGCTCGGTCTCTGCCTCGTCCGAGACCCCCCGGCAAGGCCTCGGACGCGCCATTCCTTCTCCGCCTCGGCCGAGGCCGGGCTCGTCCCGCATTCTCGTCGCCTATGCCTCAATTGCCCCTCTGGCGGGACGTCTGAAAGGTCCTTGTTGGTTTTGGTAATTGAGTGACAACCTAGGTGGACTAATTGTGTTTATGTGAGATACACAGGTGATTAGTCCACAGGTACATGTGTATGAGCAACATATGCCATGGAGGTGAAAATGGCTTGGAGATGTTGCAAAGCTCACACATGTGATGATGAAGGAGCTTATTGCACATGAGACATGACATTGAGTCATGTGATCAAGGTGGAGAAGATCAAGACAATACTTGGCTTGATGGACCGGTTGCAAGCGTGAAGGGCAAGTCGAAGGCTTTGGAGTGATGGACTGCGTGGCGGTGAAGCTTGAGCAAGACTTGGCGCCGATGGACGATGGCAACGGTGAAGGGCAAGTGAAGTCAAGATCGATGAACCAATATGATCACGTGATGATATGAAGTGGATCATATCATTGTTGATCGTGTTGGTGCATGTGTTGCATCAACATTGGAGGAGATGGAATGGAATGCGCAAGGCAAAGGTATAACCTAGGGCATTTCATTTCACCGGTCATAGGTGTGTAGAGAAGTTTATGACCGGGTTTAGGATAGATGGCCGTACTATCAAGAGGGGCAAACTTGTTTGCATATCGGTCATCTAGTGCCACTCGAGTGATCTAACTTTGCATTGTCGCTAGGATCGAGTGGCGTGGCAAGTTGAGTGGCTAACATCCTTTGGGAAATGTTTGTGAAAATGCTAACACACATACACATGGTGGTGTACACTTGGTGGTGTTGGCACATTTACAAAGGAGGTGGTGTTTGCAGGGTTGAGATGGGTTTGGGTCCCTCTCTCCCTCCCGCCGAGCTTGCGAGGCGGGATTCGACGCTTTCGGGAAAATAGAATGCCTATTTTCTATTGCGCCGGATGCAAGTTCTTGTGGTTAGCACATTGGAGCAAGGGTGATGAAGTTAGAAGTGAAAACGAGTTAGTCGCGAAGATGCTGGCGTCGGTCAACTGACCGGACGCTGGATCTGAATGCACCGGACGCTGGCAGGCTGCGTCCGGTCAGGCTGACGTGGAGTGTAGCAGTAGCTGGAGAGTGACCGGACGCTGGCTGCGTCCGATCGCGTTCGACCGGACGCGTCCGGTCATGCTCGGGAGCTTACTGGAAACGACCGGACGCTGGGGGTTCTGCGTCCGGTCAGTTGAAGTGCTGCGTCCGATCGGCAGATGACCGTTGGGATCGGAAGATGACCGTTGAACGCAGGGGACACGTGGCGAGTATCGCGTGACCGGACGCTGTGGTCCAGCGTCCGGTCGATCGGACCGGAGCGTCCGGTCGGCCCGAGTTTTGCCCAGTGAAGGGGTAACGGCTCTATTTGTCCATGGGGTTATAAATAGAGGCCATGGCCGGCCTTGGGCCGGTAGCTGAGCACACTAGAGCCTTGGTGGCTTGTGTAGTAGTGCTTGGGAGCCCTCCATCTCACACATACATGATAGTGTTCATCCGATAGTGTGAGAGAGCGATTCTAGTGCGATTGCATCGTGAGGTTGCATCGAGTGGCACTAGGTGATCGAGTTGCGAGCCAGTGGTGCTTGTTACTCTTGGAGGTTGCCACCTCCTAGACGGCTTGGTGGTGGTCTCCGTCGAAGCCCGCAAGAAGATTGTGCGGAGCTCCGGAGAAGAGCTTGTGAGGGGTACTTGTGCTCGCCCCGCGGGAGCCGCGAAGAGCAACTCTAGTAAAGCGAGACGCGAAGGGCGACAAGTGGTCCGGCCGGGTCAAGTGCTAGAGCTTGTGGTAAGCACTCCACGTGGGAGAGTGTGACTTGCGAGTCACCACTAGCAAGAGGACCGGCGGCAACCTTGAAGCTTGTCTCAACGGGGACTAGCGTGTTGGCAAACACGTGAACCTCGGGAGAAAAACCATCGTGTCAACTTTGTTCTTCCCGTTGGTTTGCATCTCCGTTACACAAGCTTGCGTTTACTTTCATATACATTACGCTTGTGTTGTTGCTTTTGTAATTAGATAGCTTGTGTAGCTTGCTAATTACCTTCTTGCTTGTGTAGCATAGAAGTAGCTCCCTTGCGTGGCTAATTTGGTTTATGTAACCTTGTTAGTCACATTACTTAGTTTGTGTAGCTAAGTCTTTGCGCTCTCTAATTAGGCATTGGTTGCCTTGTTATTGAGCATTGCTAGTGAGCTTAGTTAGCTTTGTGCTTTTGCTTACTAGCATGTGTAGGAGCTCCCTTGTTGCTTAAAGTACTAGTGGCATAGGTTTGTGTGACCTTACTCCTAGAATTGTTTAGGAGAGCTCTAGCTAGCCCGGCACCTTAGTTGCATAATTATTATCTTTGCAAGGTGCTAGTGAACATATATAGTGGGGTGTAGTCTTGGCTAGACCGATTGTTTTAATTCCGCATTTATATCGGTTAGCCGACGCGACTAATTTTAGAAAAGACTATTCACCCCCCCTCTAGTCCGCCATCTCGACCCTTCAACGTCCCATCCGTGTAAGTATCCCTAGTTACGCCTACGTCAGCCACGATTGGCAGGGTATGGCAAAAAGGGCGATGGGACGGCGGTCAAATCACCTTTTTACCATCCCCAACTGACGGTGCAGAGACTACGGCTCCCTGCGAACGCCCATTCCGCACTTTTTCACCGGAATCGGGTACGACATAGACCACCGAGACCCCTGCGTCGTACATAGGTCACCTCCGAGGCCTCGGCAAAGAACGCCTCGGCACGATCAGCTCCGGCACCCGCTAGGCCTCGGCACTCCACCAGGACAAGGGTCCACCAGGCACGGCATGTCACCTACAGTGGAGGCCATACTGACTAGACGTCAACAAGGACTCTTACGACTTCAACAGCCTCGGGCATGGCCTGCGTGACGCACTGGTGATCAAATACCAATTGCCATTCCCGACACTGTGTTGCTACAGGAATAGGCCATAGTACTGGATCTTCCTTTCTTGCTAAGGCTCCACGTGTAACTCTCTCATGTACTCCTGGCTCCCTCCTTGTGGCTATAACAGGAAGCAGCCAGGGCCGTTTCTAGGGATCGAAACCACGCCAGCCCTCAGGCAAAACGCACTCACTCAATTCACGCGCGCTCCCACGCTGCCTGAGAGCAACGACTCAAGCAGCCCGCACCATACCACGCCGAGACCTAGGACTAGCTCCCTCTCTCACCCAGCTTGTAACCCCCTACTACAAGCACTTCGGTGCAGAGAATACAAGATCGATCTCCTAGACTAGACGTAGGGCGCCGATTGCCTGAACCAGTATAAACCTTGTGTCTCTTTGCATCACCATCCGGGATTAGGGGCACGCAGTTCACATTTACTGGTTGGTTGAGGACCCCCGGTCCGAAACGCCGACAGTTGGCGTGCCAGGTAGGGGCCTCTACGTGTTAGCGTGATCGTCCCAACAAGTTCGAATAAATGACCCCATACGCCACCACTCGTCTCTTGCACGGTGGTCCGGTTTGGGAGCCTAGAGTTCATGTCTCTAGGATGTGAGTACGATATGGTACTCCTAACACCAAGAGCCCCACCGGTGGCGCGACGACGTTATGATCGGCAAAGACGGCGCAGGCGCGCCGCGCCGCCGCCGCTCTTGTCACGCTTCGCTAGGCACGACGCGAAGCGGACTACTCGACACGACACCACGCGAACTCGTGGCTGCGCTGCGCGCGACTCCGCCGACATCCCATTCCCGATCACAGGTACTGAGTCCCTGGTGCCGGGACCCGTCTAGCCTAAGCATGGGCAGGGGAAGGACGCCGGTAACGCGTAGCGACGTCCCATCATCAAGCTCTGCCCCGCCGCTTCTGGGGGAATCGACTTAGGCGGAGCGGAGCCCAGCGGTGGCACCATCCCCGCACCTCTTGGGCTGAAAAACATCGCCGCCGCCCGCGCTTACGCCGCCGCCCGCACGCGGAGCTCTCGGGACACCACCAACGATTCGCCCTCGACTTCTCCACCACTATCTCGACCCACACCCACACTGGCTCCTCAGAGGAGGACGAAGCTTGGGCCGGAGTAGACTTCTCCAAGCCGTGACCCCGTGGTGTTGGCGCCGCTTCTTGGCATAGCGACTCATCGCTTCGCCACTCGACTCCGATGACGAAAGCACTTACGATCCCACTCGAGAGTATTTCCACGTCGGGCTTGGAATGCCAGGGACAAGTGACGAGGGGGAGAGGGCGGGCAACCGGTCCCCACTCCGCCAAGGGACGGGTGATGCCACACCCCCGCTCGAAGAGTTCCGGGTGGTGTGGAATGTGAACATCGGCCCCGGGGATGCCCGACGCCTAGACCTAGAGCAACTCCGTTAGCTCTAGGCAAAAGTCGACCAAGATCGACTCCTGCTACAGCAGCAAGGCCACGGTGAAGGCGGAGGGGCCCGGCAGAGGGCCCACGACGTGCACCGCCGCATCAACAACGACGAAGCAAGTGAACAACCCCCAATCTTCAATCGCGCTAGCCACAACATCACGGCGGCGGCGATGCTAGTGCGAGCGATGCCCGAGCCCTCTACCACGGAGGGGCGACGGGTCCGCGGCGAGCTCCGAGACCTTCTTGAGACCGCCGCAGTACAGCAGGCCGACAGCTCCACGTCCTGGCGACATGAGAACATCTCGAAGCGACCCTCGGTGCACGATCGCCTCAAGACCCACTCAGTCCACGACCGCCTCAAGGACCGACGCGAGGCGCAAGAGGACCACGATGTGGTCAGTAGGCGACGGCGCCACGACAACGACGGGCTCGCCTGAGGTTACCACCCACACAGAGGTGGCCACTATGATAGCGGGGAGGACCACAGTCCTTCTCCTGGGCCGCCTGGCCCTAGAGTCTTCAACAAGGCCATCCGCGGCGCTCCATTCCCTGCCCGGTTTCGGCAACCGGCCAATCTCGCAAAGCATAGTGGCGAGACCAACCCGAGCTGTTCTACATGCTTTCCGCCAAGGGTTCTACTGGCCAGCGGCGGTTGCCGACGCCACCAAGCTGGTACGCTCCTACGAGGGATGTCAGTACTATGCGCGGTAGACGCACCTCCCGGCCCAAGCCCTCCAAACCATCCCCATCACATGGCCGTTCGCCGTATGGGGACTGGACATGGTTGGGCCTCTACAGAAAGCCCCCGGGGGCTATACCCACTTTGTTGTAGCTATCGACAAGTTCTCCAAGTGGATCGAGGCTCGACCGAGCACTCAAATCAAATCCGAGCAAGCAGTATTGTTCTTCACGGACATCGTCCATAGGTTCGGAGTTCCAAACACCATCATCACCGACAATGGGACACAATTCACCGGACATAAATTTCTAACGTTCTGTGACGACCACCACATCCGCGTGGTCTGTTCGATCGTAGGACACCCTAGGACGAACGGCCAAGTAGAACGTGCCAAAGGTATGATTCTTCAGGGCCTCAAGCCAAGGATATACAACCGGTTGAAGAAATTCGGCAAGAAATGGCTGATCGAACTCCCGTCGGTCATCTAGAGCCTAAGGAATACACCAAGCGGAGCCACGGGGTTCATGCCATTCTTCCTGGTCTATGGAGCCGAGGCCATCCTCCCCACAGACTTGGAGTATGGTTCCCCAAGGTTACAGGCCTACAACGAGCAAAGCAACCGCACTACCCGCGAGGACGCCCTCGCCCAACTAGAGGAAGCCCGAGATGTTGCGCTGCTACACTCGGCCAAGTACCAGCAAGCGCTACGACGCTATCAAGCCCGGCGCATTCGAAGCCGAGACCTGAAGGTGGGCGATCTGATGCTAAGACTGAGGCAGAGCAACAAGGGCCGCCACAAGTTGACCCCGCCATGGGAAGGGTCGTACATTGTCGCCCGAATGCTGAGACCCAGGACCTACAAGCTGGCCAACGAGAAGGGCGAAGTCTTCACCAACACTTGGAACATAGAACAGCTACGTCGTTTCTACCCTTAAACTTTCAAGCATTGTATACATTTTTTCTCGAAATATATTAAAGAAGCGTTCTTTAGTTGCTCTAGTTTTCGAGATCGACGTTGCGATAACGCTATGAGCGAGGCTCGGCTCTGCCTCTGCAGAACCAAGCCTCCCTCGGGGGCTAGAAGCGGGGGGAACCCCCTAAGTCCCAGGCACTATTTTTTAATTATTTTTTGAATAAATTCCCACGCCAAACTCTCTCGCGTACTCTAACAGGTCGATTGTAAAAAATCTAAGGACCAAAAGCGCGCCTCGAGTGCAAAAGGCTGGCTGAGCCACGAGACTGCCTACGCCTCTGGGCTACAGCAACTCCCTCACCACCTTCCGCCAGAGGGGCAGCTCAGGTTTCGAGGAAATCATTTGCAGAGACTTGTCTAGAAACAAGGCAGATGATAGAGACTCGGAAAAATAATATAAACCGATTAAAAAGCGTGCGCACGAGTACCTCAAAGGCCTCGATGGCCACAAACGTCACGACACGACAATAACTTAATTCATTTACATGGCCCCTTTGGCCCAGATCATGGCTCGAGATCTCCTACATCGGCGGCGGGCGCAGAGGGAACCACTTCTTCCTCAAACAGACTGGCCAGCGCCGTGCCAGGGACCTCAGCCGCTTCCATCAGCTTGGCGACCTCCTCATCAGCCTCCTCGTCATCATCAGGCAAAATGTAACCGTCGCTGACGGCCTCGAGGTTGACGGCGTAGTGCGAGGAGGTGACGGCCAAGGCACGCTTGACGCCTGTATGCAACGCTGCCCGAAGTCGCTCCCACACTTGGCCACTCAACATAGCCAGGCGGCTCCTGAGGGAGCTACCTGACTAAGCCCCCTCAACAGCCAGAGCCTCGCAGACGGTATGAGCGGTGGCCTGCAGCGCGTCGTGCTCCTCGATCTCGGCCTCGAGCATCGCCTGCACTGCGGCAGAGGCTTCTGCCACCCGGGAAACCTCCTTCTCCAACCCTGCACCAAAACGAGTAGGATGAGGTTCAGCACGAGAGAAGAATAAGTCAAACAGGGGCAAAGGCCCATGGGACTTACCCTTGGATTTCTCTCTCCAGCGCTAGACCTTGACCCGTGACGCCTCGGTCGCCTTGGAGGCCTCCTTCTCCAGCTCTGTACCACACCAGAGAGTTAGGGGGCCGAACGCAAGAAAAATAAACAAAATAAAGGGAACAGAACTTACCCTCAAACTTCCCCTTCCAAGCCAAAGCATCGACTCGAGAGGCCTCGGCCGCCTTGAGGGCCTCGTCTAGGGCGCCCTTTGTCTCACCCAACTGTGCAGCAACGGACTTGGCAGAGACCGTCACCTCTTCAACCCGGGAAAGAAGGACGTCCCGCTCGCCGGCCACCCGGGTCAGCTCCTCTTCCAGCTCCTTGACTCGCGCCGCCAAAGGAGCGGCCTGCTCCTGAACCGTGGCCGCCTCAGCTTTCATATCTACACAGCGAAGGCAGAGGTCCTCCACCTCCGTGCTCCAAGCCGATAGAAGCTCGTTGGCGCTCGCGAGCAGGTCCTTCTGCTGCCCAAGTTGGTCCCAGACGTCCCTCTCTTGACGAAGGAATAGCAACTTCCTAAGAGACCGGGCCTCGAGCTCCTGGGTAGGTAGAACATGGGTCATGCATCGCGAAAAGACTCAGAACAAAATGACACCGCACGAGAAAGGAGGACGCGTACCTGGGCGACACCGGGCAGATCGTCGTCCATGACGGACAGCGCCGTTCGCAGCGACTGCACCGCCAGCCGGCGTTATTGCTCAAAGGAGCTCCAGCGCCCCCCTCCCCTCGACCGCGTCCTCGAGGGCAAATAGAGGCTCCCCCTCCGAGTCGTCCCGGCTCAGCCATGATACACGTGGGTGATTCCACCCGTGGGGCTTGGGTCGTACCCGCGCGAGGGCCGAGTTTCCCTCGCCAGGAGCTAGAACCGGTTGCTCAGCGGTGCTGTCGGCCTCGACATCTGCTGCCTCCTTCCCCTGGGAAGTATCGGCAGGAGAGGTCGCCTGAACTCCCACCTCCCGGGTGCTCTCCTGTGATGGTGGCAGGCCTTGGTCCAGGGGCGGCACCAAAGGATGTTCTACCTCCATCTCAGAATCCTGGGCCGCCGCACTCGTCTCGACCATTTCGGCCTCGGAAGTCCTAGGGGCCTCGGCTTTGCTCCCGGCCTCGGCGACTGGGAACACCCTGGCCCCACCGGACTCATGGGCCTCGACAACGCGCGGCGTAGGCCCTTCCTCCTTCGTCTACTCCGTAACCGCCCCGGGAGCCTCATCCAGAATGACCAACCTCTTCAGGTCGGCCCTGGCCGGCGCCGCGTCAGGCTGCACGATGGTCTGCGCCTCCGCCACCTGGTGAGCAGGGGGACCAGCACTCACTTTGAGTGCCTTGCGCGGCGCCAAGGCTGGCACCTCCACCTGACGCTTCCGACTGAAGGTGGAACACCCACTTGGTCAGCTTATGACCATAAAGCAAGCAGGGGACGATGCGAACTCACCTCGAGCGGGGTTGTAGCCGTTTCGGCACCGTGACTCTCCTCTACAACGGCAGCGGCGGCGGCAGAGACACGGCCCCGGTATCCGCTAGCGCCAGCCGACCCTCGTCGGACTCCGACACCCCCTCAACCCTCTGCGGAGGCAGTTGCGTCACCTCCACCGCCGCCTGCTCCACCACTACCGTCGAGCCCAACGGGCCAACAGCACGCTTCCCCAGTGCCCGTAGCTCGGGCGTATCAGCCTCGGACGCGGGGTAAGCGATCGCCGACCCCGGGGCGCCACCTCCTCCTCCCCCTAGAAGCGCCGGGCTGCTCGCCGACACCCCGGGCACTGTCTCCCAGACATCGGGGAGGTGGTCTAGGGTACCTCGCCCCCCCTCGATCCCGTTGTCTTCATCCGAAGAGTTCTCTGATGGCGATGGTGACGGAGACAACTCCACCGGGAGACCATCCTGCTTTTGATGCCGGCGATGTTTCTCCAACGCTTCGCGCTCGAGTATCTTCTTGTCGTGCTTTGCTGCCCTGGCGTCCTTCTTCTTCTTCTGCGCCTCGGCATGTGCTCGGTTCGCCACCCGCCGCCTTGCATCCTCGGGAACGGGTGGTGGGGAGGCTCGCACGTCTCTCATCCCCTGCAGGAACGACGAGCGCGAGTAAGCAAATGGAAAAACGATGAGGAGCGGGGAGGCCTTGGGGGCCGCAGCGGCGCGAGACTTACCAGGGAGAGATACCCCCGCGATGGGCGCATAACAATATGGGTCAGGCCACCGCTCTTCATCTTCCCATCCACCGCCTCCCTCACCCGACGTAGAACCGCATCATCGGAGAGGGCGGCGGCAGACATCCGGATGCCCTCGATTGGCTCACCCGGTCTCATTTCGAACAGGCGCCGCCGCCGAGCCATCAGCGGCAGCACCCTCCGGCGGTGGAAGGCCGCCACAACCACGGCCGCCGTAAGGTAGCGGTTCCACAGATTCTCCAGCCCGTCCAGGAGCGGCTGCAGCCTAGGCTGCTCCTCCCTCGGGATGCCATACCTCCACTTCTCCAGATAGTCCTCCACAATCCGTCCGGTATAAGGGGGAAGTCCGCCACCATCGTTGCAGAGGTAGAACCAGCTGGTGTACCAGCGGCGATTGGACGACACAAGCCTGGCCAGGATGTAGAGGTGCTGCCGGTCTTGGCGCACCTGGAGAGTACAGCCACCGGCCCTCACCATCTTCCTCGTACTCGTCGTACCCGCCGGCTTGGTGGTATGCCCCGCTCGGAAGAGGTGGAGCCACAGCTCCCAATGGGGGGCAATCCCCAGATACCCCTCGTAGATGGCGACGAAAATAGCCGCCTGCGCGATGGAGTCGGGGTTGAAGTTGTGTAGCTCCACCCCGTAGTAATGCGGGAGCGCCCGCATGAATCGGTCTACCGGCACGCCGAGACCACGCTCGTGGAAAGAGACGAAGCTCACGACGTACCCCGCGGGTGGCCTCGGCTCCAGCTCGCCGAGCGGAGTGATCCATTCCGGCCTATCAGGGTTGGAGATCGGGCGGAGAAGGCCATCGTCGATGAGAGACTGTAGCATCTCCATGGATACATCGGACGGATCCCAAGGGTCCGCCTCGATGACAACAATGTCGCCGGCCATGAGTGCGGTGGAAGGCTCGACTACAGCGGTGAGTCTCCCTCCCTCTCTCTCTTTCTCTCTCTCTCTCTCTCGCTCTCTCTCTCGCCCTTCTCCCTTCTTCTCCCCGGCGGTCTCTGTTCTTGGCAACGGATAGGCAACGGAGAGTAAGGAGGGAAGGGGCGAGCCCCATTTCGTATTTATGCAGGGTAAGGATGAAACGGACAGGCGACAAAATCGGGGAAGTTTTCCTCGAGTTCAGGCACGATTAAACCAGATCCGATTCTACCGCCCACGCACCCACCTTTTCCTCATTAATCGCGGGAACAGTTATGTCCCATCCTCTGACGCCACGTCACGTCCGACCGATGCAGCAGCAGACTTCGTTCCGCCCCCCAGGAAATCGCCTAAAAAGGCACGCCGGCCATTGTCGAATCAATGGGGGAAACATCCCCCCCACCCTATTCCTTTCAGGTGAAGGAACCGGGCGCCGAGTCCGTTACGGTCCAGGGGTTCGTAGGCTAGGCCCCTAAGGGTTTCGACAGCCGCCCCAGGACAGCAGAGTCAGGGACAACTATGGGCGAGCCCGTACATGGCCGAGACCCAAGCAAACGCAACGCTTGGGATGCCCTAAGTCATGTCCGAGACCAGCAGGAAGTTCTCCGAATGGGATCCCACCGTAGGGAGGCGCCGAGCCCCCAGGGCCAATCGAACGGCCCCGGGACCCAATAGAGAAGCCCTCTGGTACCTTTGGAGTGCGTCTCTAGACTGCTAGCCGACCCTTATCGAATGGGGCACGGGCCTCCACTCGGACTTACCCGATAGCAGCTCACTCTCGCGCCCACCGAGGGTAGCCTGGCATATTCCACCCCTCCTTTCGAGCGAAAAGGATGCGCGAGGGTCGCATAAAAAGCCAAGGGAACTCCTGACCGCCCTCTCTCTCCGTGCGGAGGCTCGGGGGCTCTCCCTGCAAACCTTGCCGAGACCCAGTGACCCAGGCTCGTCCTCGAGGGGGTTTCAGCAAACAAACCCCTCCTTCCAAACGAAAAGGTTGCGCGAGGGTCGTACAAAAAGCCAGGGGAACTCCTGACGGCGCTCTTGCTCCGGGCAGAGGCTACGGAGCTCTTCCTGCAAATATGCCGAGGCCCCGCGACTCAGGCTCGCCCTCGAGGGGGTCTCAGCAAACAAACCCCTCCTTCCGAATGAAAAGGTTGCCCGAGGGTCGTATAAAAAGCCAGGGGAACTCCTGACGGCTCTCTTGCTCTGGGCAGAGGCTACGGAGCTCTTCCTGCAAATATGCCGAGGCCCCGTGACCTAGGCTCGCCCTCGAGGGGGTCTCAGCAAACAAACTCTCACGCACGAGAGGCGTATAAAAAGCCAGGAAAGCACCCGATGGCCCTCTCGCTCCGTGCAGAGGCTAGGGGGCTCTTCCTGCAGGTTTGCCGAGACCCAGCGACCCAGGTTCGCACACGAATGGGCTCGGCAAACAACCCCCTGACCAGTATAAACATTGTGTCTCTTTGCATCACCATCCGGGACTAGGGGCACGCAGTTCACATTTACTGGTTGGTTGAGGACCCCCGGTCCGAAACGCCAACACTATGGATTTAGATATAGTGCATATCTAAATACATAGCAAAACCAATGTCCTTAGAAAAGCCAAAACATTTTATGTAATTTGGAACGGAGGGAGTAGTAAAATAAAAAATGCACTGCACAGACCATTTTTTTCATCATTTTATTGCCCTATTGTTTACTCCCTCCGTCCCATAAAACAAGTCATTACAGGGTTCATGTTGGTCAAACTTTCTAAGTTTGACTAGTTTTGTAGAAAATATTAGCGACACTTATATCTCTAAATATTATTTTAGAAAAATATATTTAAGATTCACACTAAATATGTAAAAAATATTAATATAGTTTTATATATTTGGTCAAAGTTAATGGTTGACATCTCGAAAAATGAAAATGACCACGTTTCATGGGACCGAGAGAATACATGACATTTTTGGAAACACCAATATGGAACCTTTAACTGAGGACGACCTAAGCCGTCTCGAATCCAGGTCACAATCGTCGACAATGTTAGGTAGGAAAGACTGCAAATGGGTAGGGCTTCTTCTCAAATGCTATTTCAGAGAAGTCGGAACACTTGACGAGCTTTTTTTTTTTTTGACTCCCGTTCACCAGAAAACAACGAGCGTGTTCAGCTGGTATACTTCCAGCTTATTTCAGCCTGTTTCAATTTATTCTCTCTCACAAAATACTATTCAATCATAAAAAAAAATCCAAAAAACACTACGCTGCACACCATCCGAACGAGCTGAACAGCTCTCTAGTAGTCGTTTCCAAGAGTGCTGCTCGAGCCGGAGCCGTACCCCGTACCAAACGAGCCCTCGGAACTTGTAGCTGCAACGTACCGTACTACTGCTAGCCTATTGTTGACTGTCTCGTAGTACGAGTTGCACTCTGAAACGCGCCTGGCAGTCCGTTTCTTGGTCCGCACGAACGGGTCGCCTGCGCCTCGCTGTCCTTGCGCTCCTCCAACGCAGCAGCCCGACTGAGTCAACGACCCAAATCTCCAAGGCTTCACACACACCGGAAGCAGGACGGGAAACACAAAAAAACAAACGAAGGCGGCTGCACTGCACCTGCCGCCCAAGGCCCAGCTCGTTGACTCGCTGTCGCTGTCCTTGGAGGCAAGATAACGCGACCATGAGACCAAACTCCTCCCCCAAGAAACCCAGCGCGCGATTCCATTCATCGCTCCTTCCCACCCAGTATTATCAAGTTTAAAAGTCAATGCGAGTAATAACTAAATAAAATTTCGGTTGCTTGGCTTGGAACCCAAAATTGTCTCATTTGAAAGATTATTTACAAAAAATCCGTCCGTCCGTTACAAGCCCGCTGTGCACGCCTCAGTAAAACTCAGGCCTTGTTTAGTTTACATCAAAATTCCAAGTTTTTTCACTCTCTCTCCATCACATCAATTTTTGGACGCTTGCATGGAGTATTAAATATAGGTAAAAAAAAAAACTAATTACACAGTTTAGTTGAAAATCACGAGATGAATCTTTTGAGCCTAGTTGGTCCACGATTAGACAATATTTACCAAATAAGACGAAAGTGCTACTATTCATCGGGTTGAAAAAATCTTCAATCTAAACAAGGCCTCAATGTGGCTGCTCTGGAGTAAAAAGTAGTGAAACTGAACGAAACACATCGACAGCGACTGCAGTAAATTAATGTACATGTACAGTTGCAGTTCCTTCCTCTGTGGGTAAAAAAAAAAATCAAAGAATGAAACCAAAAAACGTGGCCAACAAAACTGTCGCGGCGGCAATGTTGCTGCGACTACGAGGAATCCGAGTATCCGACGACGAGCTCTCGATGGTCGATGCTGCTGTCACGGCGTTAATTAGCTCGACGCCGAGGACATGGCGGAGAGGCGGCTGGGCGTGGGGCGGAAGGCGTCGGCGCGGTGGCGCGTCTGGGAGGGCGGCGGGCGGACGAGAGCGGCCAGCGCGCGCCTGATGTGGTCGCCGCCCTCCACCGCCGCGATGCGCACCAGCGGGTTGGCCATGGACGCGCGCCGCGGGGCGCTGAGCCTGCTGGACACCGGCGCCGTGGAGGCCGGGAGCGGGAGCGGGGCCCCGGCCCCGCCGCCTCCGCCTGCGGCTGCTTGTCCTTGGCCCCTGTGCAGGGCGCAGCGGTAGGAGCCCGGGTGTGTGGTGGGCGAGCACGCGCACGACGCCCGCTTCGGCGGCCCCGGCGCGACGACCACGGGCATCGCGAGGCGGCGGCGGTGGTGGTGAGGCTGATGATGAGACCGCGAGAAGGCCCCGCGGCGCTGGGGGACGAGCGACGCTGCTGCTGCGGGCGGTGGAGACGCCGCCGCCGCAGCAGCAGCAGACATGGCTCTCGGTGGCCGACGGGACGGCGCCGTCGCTCTTGCCATCTATCCGGCCGGTGTCCAGACGCGGATGCGGAGCACGCGGGAAGAGAAGGTGCTTGGTCAGTGGTGGACTGGTGGTGGCAACTGGCAATGGCCAACAGGTGAACAGGGACAGACAGATTCGCTGGTGGGCGTTTCGGCGGCGACGCGGCCAAACCTAGCGTGGCGGCCGTGGCGGGGTATTTGTAGGCGACGAACGGGAACGGCGGCGACTCGGTCCAAGTCCAACGCAAGGGGCGGTGGAGCGGGCCCGTTTCCGTTTCGGTTTAGTTGGGCCTCGAGAGGGAAGACTGTTTGATTGCTTTGGAAATTGGAATGGAGTCCTCCTTCTGGAACTTGGACTAGTCTCCTCCCCTTCCCCTTGCCTTGTGGGCGGCGTCTCACATGTGAACAAAATAAGGTCTCTGAAGCCACTCCCCTTCCCCTTGCCTTGTGGGCGGCGTCTCACATGTGGGCCTCCTGCCTTTGTCGCCACTCGCCAGGGTCTGGCGGATCACTGGCAGGTTAGCTTTCCATTGGTCCCATACTTAAGATTAAGATTACTATACATTGCCTTGCCCCCATTACTCAATCCTCAGCATCCGGATCTCATCCTTTGCCTTGCCCCGAGCAGATCACTCTCATGTGAGATGTCCCTGCTCCATCAACTCTCGGACGCAACTCCATATCAACTAGTAGGTACTACCAAAAGCCCAACGGTTCCAGTGGGTACCATGAACTGTCATATTGGTGTTTCATCCGCTACTCAAATGGTGGTACTAGGAGGCATTTAGTAGGAAAATTTTATACTAAATTTTGAATACCAAAATGCTAGGAGAACTCCACTTCACTAGGAGAACTTATAAATTCTGGTTGTGATCGTAAGACAATATGCGATGCATCAATGCTGGGACAACGGCTACTACAGAATCGTTTTTTTTTTAGAAGAACACTATGCGATGCATCAATGCCGGGAGCACTGCCACAAAAATGCCTTTTTAGAGGCGACCGGAATTCATTTGTAGAGGTGGTGACACTACAGATCGATTTGTAGAGGTGGTTTTTTTATCTGACCATGATTAGGAAAAAAAGACGCCTCTAAAAATCGTTTATGTTGTAGCGGGGGAACATAAAAGTTGTATCATCTCTCTTTCAGTAACAAATACAAAGGAGGAACAAAAACAGATAATGAATGCATGGAATAGAACATATTTAGACACACCACAAAGCAACTAAGAAATGGGAACGAAACATGATCAAAGTATGGCTTGCTTGCTAGTGTAATTGCCTAAGTTAACCAAAGCATGCCATGTTTCATTCAGGTATCCTTTGGAATGCAAAATTCTCAAAGTGCATGAACGAGAAAATGCAAGATTGGGGGATGAATCCTATGGAATGAGAATAGGAATTTCTTGAATGATATGTTTGGATGGTTAGATATTTATTAGAGAGAGAGAGAGAGAGAGAGAAGACGCATTGCAATTTCAAAGGAATTGAACTCTATTTTTCCTATGCAATTCTTTGTTCCAAATGACCCTTTAGAAGCGTAACATACTTGTGCATGAATGAAAATCCTCAGATTTTTTTAGAGAAGAGAATTAGTTCTAAAATAACAGAGAAGTGTGCCTGGGTTGAGGTTCAAAGTATGGGACTTGCTAAAATTCAGGTGTCTGAATTTTATTTTATTTTTAGGCGACGATTATTGCATATATTTTATATTAAAATTGCATATTTCGTTCATTGCAATTTCTATAGATGAAATCTGCATTTTTTGATACCGAGAATAAAAAACCCGTTAAGCAAAACAAAAAAACCCTTTATGTTAGCCAAAGATAATTAACAATTTATAATTATTTCTATAGACAGACAAGGACAAAAAATTAATATGTTATGACACAAAGACAAATAACAAATCACAATAGTAACAATTTTCTTGTACTAGTTGATGGTACAAGAGTGCTGCCTAAAATCATCTTAAAATTCAGGCACCTGAAATATAGAAGTGTCAAAGTATAGTAGTGTAAGTTAAGCTGAACAAGACACCGTAGGAATGGTGCAAATGTGGCCTCCCTGTAGAAACCAAGCAATTAACCGAAGGTGAGACCGGAGAGGTTGGAGGAAAACAAACAGATCTTTGGGTCCATTGTTCTGCTGCAGGCTCTGATGATGAACCAGTCTGTTTCCTGCAACTCTCACTTGCAGCGCTTACATGGCAAAACAAATCTGTGTCGGAGAAACATCCTACGTGGCAGATGGCTATGACATTAATTTTGTCACACACAATCGGACCCGGTCTGGGTTAAGTGGACTTCTAGGGTTTCCATGACAAACATAAATGCCAATCTATGACGGCTCCATTCGGTCCAACAAATATATGACACGGGATACATGACCTTTTTTTGGATCGTCATGGTAAGTTAACCGTGAAGGTTTTTTAGTGTCTATGATAAAAGTAGATCGTCATGTATCACCAAATTTCTTGTAGTGAATGAGAGGACGAGTGACCACAACACACGGCTAGTGATGTTAACCATGTACAACATCCCCACGTGGCTGTATCAGAAGTGAAAATACCGTTTGCTCACTATACTCATCCAAGGGCCCAAATAACTAGACATTGATATAAATGTGTTCTTCGAGCCTTTGATGCAAGAAATGGAGATGCTATGAAGGCATGGGATGCCGATGTTCGATACGTTCAGAAAGGAGGATTTCATATGTAGAGCTATTACCTTTGTCACTACCAATGATTAACCCATGCTATTTTCTTTGTCGGGACAGATCAAAGGGGAAGACAAGATGCTTAGTATGCTTGGATTGTACTTCATGGGTGTACCTAGATGCATTTAGGAAGACCGTTTACCTAAGGTATCGACGCTTTTTAAAGACAACTCAGACATATCGCATAAAGATGTTGTTCAAATTATATGACAACAAGCAGGAGAATGAATTCGCTCCGGAGAGAAGTCAAAACGGGGAACACATGTTCCAAATGGTGAAAATTTTATATTTCGTCTTTGAAAAGAAGAATTTGGATGGGACGAAGAGAGATAGAAGCACAACTCCTGTCCCTGTCACTATGGTTTGGTCAGGGGTAGATTGAGCAGATTCCCGAGGAAACGAACGCTACACACTTTATGACGATGAGAAAGCATATATAAAATACAAGTAGATATTGGGATGACAATGTGTCTATATAACAATAACAATAAATATAGTAAAAACACAGACACGCTTGTTTTAGGCCCTGATTGGATACATAGGTGGTTATAATAATCAGATTATATAATCAAGGATCCAAATGGAATTGATTATATGATAGATTATTATAATCAAAATAGGATTGAAAGTCCAAATTACCCCAATTAATTGTCCAACTTGCCAAATTATAAGATAGGAATTTCCCATTTTAACCTACCATAAACAGTCACCATGATCCAAAGATCCAAACACTCTCATTATTATTATCCATAATCCTGCTTATTAATAGATTATTATAATCTAGATAGATGTGATCCAAATTAACAGTCCCTTAGGAGGGAACCCGATTGGCTTCCTGTATTTCTTGCACGACCCTCTGTAGCGCCCATTGAAGTTGGACAATGTCACTGTGCCCAGCCCCAGCAAGCTTGATGGACTTGAACTGCTTCCTCTGCACCGGGTGCTGGCGCATCTTGTCATCGAACGCCAACATGCTAGCCAAATTGACCGTCCCATCGCCGTCGCCGTAGACCAACTCCGCGGGCGCATCGAAGTCGCCGTCCCAGTAAACCAGGCGCCGCGGCGTGCTTTTGCCAACCCCGTAGAGGCACGTCACGGGAACCAGTGGTGCCTGGAAATCGCCGCGAGTCCTGGGGAGCTGCCGCCTCCTGTACGGCTCCACGCCGTCGCCGAAGCCGATGGCGGCCAGGAGGTCCTCCATGTCGTACGCGGAGTAGTTCCTCTGCTTGGTGGTCACGAGCGGGTCGTGCCCGAACACCGACCGGGACGGAATGTTCACCATGGCAGTCTCGAAGGTCCGCCACGTTGCCCTCAGGGACAGCGGGGTGGTTCCGGGGACGTAGAGCTTGTCTGTGCCCTGGATGAGGTTCCTTAGCGCGTCCACGAACCCGTGGGCCGGGATGGTGGGCGCGATGAGGATGAGGTGCTTGACGTACTTGCTACGCCACGCCAGGGGCTTGCTCCGCACGAACTCCAGCGCCGCCAGCCCGCCGTAGCTGTGCCCGAACAGGATGGCCTTCTTCCCTCCGTTGCTGCTGCTCGCGTCCTCCACCAGCCGCGTCACCTGCTCGAAGTAGAACGCCTCGGATGACTGGCCAGGCAACGGCGGCGCATGGCGCAGGTCGTAAGGAGCCCCGAAGAGCGTGTCGCCGTCGTGGTAGCCGATGCTTTCCAGTGATTCTCTGAGGACCGCCAGGCACAACGCCCTGCAGAGCAGTGTTTACAGTGGTAGCCGATGCAGCAGAAACAAAGAAAGAAACTGAATCCGGATGGATATATATCATATATGGAGGATTTGATGTGGTTACGTGCGAAGAGGCCTCTTGTCGCTGAATCCACTAGCCGAGCCGAAGTTGGGGATGCGCGTTTCCACACCAGGCGGGTTCCGGTAGTCGTTGGCAGCCGGGTCGTAGACGAGGCTCATCTGCTCCTTGAAGCACTCGAGGTAGTCGTGGGCCGGAATGTCCGAGGCGTTCTCCCAGAGTCCCAGAGCCCGAACCACGGCTTCCCTATCATCGCGCCGCAGCGCGGCACCGACGGACGGTACGCCTCGGTTAGCCGCGCCTCCACGTGAGGGCAGCTCACCCCAGGTACCAGGAGTCCAGGACTATGGGGTGGAGCACCCCGGTGGCAGCGTCGTCCTTTGCCCCATGCTGGATCTGGCTCGCCGAGAGGTACTCCCGGAGGGGAGGCGGGAGCAGCAGGAGGAGAAGAGGCAGCAGCCGCGCAAGAGTAGACGCCATGGATTCTCCTAGTTAGCCTTCTCAGACAGACTCCAGCACACCACCACTTGATGCTGAGTGTAGTGATAGAGGCCAATCCTTCCAAACTTACGGCCTGTTTAGTTCCCAAATTTTTTTGCGCATTACTCGCCACATCGAATCTTGCGGCACATGCATAGAGTACTAAATGTAGACGAAAAAAAATTAATTGTACAGTTGGGTGAGAAATCGCGATACGAAACTTTCAAACCTAATTAGTCCATAATTAGACACTAATTACTAAATACAAATGAAAATGCTACAGTAGCCAAAACCTAAAAAATTTTGCATCTAAACACGCCCTTACTTATAAACCCTACATAGAGACATATATGGGGCCTCTTTGGTTTGGATTCTGGTGCTCCAGCTCCTCTGGACGCATTTACTGTTGCGGCACTATTCATTGGAGCCCGTTTTCACTATCTTCCCTCTTTCTCCCACAGAGCCAAAAGGAGGCGGTGAAGCTAAAAATTTTGCCTTCACCCGCTCCTACTTGCTCTGTGAGAGAGGGAGCTGAATATTTTACTATTTAGTTCTTTTTTTAAAGAAAATTTACATTTAGCTTCATAGGAGACTTAAACTCATCTTTGGACCTTGGGGTCGGTGCCATGAGTTCTGGCGTCTAACACGTCTTGACACCACATATCTTAACGTCGAGTTGTCTAGCCATACACAGTAGAGAATCCTAGGTGGCGTTGACATGGTCGGTACCTCGACGTCAGAATACATAACGACGAGCCACGATGGCACCAAGCTCAGCGTCGTATATTCTGACGTTGAGAAATTTGGGCCATGTTTAGTTGGCGATTTTTTTTTGAAATGGTTTCATTGTTATTTGTCAATTAGTGTCCAATCATAGTCTAATTAGGCTTAAAAGATTCGTCTCGTGAACTTCGTCTAAACTGTGTAATTAATTTTATTTTTTATTTATATTTAATACTTCATACATATGTCTAAAAATTCGATGCGATGAGAAATCCTAAAAAATTTTGCAAACTAAAACAGGGAAGGCTGCAAGGCTGGTCGCTTTGTCCCATGCAGACCCACAGCTTCCAATGCCTACTATGGCTGTGCCTGTGGCTGGTCTGCTCTCTCTCTTGGACGAATCACGCTTGTGACCCTCGCCAGCCTTCTCTTTTCTACCACTGCCAGTGAAGCGAGGTCCAAAATTTTTCACCACAAACTTTCATATCGAATTTTACGGTCATGCAGGGAGTATTAAATATAGACGAAAAAAACTAATTACATAGTTTAGTTGAAAATCGCGAGATAAATGTTTTAAGACTAATTAATCCATGATTAGCCATAAGTGCTACAGTACTAACATGCGCTAATGATTAATTAATTAGGCTTAATAAATTCGCCTCGCAGTTTCTAGACGAGCTATGTAATTAGTTTTTTATTAATATCCGAAAACCTCTTCTGACGTTCCCAAAACATCCGATTAGATATCTAAGAAATTTCATTTCGTGAACTAAACAAATCCTGAATCACTCTGCCACTCCCCTACGGAAATGCAGGCAAAACTAACCGAAGCTGCTGTGCTCGTTATTACTATTATAAAATTCTGTATTTATACTAGTACGACAAAACAAAACAACTTAATACTACTGGTACAAACAGACAAAAGGTATGTAAACAGAAACTGTTTTCTTTAAAAAACACTACCTTACCAAAAGACTAGGTAACCTGATGCTGTTATCCAACAAAAAATAACACTACTATAAGGTTCACTTTACCGGTACAAAAAAAATACCGGAGGTCACCGATAAACAGGTTTGTACTA
This sequence comes from Miscanthus lutarioriparius, assembly GCA_904845875.1. Taxonomy (NCBI): domain Eukaryota; kingdom Viridiplantae; phylum Streptophyta; class Magnoliopsida; order Poales; family Poaceae; genus Miscanthus; species Miscanthus lutarioriparius. Next base: position 60,255,182 of record CAJGYO010000013.1, read on the forward strand.
ATCCAGCCTGGCCTTCTTGTTCGTTTGAGGAAAGAATCCTCCTTTATCCTAAGATATCTGAGGGTCCTTGTGGCAACCGGTAGTCAAGAAAAGCGTCTCCTTTCCCTCTCTTCCATGCTCTTGTCTGTGCTTCATGCTTTGTTTCATTCATTCCTCGATGTACCTCCGGTCCTCCAGCACCGTTGAAGTTGTTGGCCGTCAGTCCTTGCGACATTAGGCCCTCCCCCTCCCCCTGACATTAAGGGCGTGATTGGTCGTCTGAACCGAACCGTCATTTGGCCCATCTCGTATCTTTTGGTACATTCGCCTGTGTTTGATTGCTCTACTCGCATCTTTCTCATGCTTCCTCCCGTGAAGATTTCCTCTTCCATCCCGCACGGCTCCGTCTTCTGGATTTCTCCTTCCCTCATGGTGCAGGATGATTTGATTTACCCAGGATGCAGGGACCATGCGTCAGACACCAAAAAAACTAATGCATGCATGCAACCAAACACAACCCCATCTCGTACTGAACCAACAGCCAAGACAACCAAACACGACCACTTGCACGAGCTTAACCCGACTTCTTCGGTCCTGCATAGCCTGGCCATCCTGGCTCGAGGCTCGCTCTGCAACCAATCACGCCCTAATTGCATGGCCTTCCTCCCCCGCGCAGACATTAATTGCACGGCCCTCCTCCCCCGCACTGTAGAAGCAGTAAGCTAGTAGTAGCACACAACAGCAGACATGCAGTCAGCCTAGGTCGCTTTGAATGCATGCTATTGCTCGGCGTCAGAATACATGACGTTATTGCGCCGAGATACCGGCCACGTAGGATTTCCTACTGTGCACGGCCAGACACCTCGGCGTCAAGATCTGTGGTGCCGAGACGTGTTACCTCGGCGCCAGGACTCATGGCGCCGACCCTCATGGTCCAAAGATGAGTTTAAATCTCCTAGGGGACAAAATGTATTTTTTTTTCAAAAAAAGGGTCAAATTATAAAAATTTAGGGAGAGAAAGGGGAAGAGAGAGAAAACTGATCCAATAAAGAGTGTAATGCGTCAAGAGAAGCCCGATAACCAAAGAATCCATTACAAAGAGGCCCTTGTCCTTCAGTCTCCCAATACGCCCTATTCTCACCCACTCCCTGTCGGCTTGTCCTCCCTATATCAATACTAGTGATTAGTGAGCGCAAACCAAAGCGAGATATTCAACCTGTTCGCTTGCTCGTAAACGATCGTAAATTTCCAACTAGAAATAATGTTTTTCTCTCACAACAAACCAGCCAACAGTAAATAATCCACGATAGGATACGGCCTCCCGAACAGGCTGATTCTTTAGACAAACATAGTTACTTATAGATAACAACATCCGAAATAGAAGCGCAAACCAAAGCGAGATATCTCAAGATTATTTGGAATCAAAGATGAACAATCACAGCTCGAAGCTTTTGTTCTGCAGCCGGACCCAAAATCTGTATAGCCATGTCAAGTCAAGAAGGCGATGCCATGGTATCAATGGGAGTTGAGGAGTGCAGCAACGTAGCAGCATCTGTTTATGTGACAGCACAAAAGCATATAGATAGATATTCTCCTTTGCAAAAAGAAAAATCTGTCTCTGTTACACTCAGCCTGTAGGCCGTAAACGATCATGGATTATTTACTGCTGATTGGTTCAGTGTAAAAGAAAAATATTATTCCAATTTATAATCTACGATCGTATACGAGCAAGCGAACAGGTCGACTGTCTCTTCGTGCCATTGATGCCCTGTCCTGCTAACACTGTTGGAAAGCTGCACGGCACGGTGGGTACTGGGTACTAGGGTCTGTGTCACGCGGAGCAAAAAGAAAAATCTGTTTATATTACACTGTCCCTCCATGCCATTGATGCCCTGTCCTGCTACCACTGTTGAAAGCTCCACGGCATGGTGGGGAATTTTTTTAAAATAATATTTTTTAAATAATAATTATAAATCTAGAAGTTGTTATAGATTTATTGCATATATATAAAGGTTCTTGTGTGGTTTTGGTAATTGAATGACAACTTAGGTGGACTAATTATGTTTATGTGAGATACACACGTGATTAGTCCACAGGTACATATGTGTGAGCAACATATGCCATGAAGGTGAAAATGGCTTGGAAATGTTGTAAAGCTCACACATGTGATGATGAAGGAGCTTATTGCACATGAGACATGACATTGGGTCATGTGATTAAGGTGGAGAAGATCAAGACAAGACTTGGCTTGATGGACCGGTTGCAAGCGTGAAGGGCAAGTCGGAGGCTTTGGACCGATGGATCGTGTGGTGGTGAAGCTTGAGCAAGACTTGGTGCCGACGGACGAAGGCAACGGTGAAAAGCAAGTGAAGTCAAGATCGATAAACCAATGTAATCACATGATGATATGAAGTGGATCATATCATTGTTGATCATGTTGGTGCATGTGTTGCATCGACATTGAAGGAGATGGAATGGAATACGCAAGGCAAAGGTATAACCTAGGGCATTTTATTTCACAGGTAATAAGTGTGTAGAGAAGTTGATGACCGAGTTTAGGATAGATGGCCGTACTATCAAGAGAAGCAAACTTGTTTGCATATTGGTCATCTAGTGCCACTCGAGTGATCTAACTTTGCATCGTCGCTAGGATTGAGTGGCGTGGCAAGTTGAGTGGCTAATCCTTTGGAAAATGATTGTGAAAATGCTAACACACATACACATGGTGGTGTACACTTGGTGGTGTTGGCACTTTTATAAAGAAGATGAAGTTGGAGTTGATGTGAATCAACTCAGCGATGAAACGGAGGCGAGAAGGGTTAGAAACTCCACCGGCGGAGTGTTCGCCCGTAGAGTGCGGACAGTCCGACGGTGCCACCGGCGCCCTATACAGAAAAGACAGGATCTCGCAGAGTGGACCGGACGCTGGTCATATGGTGACCGGATGCTGGGGTCCTGTGTCCGGTCAGTGGCGACAGAGAGCGTACAGGCGTCGGTCTTCGACCGGACGCTGGCGCTGAAAGTGACCGGATGCTGACAGGGTGCGTCCGGTCAGGCTGACGTACGGTGACGTAGGCGACGCAAAAAAGTTGGAGAAGGACCGGACGCTGAGGTTGCTGCGTCCGGTCACTTTGAGCAGCTGCGTCCGGTCATCACTTGACCGTTGAGATCACGCGACTGAGGTTGAACGGAGGCGACATGTGGCGAGCATCCGTTGACCGGACGCTGAGGTCTTGCGTCCAGTCGATACAACCGGAGCGTCCGGTCGTCCCGAGTTTTGCCCAGTGAAGGAGTAACGGCTAGTTTAGCCTGTGGGGCTATAAATAGAAGGTGGTCTCGGCCATGGCTGGTGCTGAGCACCTCGGGAGACTTTGTGTCCATGCTTGTGAGTGCTTAGGAGCCCTCTATCTCACATATGCTTGATAGTGATCATCTGATTGCGTGAGTGAGCGATTCTAGTGCGATTGCATCGTGAGGTTGCATCGAGTGGCACTAGGTGATCGAGTTGTAAGCCGGTGGTGCTTGTTACTCTTGGAGGTTGCCACCTCTTAGACGGCTTAGTGGTGGTCTTCATCGAAGCTCGCAAGAAGCTTGTGCGGTGCTCCGGAGAAGAGCTTTGTGAGGGGCATTGTGCTCGCCCCGTGGGAGCCGCGAAGAGCAGCTCTAGTAAAGCGTGTCATTGAGCTACCCTCATTTTTTGGGTAGGTTCTTGCGGTGCCCAATGTGCGGGTTTGGTGGGTGATGCCAATTAGCCGCCGAACCACTAAGTGAGCGGTCGACACAACGGGGACTAGCGTGTTAGCAAGCACATGAACATCGGGAGAAAAATCACCGTGTCAATCTTGTTCTTTCCGTTGGTTTGCATCCTCGTTACACAAGCTTGTAATTACTTTCATATACATTGTGCTTGTGTAGTTGCTCTTGTAATTAGTTAGCTTGTGTAGTTTACTAGTTACCTTCTTGCTTGTAGCATAGAAGTAGCTCCCTTGCGTGGCTAATTTAGTTTGTGTAACCGTGTTAGTCACATTGCTTAGTTTGTGTAGCTAAGTAATTGCGCTCTCTAATTTGGCATTGGTTGCCTTGTTATTGAGTATTGCTAGTGAGCTTAGGTAGCTTTGTGCTTTTGCTTACTAGTTTGTGTAGGAGCTCCATTGTTGCTTAAAATACTAGTGGCATAGGTTTGTGTGACCTTGCTTCTAGAATTGGTTAGGTGAGCTCTACCTAGCCCAGCACCTTTGTTGCTTAATTAGTATCTTTGGAAGGTGCTAGAGAACATAAATAGAGGGGTGTAGTCTTGGCTAGACCGATAGTTTTAATTCCGTACTTGTTTCGGTTAGCCGACGCGATTAATTTTAGAAAAGACTATTCACCCCCCTCTAGTCCGCCATCTCGACCTTACAGTATAGCACCCTGTCGGAGTCTGGACGACCAATAGGTCAACACCTCAGGAGCCGAAAAGGTTAACGTGGCAGAAAATCTAACTAATAAACTAAACTAACAAAATCTAACTAAACAAAAAATCTAAAAAGAAAATGAGAGACGTACTGCTGAGGGGCCGTCATTGCTGGAGCGAGAGGCAGGGGGGTGGGCGGCCTACCCAGCTCTTCTTTGTTGGGGCGAGGCCGCCACCACTGGAGCAGAGAAAAGGGTGGGGCACGCCGGATCCGGCGACCACCGGCGAGGGAGGCTGGCGAGCGGCGGCGGCAAGAAAGAAGCATGAGGGAGCGAGAGAGAGAGAGAGAGAGAGAGAGAGAGAGAGAGAGAGAGAGAGAGAGAGAGCGAGGGAGGAAGAAGGTCGCGTAGATATTTTAGGACTGTCGGCCCTCCGCCGGCTGACAGAATATTATCGGCTATCCATTGGCCGACAGGACTGTCAGGCCGATAGGGCCCGCTGGGCCATACTCTCCGGCCATTGCCGGCGTCTAGTCGGCTATTGGGATGCCGATAGGATTCTGTCGTCTCTCCAATTGCTGACAGGGTGCACCCCACTAGCCGACAGACTACTATATTTACAATTCTTTTTTATTCAAATGCTATATTTGTAATTCATAATTAAAAAATATTATTTAAAAAAAAATCGCATGGTGGGTACTGGGTACTAGGGTCTGTGTCACGCGGAGCTCGTCAGGCTTCCTCTCCTTGCTCGTTTACTGGCCGCGTCAGTCAGCCAGAGCCTCACAGGCGGTCGTTGTCTCAGCTCCATCTCGACGTGGATCATGGACCGACGCCTGTTCGCATCATCAGCTAGATTAAAGCCACAGCGGCTGTTGTCACAGTAAATTATTGAGAAGGGCTACAGTAAAAAAAAGCTGCAGCCAACTAATGGCTTTAATCAGAAGCCAAATTCTGCACTTCATATCAGGATGCATATTGTCACGGACAGTGTCGGTGACAGAACCTGAAGCTGAAGAGCACCAAGACGCTGAGAACTCCGATGGCGCGATCACTGAAGGAGCACCTGAAGCTGTGCCGGTTGCTGTAAAGCGTTCGGATCGAGTCAAGAAGAAGAGCGCACGAGTCACTGGGCCGGACTGGATCAACTAGCCCAACAGGCCCTGCGTGGCCCATGACGGAGGCGGCTTCCCTTCCCCTTCTTGTAACGACTCCGATGGCGCACGAGTCACTGAAGGAGGATTTCATATGTAGAGCTATTACCTTTGTCACTACCAATGATTATTCCATGCTGTTTGCTTTGTCGGGACAGATCAAAAGGGAAGACATGATGCTTAGTATGCTTGGATTTACTTCATGGGTGTACCTGGATGCATTTAGGAAGACCGTTTACCTAAGGTATCGATGCTTTTTAAAGACAACTCAGACATATCGCATAAAGATGTTCCTCAAATTATATGACAACAAGCAGGAGAATGTATTCGCTCCGGAGAGAAGTCAAAACGGGGAACACATGTTCCAAATGGTGAAAAATTTATATTTCGTCTTTGAAAAGAAGAATTTGGATGGGACGAAGAGAGATAGAAGCACAACTCCTGTCCCTGTCACTATGGTTTGGTCAGGGGTAGATTGAGGAGATTCCCGAGGAAACGAACGCTACACACTTTATGACGATGAGAAAGCATATATAAAATACAAGTAGATATTGGGATGACAATGTGTCTATATAACAATAACAATAACAATAACAATAAATATAGTAAAAACATAGACACGCTTGTTTTAGGCCCTGATTGGATACATAGGTGGTTATAATAATCAGATTATATAATCAAGGATCCAAATGGAATTGACTATATGATAGATTATTATAATCAAAATAGGATTGAAAGTCCAAATTACCCCAATTAATTGTCCAACTTGCCAAATTATAAGATAGGAATTTCCCATTTTAACCTACCATAAACAGTCACCATGATCCAAAGATCCAAACACTCTCATTATTATTATCCATAATCCTGCTTATTAATAGATTATTATAATCTAGATAGATGTGATCCAAATTAACAGTCCCTTAGGAGGGAACCCGATTGGCTTCCTGTATTTCTTGCACGACCCTCTGTAGCGCTCATTGAAGTTGGACAATGTCACTGTGCCCAGCCCCAGCAAGCTTGATGGACTTGAACTGCTTCCTCTGCACCGGGTGCTGGCGCATCTTGTCATCGAACGCCAACATGCTAGCCAAATTGACCGTCCCATCGCCGTCGCCGTAGACCAACTCCGCGGGCGCATCGAAGTCGCCGTCCCAGTAAACCAGGCGCCGCGGCGTGCTTTTGCCAACCCCGTAGAGGCACGTCACGGGAACCAGTGGTGCCTGGAAATCGCCGCGAGTCCTGGGGAGCTGCCGCCTCCTGTACGGCTCCACGCCGTCGCCGAAGCCGATGGCGGCCAGGAGGTCCTCCATGTCGTACGCGGAGTAGTTCCTCTGCTTGGTGGTCACGAGCGGGTCGTGCCCGAACACCGACCGGGACGGAATGTTCACCATGGCAGTCTCGAAGGTCCGCCACGTTGCCCTCAGGGACAGCGGGGTGGTTCCGGGGACGTAGAGCTTGTCTGTGCCCTGGATGAGGTTCCTTAGCGCGTCCACGAACCCGTGGGCCGGGATGGTGGGCGCGACGAGGATGAGGTGCTTGACGTACTTGCTCCGCCACGCCAGGGGCTTGCTCCGCACGAACTCCAGCGCCGCCAGCCCGCCGTAGCTGTGCCCGAACAGGATGGCCTTCTTCCCTCCGTTGCTGCTGCTCGCGTCCTCCACCAGCCGCGTCACCTGCTCGAAGTAGAACGCCTCGGATGACTGGCCAGGCAACGGCGGCGCATGGCGCAGGTCGTAAGGAGCCCCGAAGAGCGTGTCGCCGTCGTGGTAGCCGATGCTTTCCAGTGATTCTCTGAGGACCGCCAGGCACATGGCCCTGCAGAGCAGAGTTTACAGTGGTAGCCGATGCAGCAGAAACAAAGAAAGAAACTGAATCCGGATGGATATATATCATATATGGAGGATTTGATGTGGTTACGTGTGAAGAGGCCTCTTGTCGCTGAATCCACTCGCCGAGCCGAAGTTGGGGATGCGCGTGTCCACACCAGGCGGGTTCCGGTACTCGTTGGCAGCCGGGTCGTAGACGAGGCTCATCTGCTCCTTGAAGCACTCGAGGTAGTCGTGGGCCGGAACGTCCGTGGCGTTCTCCCAGAGCCCGAACCACGGCTTCCCTATCATCGCGCCGCAGCGCGGCACCGACGGATGGTACGCCTCGGTTAGCCGCGCCTCCACGTGAGGGCAGATCACCCCAGGTACCATGACTATGGGGTGGAGCACCCCGGTGGCAGCGTCGTCCTTTGCCCCATGCTGGATCTCGCTCGCCGAGAGGTACTCCCGGAGGGGAGGCGGGAGCAGCAGGAGGAGAAGAGGCAGCAGCCGCGCAAGAGTAGCCGCCATGGATTCTCCTAGTTAGCCTTCTCAGACTCCAGCACACCACCACTTCGATGCTGAGTGTGGTGATAGAGGCCATTCCTTCCAAACTTACTTATAAACCCTACATAGAGACATATCTGAGGCCTCTTTGCTATGGATTCTGTTGCGGCACTATTTATTGGAGCCAGTTTTCACTCTCTTTCCTCTTCCTCTCACAGAGCCCATAGGAGCCGGTGAAGCTAAAAATTTTGTTGCTCTGTGAGAGAGGGAGGAGGAAGAGAGAGAAAACTGATCCAATAAACAGTGTAATGGGTCAAGAGAAACCGGAGCACCCAAGAATCGATTACAAAGAGGCTCTTGTCCTTCAGTCTCCCAATACGCCCTGTTCTCACCCACTCCCTGTCGGCTTGTCCTCCCTATATCAATACTAGTGATTAGTGCGCGCAAACCAAAGCGAGATATTCTTTAGACAAACATAATTACTTACAGATAACGACATCCGAAATAGAAGCGCAAACCAAAGCGAGATATCTCAAGATTATTTGGAATCAAAGATGAACAATCACAGCTCGAAGCTTTTGTTCTGCAGCCGGACCCAAAATCTGTATAGCCATGTCAAGTCAAGAAGGTGATGCCATGGTATCAATGGGACTTGAGGAGTGCAGCAATGTAGCAGCATCTGTTTCTGTGACAGCACAAATGCGTATAGATAGATATTCTCCTTTGCAAAAAGAAAAATCTATTTCTGCTACACTGTCCCTTCATGCCATTGATGCCCTGTCCTGCTAACACTGTTGGAAGCTGCACGGCACGGTGGGTACTGGGTACTAGGGTCTGTGTCACGCGGAGCAAAAAGAAAAATCTGTTTCTGTTACACTGTCCCTCCATGCCATTGATGCCCTGTCCTGCTAACACTGTTGGAAAGCTGCACGGCATGGTGGGGGAATTTTTTTTAAATAATAATTGCAAATCTAGAAGCTGTTATAGATTTATTGCAGGTGTAGCACCTTGTCGATAGGACCCCTGGACGGCAGGCCCATATCAGCACCTCAGGAGCCGATAAGGTTAACGTGGCAGAAAATCTAACTAATAAACTAAACTAACAAAATCTAACTAAACAAAAAATCTAAAAAGAAAATGAGAGACGTACCTGCGAGGGCCACCGCTGCTGGAGCAGAGCAGGTGGGGTGGGGTGGCCTACCCCGCTGCTGCTGGGGCACGCCGGATCCGGCGACCGCCGACGAGGGGAGGGCGCGGCGACGGGGCGAGCGACGACGGCGCAGAAGCAAGCGCGTGAGGGAGCGAAGAGAGAGAGAGAGAGAGAGAGAGAGAGAGGGAGGAAGAAGATTGCATAGATATTTTAGGACTGTCGGCCCTCCGCCGGCCGACAGAATCTTATCAGCTGCCCGGTAGCCGACAGGAGTGTCGGGCCGATAGGGCCTGTTGGGCCGTACTCTCCAGCCACGGCCGGCGTCTAGTCGGCTATTGGGATGTCGATAGGCTTCTGTCGTCCCTCCAGTTGCCGACAGGGTGCACCCCAGTAGCCGGCTACTATATTTACAATTCTTTTTATCCAAATACTATATTTGTAATTAATAATTAAAAAATATTATTTTAAAAAAAATCGCATGGTGGGTACTGGGTACTAGGGTCTGTGTCACGCGGAGCTCGTTAGGCTTCCTCTCCTTGCTCGTTTACTGGCCGCGTCAGTCAGCCAGAGCCTTAGAGGCGGTCGTTGTCTCAGCTCCATCTCGACGTGGATTCATGGCCGACGCCTGTTCGCATCATCAGCTAGATTAAAGCCACAGCGGCTGCTGTCACAGTAAATTATTGAGAAGGGCTACAGTAAAAAGCTGCAGCCAACTAATGGCTTAAATCAGAAGCGAAATTCTGCACTTCATATCAGGATGCATATTGTCACCGACAGTGTCGGTGACAGAACCTGAAGCTGAAGAGCACCAAGACGCTGAGAACTCTGATGGCGCGATCACTGAAGGAGCACCTGAAGCTGTGCCGGTTGCTGTAAAGCGTTCGGATCGAGTCAAGAAGAAGAGCGCACGAGTCACTGGGCCGGACTGGATCAACTAGCCCAACAGGCCCTGCGTGGCCCATGACGGAGGCGGCCTTCCCCTTCTTGTAACGACATCCGGGAGAGGAGAAGGCTGACTTCGTCATTACTTTGAACCCGAGCCTTGTTGGCGACGGCGGCGGCGAGCACGGCGATAGCCGGAGCTCGAGACCTTGTTCCACCTAAACTCTACCAATATATCGTACATTGCTAGTAGTTCGGTAACATCTTGTATCGGATTCATTTCGATCCCGGGAGCCACAGATTTCCTTGCGTTCTGTCTCTCTTCCTCGCTGTTTTGATCCGGAGCCGTGATCCCCGACGGCAGGTTGTTTCGAAATCCCATAGGTCCGTGCCGAGGTTGGCTTGATCGACAGCGGCGGCAGAGTTGTGAGCCGTCATCCTAGCGCCTCACGCCCACCTCACAAGGCAGCAAGTCGTCATGACGCAGGGGGAGAAGTTCGGCCAAATCCTCGCTCTCCTGAGCGAGAATTCGAAGGGGATTTCGGAGTTGAAGGCGATGATGACCGAGATCAAGCTGGCAAAAGAGGAGATCGAAGCTTGGAAACCGGAGGTGGACAGTCGGATGGCGGATTTGGAGAGCGCCGTCTCCACTCTCGGTGAGCGCGTCAAGCACCTCACCGGCTCCAATATCTCGTCGGCGAACAAGGGAATCTCCATCGAGCAACCCGCGCCTGAAGCATCGAAGGCCGGGGGTACTGGGATGCCGGATTCTGCCCATCTGGGATCGACCCCGTCCGGGGTGGCGTCTGGGCCATGCGGCCACCGCGTTGAACATCGGCGCCGGGGAAATGTGTTCGGGGTGGTGTATGCCACCCTGGAAGCGTCCCCGGTCACAGGTGCGGATGCTACCCAAAATTCCCCTCCCGTGACTTGTGCTCTGGGTGATTCTGTTTGTTGCGGTCATCATATTCATCCTGCTGTTACTGCTGCATTACCTGATCTAGTTTTCCTTCCCAAAGTTTGATGGCTCTAATCCTAGATTATGGGTGAAGCAGTGTGAAACCTTTTTTGATGTCTATGCTGTTGCTCCTAGTCTTTGGGTTAGTTATGCATCTATGAACCTGGTTGGCTCAACAACCCTCTGGTTCCAAACCTTACAAGGCAATTCCACTGATCTAACCTGGGATGCTTTTGTGTTATCTGCTACCAATAGATTTGATAGGGATGAGCACAACCATCTTCTTAGGCAATTTTTCCACCATAAACAGTTATCCTATGTCTGTGAATATGTTGAACAGTTCAGTGATATCGTGCATCAGTTGCTCGCTTATGATCCCACTTTTTCACCCACCGTTATCACCAATCGTTTTGTTGATGTCCTTAGAAAAGATATAAGAGCTGTTGTGATGATTCATAGACCACAAGACCTCGATACTGCTAGTTCCTTGGCTTTTCTGCAGGAGGAGGCACTTCAAGATCAAGTCATCAAGAGATCTGATTCTGGTCATTATTCTAAGAAGCATGGTGTTGAAACTCACAAACCCAATTTTACACCCACTGCTAAACCAGCTGAAGACAAGAAGGCTGTTCCATTAACTCTGTCCAAGTCTGATGAAGATAAGGTTTCTGCTCTGAAATCTTATAGAAGATCTAAGGGCCTATGTTTTAAGTGTGGAGAGCAATGGGGACCCCAACACAAATGTCCTTCCATTGTTTCTCTTAATGCAATGGAACAGTTGTGGCAGTGTGTTACTAAAGGAGAAGAACTAGAGTTTCTTTCTACTGAAGTGGATACAGAATCTGATGATGAATTGATGGCCTTATCAGTGCAAGCACTTAGTGGTACTGAGGGATCCAAGACTATTAGGCTCAGAGGTCACTATTACAGATTGAGCGATCACTGTCGCCACTTTCACTGCCGTAGAATACATAAGCGACGGTGCAAGGTTGGATCGATAGCGAGGCCTGGAAGGAATCAAACCGGCAAATGAAACTTCTAGCACTCACGGTTCAACCATCGATGTGGCGGTGATAGTGGGGTTGCATTTCTCCGTCGTATGGAACGCCAAGCCGACTGAGATACGCGTTATGGCCACCGGCCCTACAACACCGTTTGGTCTACCGGCGGTAAGTTCAGCGTGAGTGTTGAATGTCCCAACTACCAAAACTGTTCCATCACAATTACTTCCATCGGGAGAAGCCGAAGCAAGGTTGCCCACCGCTCTACGTATTCTTCAAGCCCGCTGCCCTCTGAAACCAGCCCTCTTCCTTGTTCATCCCCTTCTTCCATCCGATAGGAACTATGTGCACGTACGAGCCTTACCAGCAGAGAGACTCGTCCCCCGACGAGGTCGAGGTCGACCCATCAGATGACTCCTCTAGCGACACCGACTCTTCTGAAGGGAGTCCTCCTGGAGTTGCGACGACGAGGGCTTCGAGGAGGAGGAGGATGACAATGACGATGACGACGAGCCTCCTCCCAAGCGACTGAGGTGACCATGATCCTCTCTTTGGAAGAGAGGATCCAGTTTAGATTGAATAAGTTTAATACTTTAGGTCTACTAATTATCTTTCTAGATGAGTAGAATCATATACTCAGTCCAAAATGTATCTATCTTTTGTAGTGATGAAGAAAATTTGTAGTCCGAGCAATGAATCTTTTGTAGTGAAGTAATGAAGCTCTTGTCTCCTATTCGACACAAAAACTATCATGTACTTAGTTGTTGAACAATTTGAGAATCACCGTATTATATGGATGTGTTAGCGTGGCAATGCTTACATTAATATGGACACCGTGTAACTTATCCGTGCCATCGATGTCCCTACCGATCAAATCTGGACCATGCGTTTACTTAAAAACCTAGAATCATTGGGCCGCTCCCCAACTCCCTCGACCCACAGCCGGTGCCTTGGTGGTGGTTCGACCAACTAAAAAAACACCCCACTGCGAAGCGCTTAGTTCTCCCCACCAGTTGCTTCATCTTCATTCTAACCCATTGCCTGTACTACGCTAGTTGCCCTGCATCGTGCACCTTGCATTGTTGTCCTAGACAATGCCCTGTGAAGGTTAGATGGATTTGGTCACCCCCTGTTTGCATTTGGTTCCAATTGGTTTTCGGTTGAGTATCAGTTTTGTTCATATTAAGAATTTCTTCATTGCAACAAAAGATACAAAACCGGTCTTCTTCTATAGGTGGATAGTACCCTGAACTGACCGTGACACAGCATCTCATCTTGGCGGGAGTGAGAGGGTTTTTTAGGACGTTGTTGGAGGGAAGCCGCATAAAGCGATGACAAAAGACTCGGGCCGACCTCATGACTCAGAGTGTGCAACACATTGAACCTAGACTGCTGGATGGCTGGATCTAGCTCCAACTCCTCGTAGTGGTCGGCACCACCCCTAGGCGGCATTGCGAGAAGAACACCGGCTTCCAGCAGAGGAGGCTACAACGGGAAGGGGCCGCCCATCGTGAGAAGAACACCGACTTACATATCCAATTCCTATGTTTTGCATATCCTATGTTCCAAAGGGGCTTAATCTGTGTGCCTTATTGTTCATCATCGAACTGAAGTTCGATTGCTTTGAATCCGAGTACTGGCATTGTGCTTTCCTCAGTTTTCTAAGTGCCCAGTTTGGCTTTGTTTCAATGTATACATGGTAAACGTTAAATCTGTGTGCCTTATTGTTTATCACTGTATCATATGGGGGTCTCTGGGTGCAGTGGTAATAGGACCTAGCCGCCGGTGATGGTACCGTGCATTCACCCCCACTTATTTGCAAAATTTCCATTCCCGCGTTTGAGCCCTCCCGCGTGCAATTACAAAGTCCTGATGAAATTTTGATTCCCATGGCTTGTAAAAGTCACGCAGCCCGCAAGCAACTCACCTGTCCCCCTCCACACACATACCTTGTCTCATCTTCATTGCTGCTATTCCTCAGCGTCGCTCTTGGTCACCACTGCTCAGTGTCGACACCGGCGTGATAGCTCTTGCTCTGCGATGGTGCACATCGCCGGCTTGCCCGCACAGATCCACAGGTGACCAAGCTGCTGATGTCACCGGTGCTGCCACTCATGCTAACCACCACCAGATCCAAAGAAGTGTAATAGTCCCTTACTTACATCGCCATCCGTTCTCGTCGAAACTCATGTCGTTAGTAATGTTTTCTATTCATGCAATTCCACGACAGTAGGGCGGCCTCATCTCTTTGGGGTTGTCCTACCTATTCCAGATGATGGAGGCCCCCAACAAGAGGAACGCCGTGGGTAGCTTCACAGACGATGTGCTTGTCAACATCCTCAGCCGCCTCCCTGCCCGGTCGTTGTGCTGCTGCAAGTGTGTCTGTCGCTCCTGGAAACGCGTCATCACCAACTCAGACCACCATAAGAAGCTTCTTCTATGAAAGCTAGTGGACCGGCAAGCGCCACTTCACCAGCATCACCGGTGAACGACCCTCCTTTTCCTTCTTGCCCTCCCCCCTTGACAAAGGCCTGGTCTCAGATAGCTGCAGTGGCCTCATCCTATGCTGGTGTGTTGGGCCTGATGGATTACGTCGCTATGTTGTCTGCAATCCGACGACCGAGAAATGGTTTGTACTGCCACATAGCATCCGTTCTGTTGGTCAGGCTCGCTTGGGTTTCAATCCGACAATGTCCTCACACTTTCATGTGATTGAATTTATGGAGGACGAGGGTGGGTGCGTAGGTGTGGAGATCTACTCATCTAAAACTGCAGCATGGATCTTTAAGGAATCTGAATGGGGCGTGAGTGTTGTACTACGTTCAAAATCAAGAAGTGTTTTTCTTAATGGTTTTATGCACATGCTTGACTACTCTGTGATAGTTGCTGTGGATATGGAGGGAAAGACATGTTGAAAAATTCCTAAACAACGTGGTGCTGAAATGTCTATCCATCAAGCTTAGGGTAACTTGTGTTTGTGTTGTGCTGATTTTCACAATATGTCCGAGCTTTCAGTGTGGATACTGGAAGACTATGGTACTACTAAATGGAGATTGAAGCATGTTATGACCACGCAGGAGCTGTTTGGACTGATCAATATTAAAGTAGGTTCTGAGCTTTGTGATGCGGACTACAGATTGATTACAGTTCACCCCGAATGGAATTTCATTTTCTTTGTTGGAGAGGATAGAACACTGATTGCATATGACATGGACCACATAAAGGTTCATGTCATTCATGCTTGTGTCATCCGCTTTCGTAGACCAAGAGGCCGTCTCCATATGAACATGCCTTACTATCTTCCTTATGTTCCATTGCTCATGGAGTCACTAGCAGAGCAGTAAAGATGCATTTGTTGTATTTCGTTGTTATGACATGCCTTTGTTCCAGTAGGGAGTTGTTTTCATTGTACATATAGGCCAATTTTGGCTTGGTAATTGACTAAAGGAATGGTATGTTGAATATTATTAATTCTGCTGCTTTGTGCAGGTTGTGGAGTCTGAGTGCTTTTCAACAATTTGCCTATTGAAGAAGAGGGTTTCCATGGTGCATTGGCTACAAATCCGAAGGATGCAGTAATTATATTCACTTTGCCTTGCAAGCAGGAGTGCCACATTGGCTACCAATCCGAAGGATGGAGTAATTATAATCATTTTAGTTATGTAAGTCTAGAGATCAGTACCTTTAGTATGCAATCTATGTACCGCTTGTGTTAGGACATCAGTTCACATAGATGTTATGTTAGCGCCCATTGTTATTGTAAAAAGTACTCTTGTTTTTGAACATGATGTATTGATGTAATATATCTGTATGCTGTGTGTTCAGTAAGGTATTAAGGGCCCGCTGAATTAGTAAATATTGTGAAAACCGGATGCAATTTTGTCCAACACCGCCGCTATACGTATGATGCGGCAGGGATCAAAACTATATCACCACCGAATCGTTTAGTAACCCGACACCGACAAAAGGATCATCAAAGGCGGATCGTACTGGAAGCCGACGGTGACCATGCCCTATGACTCGGCGGTTCATACGGCGAGGCGGTGGTGATATTCACCTCGACGCAGAGATGGTCGGCCGTCAACACGATGGTGAACTTGCCAACACGCAGACGGGTCGTTGTGCAAGGCGACGGTGATCGTGACTACTACACAGGCGATTCATTTGCCCACACTACGGTGATGTTTGCCTCTACACAAGCGACTTAGTGACCAATGCGACGTTGTTGAGGGTCCATCACCATCGGTTGTTAATCGATCGTGATGACTTCAACTATCACCGTCCACTGGTTACTGCTGAGGTCAAAATTCGGCTGCGATGGGGGGTTACGACGCGGCTGTGATAGGTCTGCTCTAGTAGTGGGTCATCTCCAAGGCAAAGAAGTGTTTATGCTGGTAGACTCAGGAAGCTCTCACAGCTTCATCAATGATCAATTAGTTCCACATCGGATTACGGACAAGCACTCACTCAACTTTGTTAAAGTGCAAGTGGCAAATGGAGATTTACTGCATTGTACTCATCAACTTCCTAAATGACTTTGGGGAATTCGGGGCCATTCTTTCCACACAACACTGAAGATCATACCTCTGAAAGGTTAAGATGTCATCCTTGGTATGGACTGGTTAGAATTACATAGTCCTATGGAAATTCATTAGGCTGAAAAGTGGTTACAGTTTACACACTGCCAGCAACTTATCAAACTCCAAGGCAGTTTACCTTCTACCAATCTGGGGGCACATGTTTCTCTTTACCAGCTTCAGGGACTGGATAAAACAGACTCTATCCTATACTTTGTGAAGTTGCAAGTACTGGATACTAACTTGAGCACCAACCAGACCATACCTTTTCTGCCTCCAGATTTGCAAGATGTTCTCCACCGGTTTGATAGTGTTTTTACCCCACCCATAGAATTGCCACGAGAGGCCGGGGATCATAAAATACCTATACTAGATGGAGCTCAACCATTTTGTTTGAGGCCATACAGGTATAACCCCACTCAAAAGACTAAGACTGAGACTCAGATTAAAGAGATGTTACAAAAAGGGTGGATTCAAGTCAGCACTAGCCCTTTTTCTTCACCTGCTCTTCTAGTGCGCAAGAAAACTGGTGACTGGCGGTTATGTGTGGACTATAGGCACCTAAATGCACTCACCACAAAGAACAAGTACCATTTACCTGTTATTGAAGACTTGCTGGATGAATTACATGGAGCACAGTGGTTTACTTCACTAGACTTATGTTCTGGCTTTCATCAAATTAGAATGGTTCAAGGAGAAGAATTCAAAATAGCTTTCCAAACTCATAGTGGACACTATGAATACAGGGTCATGCCCTATGGGGTCACAGGGGGACCAACAATCTTTTCAGGCTGTGATGAACATCATTTTGGAACCTTTACTGAGGAAATGTGTGGTGGTCTTTATAGATGATATCATAATATACAACAGGTCTTGGGAAGAACATCTTCAGCATATTCAAGAAGTTCTAACTATTCTCCAAAAGAACTAGTTCCATGTCAAGATGGCTAAGTGTTCCTTTGCTAAATAACAACTCACCTATTTGGGCCATATTGTCAGTGCTCAAGGAGTTGCCACTAATCCATCTAAAATCAAGACGGTCCAAGAATGGCCACAGCCTCAGAATGTTAAAGATCTTAGAAGCTTTCTTGGAATGGTGGGATACTACTGTTGGTGTTTTATAACGCACACAGAAGAATCCGCAACCACACGGATACCGATGTAGCTTTCACCCGGGAGTATTCCAAGGTATCTATTTCCACGAGGAACGCGAAGTGTACTAGTAAGAATTAAGGTCGTCTAAAGATAAAGATAAGTTAAAATATTTTTGTGGGTAGAGATGAATTTTCTAAGGTTTTCTAAGTTGAACTAACTAATCAAAGACCAGGCTTCCCACACTTTACTTTCTGGAGGAGGTATGGGGGTCCTTTTATAGGCCGAGGTGGAGTAGAGGGCAAGCAAACGCCACGTCATCGATCCACGCCAACTCCCACGATCACCGTTAAATAAACCAACTTAAAACCGCCTTAAAATTAATGGTATAGATCTTGGAAACGTGAACAAGGCAACGGAGGTCGAATGGGCCTAGGGACAGGCCGTCTAGCCTATAGGTGGGGCCGACTAGCCCCACCCTTTGCTAGGTGGGCCTCCCCTTCTGGTTGTGGGTCCTTTGCCTCGTTTTGAGTGGGTTTTCTCAGGTTTCACCTCGGTTTGCATTTTTGAAGTGTATGATGATGATCCCGTTGATCCTGTGAATTGGTTCGGAATCCGTTGATCTTCTAGATGGCCTCCTTTTGCATACTTTTCACTATATTCTTCCTACAAGCATAATTCTCCAAGTACAAGTGGAACCAAGTGAATTCATAACATAAGTTGTTGCTTTGTGATTACTTTTATGTTGATTAATCCTTATGTCAATGGTTTATGTTGATGTTAACAACCGTCAACAAGTTTCCCCACACTTGATCTTTTTGCTCGTCCTCGTGTAAAGGTTGAAGATAAAAAGTAAACTTGGGTATAACATCTTAAAATATACAGCTAACATAAAATCTATTCCAAATCATTCCTTACATAGGTGGGATATGTGGCGTTAGCTAACATATATCCTTGGGCGGTTGAAAAGTGGAACAATTCTCAAAGCGAAGTCATCTTCCCAAATTCAAATCTTAGTAACTCGGAGTTTTTAAAGTTTTCACAAGAAAAGCATAGTTCACTTATACTCCTCAAATGGTACTCTCAAATCGCTCAATGGTGTATGATTGCTTACCAAGGCATAGCATTGTTGTGCCCTCTTTTGTTCTTCCTACTTCTAAAAGGCTTATGTGGAGCTTAGGTAGGGATCAAAGATGTAGCATACTTACCTTGCATGTATTGTAAAGTCAAATCCCGGATCCAAGGAGAGAAGTGCCATACTCTTAGATCAAGATGTGCATGTGTGTGGAAATATAGTGGATATATATGGAAGATAAACAAAATAAATTATGCTCCTTGAAACATACCTCTCTCTTGAAGAATATTTTTGTGAGAACATGGGCTATCTTTATTCTCGTTTTTCTTTTTCTTTGTTTCTTCTCTTTCCCTTTTTTTAAGTCGAACCTCTTTGTGTCCATTTTTTAAATACTTTTGCATAGCCCATGTCTCTTTTTGCAACAAAATTTTGAGAGAGATACTATCGAGAACTTGGAGCGTATATTTTGGGTGGAATCCTAACAGGCATGTTTTTGCCCCTACTCCAGTGTAGAGTAGTGCATATTTGGGTGGATCTAAATGGAAGGTATGTTTTTGTGCCTACTCTTGTGTAGAGTAGTGCATATTTTGATGGTGTGTGCGTGATCTTGATCTTGGGAGCATGATAAATCTCTCAACATGGGTCACAAAGTTTGACAAAACTCAACACTAAGCAAATATCTTATGTAAAAAGTTTCTATCCTAAAAGAACATATATGGCTTTGGCAGGAATTTCTCACCATTGAGGAGTATGTGATACTATGGTTTTATGATATTTTTATCAAAAACAAAATCTCCAAGCACATTGATTAGAACCGGTAGGATTTCTAAGCCAGAACTATATCACACTCCACAACAACTTAGTCAATATGATTGTCCTATAAAGATATCTTCCCACAAGCATAAGTATAGGCATATGGAACAATCTATATGCAAGCTTCTATCTCAAAAATGTCATAAACATGTCACTTTTCAAAATTTTAATTATAAGTGTAGTCTTGGTTCTTTTTAATTTGTAAGTTTAAACAAATGCAAAACAGGGAGTAAGTATATGAACAAGTGAGAGAGGATTAAACCGAGTTCTAGAAGTTGTATGCAGACTCCTTCACCAGTTCATGATGTGCTTGGTAGCATTTTTCACCATAGGGGTTGGCATGACCCCACACTTCTCCAAAACTATATACGGCTTTTATTCATAGGCGAAATGATGAAAACAAAGGGGACTCTTCTGGTGAGGGATACTAGAGAGTCAAAATTTATTAAACTAATGAATTAGCCTAAAATTTAAAAAGGAACTAGAACAAGATTGATTTTTTTTAGATTGGATCATTGAATTTGCAGAAATTCAATCAAGTCAATTTCTTCTTCTAAGTTTTTAGGTTCAAGAAAAACTTTCAAACGTTGGCCATTTACCTTAAATGTGTTACCTATATCATCTTGAAGCGTGACAACACCATGTGATGCAGCTTCAATCACCTTAAATGGTCCTTCCCATTTGCTTCTAAGTTTTCCATGACCGAAGAGCTTTACTCTTGAGTTGAATAGTAGAACCTTATCTCCAAGCTTGAATTCTTTGTGCTTGATTCTCTTGTCATGCCATCTTTTGGTTCTTTCTTTGTAAATCTTGGAGTTGTGATAAGACTTTTCTCTCCATTCTTCCAGCTCAGATAGTTGCATATGATGATTCTTGCTAGCTAGATGGAGGTCCATGTTCCATTTCTTGATTGCCCAATAGGCCCTGAATTCCAATTCAATAGGCAAATGGCATGTTTTTCCATATACAAGCTGATAAGGTGACATACCTATGGGTGTTTTGTATGCCGTTCGATATGCCCATAGTGCATCATGAAGCTTGTACTTCCATTTCTTCCCCATCTCATCCACGGTCTTTTGTAGAATGTTCTTGATTTGCTTATTTGATGTTTTAGCTTGACCGCTTGTTTGGGGATGATAGGGAGTTGCAATGTTATGTTTTACTCCATATTCTGCCAAGAACTGTCTGAAAATCTTGTCGATGAAATGTGACCCTCCATCACTTATGACCATTCGAGGTGTTCCAAATCGTGGAAATATCACTTCATGGAACATCTTCTTGGAGTGCTTGGAATCAGCGACTCAACATGGTAATGCTTCTACCCACTTGGACACGTATTCCACTGCTACCAAGATGTATTCAGCATCTCCAGACTTTGGGAGTGGTCCCATATAGTCAATCCCCCAAACATCAAACAACTCCACTTGGAGGTTGTTCATGAGTGGCATTGCATCCCGAGTGTTGATGTTTCTATGTTTCTGGCATCTAGCGCATCTTCTGACAAACTCCTTTGTTTCTTGATACATCGTTGGCCAGAAGAATCCGCTTTGCTAGATCTTAGCATGTGTACGAAATGCGCCATAATGTCCTCCATAGGGTGATGCATGACATCTCTCCATGATTTTTGTGGCTTCAACCATCGAGACACATCTCCATAGAAACCCATCGGCAGAGACTCGATAGAGATATGGATCATCCCACAAGTGGCAACGACTTTGATACTTGAGTTTCCTCTTGTCCTCCCCTGGTGCAACATAACCTGCAACTATATAATTCACAATATTTGCATACCATGGGTCGGAATCCATTACCTTGAGGAGTGTGTCGTCCCTTAGATAGTCATTAATGGGTAATTCATGTGCATCTTTGTATTGAAGTCTAGGCAAGTGATCGACTACTGAATTTTCTACTCCTTTCTTATCTCTTATTTCTATGTCAAATTCTTGGAGCAAAAGAATCCATCAGATCAACTGAGGCTTAGCATCTTTCTTAGTGAGGAGGTATTTAAGAGCAGCATGGTCTGTATAAACAATTACCTTTGCCCCCACTAAGTAAGATCTAAACTTGTCTATTACGAAGACGACCGCCAACAATTCTTTTTCAGTGGTAGCATAATTGAGCTATGGCCTAGATAAGGTTTTGCTAGCATAGGATATAGCAAAATGCTTTTGAAAGCATCTAGGCCCCTAATTGGGGTTCGGTGATTAATGACAATAAAAGATTACTTTGTGACTAACGTGTGTGTTTTACAGAGGCAATTAAGTTAGGTCACGGTAATGGAGATCGATTGGGCAATCGTGGATGTCATGCCCCTACGATGGAAATCGTTTCGGTTTTCAAAGGATGGACGACAAGGTTAAGAATGACTAGTTCTAAGTGTCGTTTGGAGTTGAAGAGACACTTAGAGTAGTTTAGGACTTTGTTTTTCCTTTGGCCGTACTATTAAGGGGGGTATGGACGGGTAGCTTGACCTAGATGAGTCTAGTGAGTTAGGTGTGGTGCACACTTGTTGAAACTAGCACTAGGTAGCTCCTAAATATGCCTAAGATCCTTTGGAGCAAACTTCATTCACAAATGATCGAGAGTTGGAAGTGAATGGAGGGTCAAAGACTGACCGGACGCTGGCCGCAGGGTCCGGTCAGTTCATTTGACTGAGGTGAACTAGTCTGGTTTGACAGGACGCTGGAGAGGTCAAGTGACCGGACGCTGAGGACCAGCGTCCGGTCGACTCCAGTAAGGTTCCAGTGAGGGATATTTGCGACCGGACGCGTCCGGTCAGTGGTGACCGGACCCTGCCAGCGTCCGATCAACTCTTTAACTCTGGTGTGCGGGTTGAACTGACCGGAGCATCCGGTCAGAATGACCGGAGCGTCCGGTCACCCCGCAGAGGCACATAAC
Source organism: Miscanthus lutarioriparius (assembly GCA_904845875.1). Classification (NCBI taxonomy): domain Eukaryota; kingdom Viridiplantae; phylum Streptophyta; class Magnoliopsida; order Poales; family Poaceae; genus Miscanthus; species Miscanthus lutarioriparius. Next base: position 60,277,465 of record CAJGYO010000013.1, read on the forward strand.
AGGCTATCTTATAAATAGAAGCTCCACTCGTGTGTGGAGTCACTTTTGCTCATTTCAACAGCTGAAACACACCTTAGAGAGTGACAAGAAGAGCAAGGTTCTAGTGAGGTGATTGAGATTTGAGAATCCAAAGAGAGCCCTCATTAGTGTAGATCAAGAGTAGCAAAGTGTGCATCCACCCTTCTCCCTAGGCTTGTTGTGGTCAAGTGAGAGTTCGTGCTTGTTACTCTTGGTGATCGCCATCACCTAGACGGCTTGGTGGTGATTGGGAGCTCGGTGATCATCCGGAGAGCTTGTGGATGACCCAACTCAAGTTGTGAGCGGTTATGGGTGATTTACCACGACGGAGTGTCAAAGAATCAACCCATAGAGAGCACTTGATCCTTGCGTGGATCAAGGGGGAGCTACACCCTTGCACGGGTGCTCCAATGAGGACTAGTGGGGAGTGGCGACTCTCCGATACCTCGGCAAAACATCGCCGCGTTTCCTCTCCTCTCTTTACTTTGAGCTTTTACTTTGAGCATTTCAATTCTTGTCATTTACATTCCTAGAATTGCCATGCTAGAGTAGGATTGGAACTAGGTTGCTAAACTTTTGTGCGTTAGATCAATAGAAACACTTCTCTAGGCACAAGGGGTTAATTGGGCTAACCATAGGACTTGTTTATTGCGAAGAAATTTAGAATTAGCCCAATTCACCCCCCCTCTTGGGCATCTTGATCCTTTCAATTGGTATCGGAGCCTCATGCTCATGTTTTTAAGCTTAATCGCTTAGAGCAAGATGTCTCACGGGGATGGACCTCCTCCTATCTTCGAGGGAGATGATTTTCCATATTGGAAAATTCGCATGGAGGCGTACCTAGAAGCTCTAGACGTTGGAATACTTAGAGCCGCCTCACATGGGTTTCTAAGACCTAGGAATCCCGCACAACTTCAAGGCGATGAAGTGAACTATGAAAAATGGAATGCAAAGGATCGCAACACCATCTTTAGAGGCCTTTGCAAAGATTTGTTCAACCGTGTAAGGAACCACAAAGGCGCCCATGCTCTATGGCCAGACGTTTGTGCGCTCCATAAGGGAACATAGAGTGAGCGTGAGGAACGCTATCATCTTGTCATAAAAAAGCTCAACTCTTTTGAAATGCTTCCTAAAGAATGTGCTAATGAAATGTATTCACGTTTGAATGTTCTTGTAGAGGAAGTCAATAGGCTCGGACTTACTCAATTGTCATCATCCGACGTTGTGAGAAAGATCTTGAGTGTCCTTCCCATTGACAAATATAGGCATATTGTGACCGTGCTACATCAAGGTGATCTTTCCACCGCTACACCGACACAAGAAATGTACATGCACATCACACCTCAAGATGGCTCATCCTCTACTAAGAAGAAAGAAAAAGATTTAGCATTCAAAGCTAGTCAAGATAAGGGCAAGGCAAGACTTGAGTATGAGAGCTCTAGTGATGAAGAAGATGAAGATGAAGATCTTGCTCTCATGGTGAAGAAAGCCGCCAAGATGCTAAAGAAGCTAAACAAGAGTGGCATCAAGTTCGATGGCAAGAAGAAGAAGTTCTTCACAAGCTCTAGGAGAAAGCCAATCTTCGAAATGGATTGCTTCAATTGTGGTGAACTTGGTCATCTAGCACACCAATGCACCAAGCCCAAGAAAGACAAGTTCAAGAACAAGTTCAAAGGCAAGAAAGATGACTCAAGCAATGAAGAAGAAGATGAAAAGAAGAAGAACAAGCCATACAAGAAGAGATATGGCAAGAAGAGAGACTTCCACAAGAAGAAGAAAAGTGGAAAGGCCTACATTGTCGGTGATTGGCTCACAAACATTGATTCATCTAGTGGATCATCCGATGATGATAGTGACGATGAGAAGGTGGCCGCCATAGCTATTGATCTCTCATCTTCACCGCCACCACCGCCATCATCCTCTACACACCTATGTCTTATGGCCAAGGGTGAACGCAAGGCAACTAATAATGATGATAATAGTGATGATGAGCAAGCTAGTGATGATGATAGCGATAGCGATGATGATGACTCACCTTCATATGATGATCTTGTTAAAATTCTAAGAAAATACACTAAGATCATTAGAAAGAGTAGAGCTAAAATTGAAAAACTAGATGCTAAGAATGATTCACTTTTAGCAAAATGTGATACAATAGAAAAGGCTAATGTTGAGCTTAGAGAAGCAAATGATGCTATGTCATCCAAACTCAAGGAGCTCAAATCTTCTAAGAAAGAGCTTAAAGATAAATATGATAAACTTGAGTGGGTGCACAATGAGCTCATCACTAGCCACAACAAGCTAAAAGATGAATATACTACTCTTAAGATTAATCACGATAATCTTGCTATTGCTCAAGAATTTCTATCAAATGAGCCGCATGATGCTACTAACCATGTTGTTAAGATTGATATAGCTACATCATGTGATGACTTGATCTTTGAGAGCATTGAGCAAGGTTCTAGTATCAAGGGCAAGCAAGTGGTTGAGTGCAATGACTATGATGAGTATGTCAAGCTCAAGAATGACAATGCAAAGCTCAAGAGAGATCTTGAAGAAATCAAAAGCCACAACACCATTGTGCTAGAAACCCTTGATCATGATGGTGACTTGATTCTTGAGAATGAGAAGCTCAAAGAGGAAAACAAGAAGCTCAAGGAAGAAAAGAACAATGATGCTCTTAAGGAAGAGAACAAGAAGCTTAAGTTGGAGAAAGAGCATCTCAAGGTTGGATTGAGCAAGTTCACAAGAGGCAAATATCTTCAAAGTGAGCTACTTATGAACACCATCATGAAGATGGATAGAAGTGGCATTGGATATGTGGCACATGTAGAGAAGAAGAAGGCTCAAGTTCAACAACAACAATCAAAGCCAAAGCCAAAGAGATGCTTTGAGTGTGGACAAGAAGGTCACTTTGCTCATGAGTGCCAAACTCCACCACCACAACCCTTGTCCAAGCATGCTAGACCCTTTGCCTTCAATGCTCATTACATGCTTAGAAAGGATTCTAGTGGAAAGATGAAAGTCATGTTCTTAGGACCTCCTAACAAGAATAGGCCTAAGAAGATTTGGGTTGCTAAGTCACTTATTGAGAAGGTGAAGGGCCCTCAACAAGTTTGGGTTCCTAAAGCTTGAATCTCTTGTATGTAGGTGAACTACAAGACCGGTGGAAGTCATTGGGTTATTGATAGTGGTTGCACTCAACATATGACCGGTGATCCTCGTATGTTCACCTCACTTGATAAAGAAGTAGATGGGCAAGAGAGAATTACATTTGGAGATAACTCAAAGGGCAAGGTTAAAGGATTGGGCAAAGTGGCAATATCCAATTATCACTCTATCTCCAATGTGCTATATGTTGCTTTATTGAGCTTCAACTTGCTATCCGTTGGATAATTGTGTGATCTTGGCTTCCAATGCTTGTTCACCGAGAAGGAGGTTGTTGTATCCAAGAAGGATGATGATCAAGTGATATTTCTAGGATTTAGATACAACTTATATCTAGTAGATTTCACCTCCGAAGATGCAAACTTGAAGACATGCCTATTCACCAAAACAACACTTGGGTGGCTATGGCATAGAAGACTTGCTCATGTTGGTATGAGTTCACTTAAGAAGCTAATGAAGAATAATTTGGTGAGAGGATTGAAGGATGTGAAGTTCGAGAAGGACAAGCTTTGTAGTGCATGTCAAGCCGGCAAGCAAGTTGCAAATACTCATCCAACAAAAGCTTTCATGTCAACCACAAGAGTGCTAGAACTCCTACACATGGATTTGTTTGGACCAACAACATACAAGAGCTTGGGAGGAAATCTTTATTGTCTTGTGATAGTTGATGATTATTCAAGGTATACATGGGTGTTCTTCCTTCATGACAAATCCGAAGTTGCATCTTGTTTCAAAAAGTTTGCCAAGAGAGCACAAAATGAATTTGAAGTAAAGCTCAAGAAGATAAGAAGTGACAATGGAAAAGAGTTTGACAACACAAACATAGAGGCATATTGTGATGAAGTTGGAATCAAACATGAAGTCTCCGCAACCTATACTCCTCAACAAAATGGTGTAGTTGAGAGAAAAAACCAGACATTGATCACTCTTGCAAGAACAATGCTAGATGAGTACAACACCCTCGAAGCTCTATGGACGGAAGCAATCAACACCGCATGCTATGCATCTAACCGCCTATTTCTTCAAAAGTTTCTTGGCAAGACACCTTACGAATTGCTCAATGGAAAGAAGCCAGACGTCTCCTTCTTTAGGGTGTTTGGTTGCAAATGCTATATCTATAAGAAGCGGCAACACCTAGGGAAGTTTCAAAGACGTTGTGATATTGGTTTTCTTGTTGGTTACTCATCAAAGTCCAAAGCATATAGAATATTTAATCATGCCACCGGCTTGGTTGAAGAAACATATGATGTGGAATTTGATGAATCTAATGGCTCCCAAGGAGCACATGAGAATCTTGATGATGTAGGTGATGAACCATTGAGGGAGGCTATGAAGAACATTCCGGTTGGAGACATCAAGCCAAAAGATGATGAAGATGATGTACAAGTGATTGATCCACCCTCTTCATCAAGTGTGCCACAAGATGGTGAAAAAGATGGGAGAGTAGAAAATGAAGATACTCATATATCCCATGAGCAAATGGTGGTACAAGCACAAGATGTTGTTGCTCCACAACCTCCTCCTCAAGTGATCAATAGAAGAAACACACCTCTACTACAAGATCATCCACAAGATCTCATCATAGGGAGTCCATCAAAGGGAGTGATGACACGTTCACAAAAACTTGCTTCACTTATTGCTCATCACTCTTTTGTCTCTTGCTTTGAACCTACTAAGGTAGAAGAAGCTCTTTAAGATCCGGATTGGATCAATGCCATGCATGATGAGTTGAATAACTTCACCCGAAATCAAGTGTGGACTCTTGAAGAGCGACCTAAAGGTGCAAGAGTCATTGGAACAAAGTGGGTGTTCCGAAACAAGCAAGATGATTAAGGTGTTGTTGTGAGGAACAAGGCAAGACTAGTTGCAAAGGGGTTCTCTCAAGTTGAAGGTTTGGATTTTGGAGAGACCTTTGCACCGGTTGCAAGGCTAGAAGCCATTCGTATCCTCCTTGCATATGCATCACATCATGAAATAAAACTTTATCAAATGGATGTGAAAAGTGCATTTTTAAATGGCTTTATTAATGAAATAGTCTATGTTGATCAACCTCCCGGGTTTGAAGATCCTAGATATCCTAATCATGTTTATAGGTTGTCCAAGGCGTTATATGGGCTTAAGCAAGCCCCAAGAGCGTGGTATGAGCGCCTTCGGGATTTCCTCATAGAGAAGGGCTTCACCATTAGGAAGGTCGACACCACACTATTCACCAAGAAGCTTGATGGGCGTATCTTCATTTGTCAAGTATATGTTGATGATATCATCTTTGGATCATCAAATGAAGATTCTTGCAAAGAATTTGATGAATTGATGTCGAAGGAGTTCGAGATGTCCATGATTGGTGAGCTTACATTCTTTCTTGGTTTTCAAGTCAAGCAATTGAGAGAAGGGATCTTCATCTCTCAGGAGAAATATACAAAAGATGTTCTCAAGAGATTCAAGATGGATGAATGTAAACCAATCAAGACACCAATGCCTACTAATGGACATCTTGACCTAGATGAGGGAGGTAACAAAGTTGATCAAACTCTCTACCGTTCTATGATTGGTAGCTTGTTGTATTTAACCGCATCTAGGCCCGACATCATGTTTAGTGTGTGTATGTGTGCTAGATTTCAAGTTAATCCTAAGGAAACTCATTTAATTGCCGTAAAAAGAATCCTTAGGTATCTTAAGCACACACCAAGCATTGGCCTTTGGTATCCCAAAGGAGCTAGATTTGAACTAATTGGCTATTCCGATTCGGATTATGCCGGATGCAAAGTTGATAGAAAAAACACATCCGGAGGGTGCCATTTGCTTGGTAGATCACTTGTGTCTTGGTCCTCCAAGAAAAAAAATAGTGTGGCCTTGTCCACCGCCGAAGCGGAATACATTGCCACGGGTGCTTGTTGTGCACAAATATTATACATGAAACAAACTTTGCTAGACTATGGTGTAGTTCTAGATAAAGTACCTCTTTTGTGCGATAATGAAAGTGCGGTAAAACTTGCAAATAATCTAGTTCAACACTCTCACACCAAGCACATAGATATCCGCCATCAGTTTCTAAGAGATCATGTTGCTAAAAATGATATATCACTAGAAGGTGTAAGAACTGAAGATCAATTAGCGGATATCTTCACTAAACCACTAGATGAGGCTATATTTTATAGATTGCGGAACGAGCTTAATGTACTTGATTTTAGTAACTTCACTAAAAGATGAGCTTGTGTTGTCCCTTGCATTCATTGTAATATACAACATGTTTAATTTTTGGTAATGCATATAGGGCTTGTCTAACATGGTTAAGATAACCGCCGAAAATCGTGTGAAGAAGCTTAACCTTGGATCAAACTTGACAAGCAACTAGATTTACTTACAAGTATTGCATATGCTTGAATGTTGTTTTGTCGTTTTGTTCCATTTGCCCTCTTATTGCCTATTTTCTTAAAAAGAATTATAGCCTAAGGCAAAATATTTTGAAAAACTTGAGGGTTTGAGAGAGGTCACTCACATCAGTCCCAATTTGTGTTTATTTGCATGTTATTGGAGTTGGGACTTGATTGGGAACAGACAGCGTGGAGGATCATTGAAGATTTGCTGGAAAAGAGTGATCGGACGCTGCACAGGACCCTGATGTCCAGCGTCCGGTCAGTTCACAGGAGGTGAACTGCTGCTGAAGGAGTGACCGGACTCTGCCTTTCAACGTCTAGTCAGAAGACAACTCAGCGTCCGGTCGTTTGAAGAAGAAATAGTCTGAGTTGACCAGACCCTGCCTGCGTCCGGTCATGGACCACCAGACACGTCCGGTCGTGATTTCAGAGGAATTGGACCTCTCTGGAATCGACCGGACGCTAGGTGGTAGCGTCCGGTCGCTACCACCCGAGCGTCCGGTCAGTTGTTCTCGTGAGGCATCAGGACTCTTCTTCCGTTTCCTATTCTGTCGCGTTGGGGGACCCTTATAACCGCGCGTGCCATACCTTGCCCCGCATCCGCCGTGACCTAGCCCTAGCCAGCGCCGCCATAGCTCCTCCACACCAGCCGCCGCCGTGCCCTAGCCGACACCACCGCAACTCTCCGTGTCGTCTTCCCTGAGCCGCCGCGCACGCCACGTCGCCGACATCGCCACTGCAAGCCCTAGCCATCGCGCTGCCCAGCTCCACCACCACCTCTCAAGCACGCCTCCCTGCCAAGCCGTGCTCCCGAATCGCAGCGCCCCATGCCGCCACCATCGGTGCTTGCCACGCCTACACAGCTCCTCCCCGCGCCAGTGCCGAAGGTCTGCCTGCGACGTAGATCGTCCTCCCTCGCTGTAGCCCGCACTACCAAGCTCGCCATGGAGTCCAGCACCGCTGTGTTTCCTCGCCCACTGCCAACCTACGCTGGTAAGGTCCCGCTCGTGCCCGTGCATCCTCATTGCAACTCGCCCATAGCCTAGCCATTCATCACAAGCATTGACTTCAAAGCACATCTAGGGCCACCGATTCATCGAAGTGCTTCGCCAACCGTAACCCTAGCCCGGTTCTGAGGTTCCCTGCGTGACGTCTCTTCTTTTCTCGAATCACTGGTTCGTCAGGTAACATGCCAGTTGCCTCCAATTCGTACCTACATTGCTTGCTTCCCAGGATTTCGCATCTATTAGATATATTGTATTTATTTGTATATCCATCTATTCTATCGTGCAGTGAGTTGGTGCCGTTGAGATCGTGTGGCAGTTGTCAGTCAACTTGGAGCCAAGCTCACGAGTACGGATCGAGGCCAAGCCTCGGAAGTGTCAGGGCAGTTACTCTTGACAGCGGCAGTTGTTCTTGTCAGCGACAGTTTTTCTTGACAGATCAGATGGCTCGCACCAAGAATGTTGGAGGTGGACCAGGAGATGATGATCGGAGGCCCCCGCCTCGCCTGCCTACAGATCCTAAAGGCAAGGCGACAAAGAAGATTGCATCCAAGAAGAGGAAGTATCCAGATCGAGAGATAGCTCATGCATGCGGCGATTCTGGAGAGGCCACAGAGCGTGCCAAGAGAGGAGGTGCTCGTAGTGGGGTTGTGATTGCAGATAAGCAGCTTACACCAGCACAAAGGGCAGCAGTTGAGGAGGCTGATCGTTTTCATGGCAGTCCACCAGGTACTATGATGACGGCAGGACAATGTCTTCCCATTGTGGATCCTCAGCCTCAGGGGGAGTCGTAGCAGCAGCCCCCACCAGCAGAGCCTCAGCCAGCTCAGGAGACTCAGGAGGGCTAGCAGGCCAAGGAGGCTGAGGAGACCGAGCGAGCACCCGGCCCACGCCCACGCCCGCTCTGGTCGTACCCATGTTCCAGTCTTACCGAGGCCGCTGACACAGTGGAGGGGATCACGTCCACCGCCTAGACCTCAGGGTCCTCCTCTAGTGGTACATCTTGACTTGAGGGCCGCCACGGCCAAGCAGGTTCAGTAGGTTCGCTTCATGGATTTTGATGTGTGGTTTCCTTCGAGGAGGGATGAGAGAGCGCAGAGGGTTTCTACACGCCACCTGCAAGAGGATTTCTACAATGCTTATCTCAACAATTGGGGCGGTGTTCGGATCTCGGTGGGTTTGTAGTATAGAGTCTATTGTGGCAGTGATCGGAGAGCATATCCGCCTTACTTATCATATTTACCTAGGGGCAGATGGATCGATTGGGCGGAGACGAGATTGTATGTACCATCTTGGGTTCGGCATTCTATGCTTCGCTCTCGTTGACCTGCATCATAACTTTATACACTTTGCATTGAGGCGAGAGACTAGATGATGATAAGTTTTAGGGCAGGGGAGATCCGAGGAGGCTGGGAGCGACTGTCAAGTTACATGAGGTTTGTTATGGACAGCAAGAGCCTCCCAGGTGTCCTCATGGTGGTAAGGTGCCACCTCTGAGAACTTGTGCGCCATTGCTTCAAGGAGCCCTTTGGTGAGGGGTCGAGGAGGAACCCCAGTGACCTTACACCTACACTGGCTAGAGTGCTAGAGGCTATCATTAGGAGGACACTACTTCCTGTGTTGGGATCTGAGAGGGCTTGACTCGTCTCCGGCTTTGGCTTCTCAATGCACCGATGCAACAAAACTGTCTTTGATATTTGGGACCTCCTTCATCGAGAGATGGAGGATACTATTCTTGAGGGCTTCAAGGGTCGTGTGCGACTTCCCTATGCACATTGGATTACATTTCTTATCTTTGAAAGCGGTGTCGGTTAGGACACCTAAGATGGTTGTAGAAATCAGAGGTGCCACCACAGAGTTCCCGGTATATAACATGGCACGAGGATCGAGACAAGACTCCTCGGGCACCTAGTCGGCCTCACCGTCGCCCGGATGTACCAGAGTTTGCAGCTTAGCAGGACGAGATTATCAGAGGCATAGCAGCTACTGAGGAGGAGTAGCTTGAGGCCTCGATAGAACGAGAGGCGAGTCTAGTAGCAGTTCGGATGGCGACTACCCGCCTATTCCTCGATGCCTCCACGCAGAACACGATCACGAGAGGCGATGAGTTCTAGCTCGGCTCCACACGCATCGCGAGACGGACCCCGCTCTCATTGCTATTCTTGGCGGATGTAGCGAGATCGAGCACAGCAGGCTCGGGAGACCGCTGCCAACTTTGCACAGTTTTAGGCTCGTTAGGACGAGTTCCAGCACCAGCAGCAGGTCCTCTAGCAGCAGCAGCTTACGGGATTCATGCAGCATGTAGTGACAGCTCTTGGGGCCCCACAGCCATAGCTTCGCCCAGCATTGCTAGCCTTTTGCCACCACTACGGCGACTCGATGGTACAACTTCGGTGGGCTTCAGAGTCGAGGACAACCTCCAGCTTAGTTTGCTTCTCCCAAAGACAGGTGTCCCGGTGGTTATCCTCGCCCGAGTGGTAGTAGCCTTGATTCACACCACTTCAGACGGGCTTCACACCGGATCAGTCATCCTCGCTATTTATGCCTGACACGTCAGTCTCCAGGAGTCTTGGAGCATCTTTCAGCGAGTTGACAGGGATGCCTACACCGCCACATATGCATCCCCCAGGTCCTTCTACAGCAGCTCCTATCACCGTGACTACTCAGAGGCTTCCTTCTTCTGTCGCATCATCAGATCCTACGACAGATGTACCAGCAGCATCATAGGCAGCTCCTGCCCTAGCTCAGACCCAGACCGCTTCAGCGACACTTCCTGCTTCAGAGGGTCAGTCAGCACAGAGCTCAGGGTCAGATGATGATGCTGCCTAGTTTTAGCTTGCTCCTCGTTCTTCAGCGTCCGACTCGTCCGCTGCAGCCCCGCCGATCGGCCCTTAGATTTTGGTGTTTGACGCCAAAGGGGGAGAGGGTTCGAGTATGTAGACTTAGGGGGAGTGACATTTAGGGGGAGCTGAGCTAGTTAGCTATTAGTCTTTTATATACATTTGGAGTTTTATTTGTGTGATACACTATTACTATTATGTATTCGTGTGTTTACTTTCATGCATACTATTTTATCTATGTGATAGTGATATCTACGTGATTGTGATATATGACATGTGTGCTCTCTACTTTGAATTCTTTAATATGTCATATCACTTGAGCTATGCTCATTTGCCTTTGCTTCCGCGTTTTTACTCCGATGCAAATGAGTCTTTCTTATTGTACTCATGCTTATTTCATATCATTTGAGTACATCATGATGGCTTGGGTTATATAAGCTTGACTAACTCTTTTGTTCTTATTGCTAAAAGCTTATATGATCCAAGCATGTTAAAAACCTAAACTCTTTCACATACTTGAGGTTGTATTATCATCAATCACCAAAAAGGGGGAGATTGAAAGCATATAGGCCCCTAATTGGGTTTCAGTGATTAATGACAATAAAAGATTACTGTGACTAACGTGTGTTTTGTAGAGGCAATTAAGTTAGGTCACGGTAATGGAGATCGATTGGGCAATCGTGGATGTCATGCCCCTACGATGGAAATCGTTTCGGTTTTCAAAGGATGGATGACAAGGTTAAGGATGACTAGTTCTAAGTGTCGTTTGGAGTTGAAGAGACACTTAGAGTAGTTTAGGACTTTGTTTTTCCTTTGGCCATACTATTAAGGGGGGTATGGACGGGTAGCTTGACCTAGATGAGTCTAGCGAGTTAGGTGTGGTGCACACTTGTTGAAACTAGCACTAGGTAGCTCCTAAATATGTCTAAGATCCTTTGGAGCAAACTTCATTCACAAATGATCAAGAGTTGGAAGTGAATGGAGGGTCAAAGACTGACCGGACGCTGGCTCCGGTGCGACCGGACGCTGGCCGCAGGGTCCGGTCAGTTCATTTGACTAAGGTGAACTAGTCTGGTTTGACCGGACGCTGGAGAGGTCAAGTGACCGGACGCTGAGGACCAGCGTCCGGTCGACTCCAGTAAGGTTCTAGTGAGGGATATTTGCGACCGGACACGTCCGGTCAGTGGTGACCGGACCCTGCCAGCGTCCGGTCAACACTTAAACACTGGTGTGCAGGTTGAACTGACCGAAGCATCCGGTCAACATGACCAGAGCGTCCGGTCACCCCGTAGAGGCACATAACAGGCTGTCTTATAAATAGAAGCTCCACTCGTGTGTGGAGTCACTTTTGCTCATTTCAACAGCTGAAACACTCCCTAGAGAGTGCCAAGAAGAGCAAGGTCCTAGTGAGGTGATTGAGATTTGAGAATCCAAAGAGAGCCCTCATTAGTGAAGATCAAGAGTAGCAAAGTGTGCATCCACCCTTCTCCCTAGGCTTGTTGTGGTCAAGTGAGAGTTCGTGCTTGTTACTCTTGGTGATCGCCATCACCTAGACAGCTTGGTGGTGATTGGGAGCTTGGTGATCACCCGGAGAGCTTGTGGATGACCCAACTCAAGTTGTGAGCGGTTGTGGGTGATTCACCACGACGGAGTGTCAAAGAATCAACCCATAGAGAGCACTTGATCCTTGCGTGGATCAAGGGGGAGCTACACCATTGCACGGGTGCTCCAACGAGGACTAGTGGGGAGTGGCGACTCTCCGATACCTCGGCAAAACATCGCCGTGTTTCCTCTCCTCTCTTTACTTTGAGCTTTTACTTTGAGCATTTCAATTCTTGTCATTTACATTCCTAGAATTGCCACGCTAGAGTAGGATTGGAACTAGGTTGCTAAACTTTTGTGCGTTAGATAAATAGAAACACTTCTCTAGGCACAAGGGGTTAATTGGGCTAACCATTGGACTTGTTTATTGCGAAGAAATTTAGAATTAGCCCAATTCACCCCCCTCTTGGGCATCTTGATCCTTTTAGCTTTTTATCCTTAGTTTGTTCTAGAACAGCTCCTACAACAAAGTCATTAGCATCACACATGATCTCGAATGGTAGCTTCCCATCAGGTGGTTGGATGATTGGAGCTAAAATGAGTGCCTTCTTGAGGATTTGAAAAGCTTCATGGCACTCATTGTTGAAAATGAATGGTGCATCTTTGGCTCGGAGGCGAGTCAGGGGTCTAGCGATTTGAGAAAAGTCTTTGATGAAACGCCTATAGAACCCTGCATGGCCTAGAAAGCTGCGGATTCCTTTCACATTTATGGGAGGTGAAAGTTGTTCAATGACTTCAATCTTTGCTTTATCCACTTCTATCCCACGAGAAGACACCTTGTGTCCTAGCACTATTCCTTCCTGAACCATAAAATGGCATTTCTCCCAGTTTAGGACTAAGTGCTTTTCTTTGCATCTTTGTAAGACTTTGTCTAAATTCTCCAAACAATCAATGAAGGTTTTGCTAGAGACGGTAAAATCATCCATGAACACCTCCATGATTTTCTCAATCATGTCAGAGAAAATGGACATCATGCATCATTAGAAAGAAGCTAGAGCATTGCATAATTCAAACGACATACATCGATATGCATAAGTTCCATACAGGCATGTAAAAGTGGTCTTACTTTAGTCATCGGGGTGGATCGGATTTGGTGATATCGGAATAGCCATCAAGGAAACAAAAGAAAGAGTGCTTTGCAAGCTGTTCCAACATTTCATCAATGAAGGGTAACAGGAAGTGATCTTTCTTTGTAGCCTTGTTGAGTTTTCGATAATCAATGCACATCCGCCACCCAGTGATAGTTCATTGAGGAATGAGTTCATTCTTTTCATTCCTAACAACCGTCATTCCTCCTTTCTTTGGCACAACTTGGACAGGGCTAACCCACTCACTATAAGGCACGAGATAGATAATCCCGACGTCCAAAAGCTTAAGGGCCTCTTTCTTAACAACTTCTCGCATGGCGTTGTTAAGCCTCGTTGTGGTTCCCTCGATGGCGGAGAATTGGGATCGATAGGGATACGATGAGTGCAAAGAGTGGGACTTATCCCTTTGAGGTCTTGGAGTGAACATCCTATGGTAGATTTATGTCTTTCTAGGATAGTGACAAGTTTATTGGTTTCTTCTTGGAAAAGCTTGTCGCTTATGATGATTGGAGTTTCTCGGTTGTTGTTGAGAAAAACATATTTTAAGCTAGAAGGAAGAGGTTTTAGTTCAATTGAGGGTTGTGACGGCACCTCCATTTGGTCTAGCTCGATAGGCTCGGCGACTCTTCCTCTTCTTGAATGAAGTGTTCACCATCGAGAGTTGGTTGGGCCATGTCTTCTAGAGATGCCATTAAGACATCCTCAACAAGGTATTGTTCAGGCTTGGGTTCTACTATCGTGTTGTTTGAGCGTGCAAGCGAGGCGGCGATAGGAGAATTTCACTTTAAATTCAAGAGACCCTTTTTGGTTGCTCTCAAAAGAGTGCCCCAAAAGGTACACCAATCAAGAGGGTCATGTCCAAGATGTCATAGATATGAAAATCTAGATGGTACTCGGAGTCTCTTATGCGCAAAGGAATAGACCTCATGACCCCACAACTTTCAAGAGTTATTCCTGAAGGAATTCTTAAAATCTTATGAGATGGGATCAAGGACTTGTTGGGGCAAAGTTTTTCATCCAAAGCCTTTGAAATGACATTCATCCCAATGGTAGGACTATAATGAGCCTCTATGGTTGTCTTCTTTAGGATGCAAGTTAAAACATCTAAAGGGGCAATGATTCGAGCTACCTCAATGGATAACTCTGTTTCTACCAACCACTCATGGCTCATGATGGCCGAGAGAGTCCTTTGATATGTTCCAAAAGGAAAGAATCATTATGTGGACCATCGTCATCCTCCGATGACACAAAATGTGCCAGAGGCTTCTTTGAAAAGGTAAATTCGAGGCATTCCCAAAATCTTCAAAAAGATCTTCCTCGATTTCAAAGGGGAACATTGAAGGATAGGGTTCATCATCCTCCAAAATGTGTTGTGTTCCCATAGTGGGAGGTTCTTCGACAACCAAATCATCGGAAGAATTGAAGGAATTTCAGATTCGGTTGCATGTGCCTCCTCTTGTTGGTTGGGGCTTGGCTTAACTTCTTCTTGATAAATTCATAAAAATGCCGGTGTAAGGGGTGTTTTCAAGGATTTCCTCAAGAATGGCCTTCCCTCAATAATGGTTTTATGTGTAAATGAACCTCCGAGAAGATATGTCGAGGTGAAGAGCGACTTCCTTGCTAAGACCAAGTTGGAAGTGATAAAGAAGGACGTGGTCGCAAGGAAAGTTTTGGAACGAGTTAATAAGGCTTATGTATCTAGCCCAAGCTTCTTGTAATGTCTCCTTCTCTTTTTTGTTGAAAGGTAAGAACTTCTATTCTAAGGGCGCGATTCGAGAAAGTGGAAAGAAAAGCAAGACATAATTTGTCTCAAGTTCATCCCAATTTCCATTTATGCCTCCTACGATATGAGCATGCCATTGTTTCGCTCTTCCCAAAGGGGAGAACAGAAATAATTTCCATTTAATGGTCTCTTGTGTCATGCCAGCAATAGTCAAGCAAGAACACAATTGCTAAAATTCCCTAAGGTGCGTGTAAGGATTTTTGTCTTCTAGTCTAGTGAAGGATTGCTCCCAAACCATGGCTATGAAAGCAGGACAAAGCTCATAGCCATCTGTAAGAATAGGATGTGATGACGGTGGAGGCTCCAATGATTCACCCTTCAGAGCCAAAAAAATTAATGATAGGTGTGGAATCCATGTGGTAAGGGTGGTTGTAAAAGGTAAAGGATACACGGACAAACTTGGTTCTAAACTAGCATGACTCTACTGCGTTCCCGACAATGGCATGGAGAAAGTTGTTGGTGTTTTATAATGCACAAAGAAGAATCCACAAGTGCATGGATACCGATGTAGCTTTCACCCGGGAGTATTCCAAGGTATCGATTTCCACGAGGAACACGAAGTGTACTAGTAAGAATTAAGGTCGTCTAGTCGTCTAAAGATAAAGACAAGTTAAAATATTTTTATGGGTAGAGAGGGATTTTCTAAGCTTTTCTAAGTTGAACTAACTAATCAAAGATCAGGCTTCCCACACTTTACTTACTTTGGAGCAATAGTACCTTTTCGATCCTCAAAAAATGCTGGGAAGGGGTGATCGGGGTCAGGCTGCCAAAAAGCTCTACGAAACACCAATCCGAACATGGTGGATTACAAAGGCCTGATAGAGCTGTCACATCTGGGGCTACCACAACTAACCGTGGGATTAGACGCAAACTCAGGTGAACTCTAGCCTAGACACCACGTCTAATCTAGCGTTTACTACTCTAATCACAATTTATAACTAGAGGACTCGATTCGATCGGAGATCCCATAAGTAAAATATAGTAAGAACTAAACTTTAATTAAATAGAGAACTTAGAAATAATAAATGAAGAACCTGGAAATTACTCAAAGATGAGTTAGATCCATAGAAGTACAAAGTCAAGGAAGATTCGATAGATCCGGCTCCTCCTTAGCTCTCTCCTCTCCTCTCTATTTTCTCTAATACAACTAGATGAGAGCCACCTAGAGGGACACTACTACAAAGTATATGAAAATATGAAGCTTTGGTGTGTAGCGGTGCCTTTCTGGAGGAGGTATGGGGGTCCTTTTATAGGCCAACATGGAGTAGAGGGCAAGGAAACACCACGTCATCGATCCGCGCCAACTCCCACGATCACCGTTGAATAAACCGACTTAAAATTAATGGTATAGATGTTGGAAACATGTGTTAGTATTTTTTAACGCACACAGAAAAATCCACAAGCGCACGGATACCACTGTAGCTTTCACTCGGGAGTATTCCAAGGTATCGTATTTATCCACAGGGAAACAATGGTTAAATAAGTTGATAGTTCACCATCATGTATCTACTAACTAATATACCGACTAGACTAAAGTGGGGGTAAGTGATAATAATGATAAGAGTAATGGATAATGACACACACATAGGAGAATTCCATGATAAAATAAATGAGTAGTCTAGCTAAATTGAGAGGACAACGGGTGAGTTTAAGGTTCCTAAATACTTATCTATTACTTTGGTTTCTCTTCTAGTTTAGACTAGATATAACTAAAGCATGGATAGATATAGCATTCACACACAATAACACTTTGGAGCAGCAGTACCTTTCGATCCTCGAAAAAAGACTAGGAAGGGGTGATGGGGTCGGGGCTACCAAAAGCTCTCTGAACACAAACCCGAGCGTGGTGGATTACAAAGGCCTGATAGAGTTTGTCACCTGCAGGGCTACCACAACTAACCGTGGGATTGGGCGCAATCTCAGGTAAACACTAGCCTAGACACCATGTCTATTCTAATGATTACTACTCTAATCATGATCAATAACTAGAGCACTCGATGCGAGCAGAGATCCCATGCTAATGTGTGATAACTATACTAACCATACACATGAAAGGAATACAAGTAAATAGAGAAGATAACTATATTAAAGCATAAGTCTTGCAAAGGTAAGATACAAAGATATCACGAAACCTCGGGAGGACTCCTCCAGGAACCTAAGCATAGCTCAACTCTCCCTAACTCTCAACTCAACTATTCTACTTCTACATCTTGAGAGTGTTGTGGAGATTTCTCTCTTGTGTTGTGTCTTGATCTCGAATGAGATGGATCTCTACGAATGATCGGGATATTGATCCTCAATGAGATGGCCTCCTGGAGGAGGTCTAGGGGTCCTTTATGGGGAGAACCTAGCACCCTTCCACCTTTAGCAAGCAAGGTGGTACTAAACTCTCCACCATATCTCATTAATACGCACATGGGCCAAATTCCAAGCTGGGCCCATCAATCCTTGCACAGCTCCATCTCGTCCCTTGATCTGCAGGCCGACTTGGACTCGGGGTGGAGATTGATCCTCAAAAGCGGTGGAGAGCCCCATCGAAAGGGAACCTGTCGGGTGGCCCCCATAGGGGCGGCTGAGTCTAGGGGTGGGGCGGCCGGCCCCCTAATAGCACCTCACTCTGATCTTTGGTGGTGAGTCTTGTATAATTGTTTTGAAGCCCTAGAAGTCGGTTTCGTCGCAGATGATCTTGATTTACTCTGACGATATGGCCCACTTAACCCGTTTCCTGAATAAATCCTCCTGAAAACATAGATTCACTAAAACTTATGGAATTTGTCAGTTTAAACCCCTAGACCTATATTGGTGATCATATTCATTCATTTATACAAGTTATATTGACAGTTTATGATGAGCATTAACGACCATCAACAAGTTCCCCCACACTTGTTCTTTGCTCGTCATCAAGTAAAGGTTGATGATAAAAGTAAACATGGGTATAACATCTTAAGATATATAACTAACATAAATGCTATTCCAAACCATTCCTTACACAAGTGGGATATGTGGCGTTAGCTAACATATATCCTTGGATGGTTGAAAAGTGGAGCAGTTCAAGAAGATGAGTCATCTTCCCAAATTCACATCTTAGCAACTTGGAGATTTTTTAAAGTTTTCACAAGAAAAGCATAGTTCACTTATACTCCTCAAATGGTACTCTCAAATCGCTCAATGGTGTATGATTCCTTACCAAGGCATAGTATTGTTGTGCCTTCTTTTGTTCTTTCTACTTCTAAATGGCTTATGTGGAGCTTAGGTAGGGATAAAAAATGTAGCATACTTACCTTGCATGTTTTGTAAAGTCAAACCCTGGATCCAAGGAGAGAAGTGCCAAACTCTTAGATCAAGATGTGCATGTGTGTGGATATATAGTGGATATATATGGAGTATAAACAAAATACATTATGATCCTTGAAACATACCTTTCTCTTGAAGAATATTTTTGTGAGAACATGGGCTATCTTTATTCTCATTTTTCTTTTTCTTTCTTTCTTCATTTTTCCTTTTTTTACTCAGACCTCTTTGTGTCCAATTTTTTATAAATATTTTTGCATGGACCATGTCTCTTTTTTGCAACAAAATTTTGAGCGAGATATTATCAATAACTTGGAGCGTTTATTTTGGGTGGAATCCTAGCAAACATGTTTTTGCGCCTACTCCAGTGTAGAGTAATGCATATTTGGGTGGATCTAAATGGAAGGCTTGTTTTTGCGCTTACTCCAGTGTAGAGTAGTGCATATTTTGGTGGTGTTTTCGTGATCTTGATCTTGGGAGCATGATAAATCTCTCAACAAGGGTCACAAGACTTGACAAAACTCAACACAAAGCAAGTAGCTTATGTAGAAAGCTTCTATCCTAAGAGAACATATATGGCTTTGGTAGGAATTTCTCACCATTGAGGAGTATGTGACACTATAATTTTATGACATTTTTATCAAAAATAAAATCTCCAAGCACCTTGATTAGAACTGGTAGGATTTCTAAGCTAGAACTATATCACACTCCACAACAACTTAGTCAATATGATTGTCGTATAAAGTTATTTTCCCACAAGCATAAGTATATGTATATGGAACAATCTTTATGCAAGCTTCTATCTCAAATAATGTCATAAACATGTTACTTTTCAAAATTTTAATCGAAGTGTGGTTTTGGTTCATTTTAGATTACATAAAAGCATGTCAAAGTATCACACATGAACCAAGAAGATGGGAGGAAATGTCAAACCAACATTTTGAAGTGAAGCATTAGTAGTGGAGGCTGACAGCATCTTGTTCAGTGTGAATCATTGTTGTAGATTGAACTTTCACTTGTAGAAATCGGAAATTGACTAACTCCCCACACTTTGCTTGAAAGTGTGTTTTGTTCATAAAAATAAGGTAGAGATCAAGTGCATAGGCTCTGTTGATGGAAAAACACCAACAAAACCCAAACTTTATTTATTTTTCTCTTGACTTAGGCACATTGAACATGAGAAAGTTGATATTATGTGCATTGTTCATTCTTATAACATAGGTGACAAGATCGGAAGGATAAACATGAGCGAGTTGCTTAACCTATTAAAGTATTGTCCAACCTTACATTATGTATTAAACTTTACATGATTATGACTATCATTTTCCAAACATAAGATATGCAACATTTAGCTCATTTGGTTAAGACTATGAGATTAAGAAAGTAGTGCTATGAACAACTTTAAAGAACAAGACATGTTGAGTTAGTCATGTTGGATCGAGCAAAGTTGTAACTCAAACATGTTTGATTTTATTTATTTATGTGCATGCAGAATCAAGGAAAAACTTTTTAAATAATGACCACTTACCTTAAGATGTTACCTTTGTTATTGGAGCATGATGGCACCATGTGACGAAGGATAGATGACATGTGGTGGTACTTTATTTCAGCCGGACCTTTCCTTGATGGTTAGCCTTGCATCTTGAGCTATTCATGAGCATCTTGTCTCTTGTCGGTGAGAGCTCATGGTTTTAGGTCCATTGAGTTGGACCTCTCCCTTGCCTTAAGTTCTTCTTTTGCACCATCAATCTAGGAGGCGATGATGCTGGACGGATGCATGTTCTTCTTTCGTCAACTTTTCTTGATTTTTTGTTGATTCTTGGTTGACAAATTGGTGTTCATTGGAGATGCAAACTCAAGTTCCTCCTTGATTGTCTTTGTCTTCAAGTGACATGGTGGAGAGTTGTTCTTCTTTGTTTGTTATCAATATGCCAACTATCTTGAAGATCGAGGGAGGAACCTCATTGGTATTTGCATGAATGCTTCATCTCCAATGACTTAGGGATGTCATCTTGCAACCATGTTTGTTCATGGCCTTCTGAGACACCATCGTAAGACCACCATTGATTGATTATGTTTGTTTACACAAGGATGCATGCCATGATGTAGTGGCTGTTAGCGTTTCTTAGTGTTGCTACTCGAGAGCGTATTCCCGAACGCGACACCTAGAAACGCCTTGGTAGTTCTTTACGTTTACAGAACGAATGTGCAAGCGCACAAAATTACCGTTGTAGTATTTCACCCGGAAGTATTTAGGGTATCGTTCATTTATATTTTCCCAAAGGAAGGCATGGTGTAAAAGTTTCTAATAGGGACATGGACAAGATAACATGATTTGCATAATGGACCAATGTTCATAACAGGGGTAAGCTAGGATAAATATGGGATAGTGTGTGACACACACTCAAGCCAATCTCAAGGATAAAGATAAAAGAAAGAATAAAGAATAAAAGAATAAACCTAAACTGGAGTAAACATCCTAAATAGCTATGTTAAGATGAGGAGATGATCGTACACATACATGGTTTTCTAGGGATAGTGATCCTAAGTTAAGATAGCCTTGGTCACTAAAGACTTGCTTTGGGCACGGATAACACTTGAGTGCGCTAAGCGTTGCTTAGGCCCTCGACTCTCGCCAAACCTGAGCGTGGGGGATTCTGAGGGACAGACAGGGTGTCACACCTGCCGCCTACCCCTCAACCATGGGGAGCGAGGCAAACAAAGCTAGCCTCTAGACTAGACACCACATCTATGCTATGACTACTACTCTAAGCGTGCTAGCAAGGGTTATCCGTCTTTATCGGGTCCCTTCTACTAGAGCATTACCGCAAGGACGAACAATGAACCCTCAAGTAAATAATGACCAAGACTAAAAGTAGAACTCACTACACGAACTTAGGTCTTGGTATAAACATGTATGTTGTATGAAAGAGTAAGCATAAAGTTCTATATGCTAGATGAATAACATAAGAACTTTGCTCTAATTTCATAACATAGCTATATTGAGAAGATAAGAACAAGAACATAGAACTCTTCATATTGATCATACCAAGATTCCTTCTAGATGTCCTAGCTCTTCAACAAAGCTTGTTGCGAGAGCTCCAACAAAACTACTAAAAGGTAAAAAGATACAAGTGGAGAGGCTCTTGAGTTGTGGTGTGTGTGTGTTGAGAGAGCTCTTCCCTCTATTTTAGGTCGGTTTAGGGAGGTTATACATGGAAACATCCCAAACCGACCTCCACATCATTGATTGCACCGCTAGAGGAAGGTAGGGCCGAGAGGCGGTCTTTGAAGTGCTGGCCGCACCCACATACGACCACACCAGGGCTGGCTCCTTTCGCCACCGCCTTCGCGTGGCAGGCCACTGGTTGGCCCTAGAGTGTAGCCACGTCACTGGTTGGCCCATATTTGACAGGTAGGTGGGCCTTCTCCTTATTCCTTTGCGTAGATTCTACTTTTACGCTTCCCCGGATTCACGCCTTTTGATTATAATTCAACCGTATTTGTGTAAATGTCCTTCAAAGCAGTGAGTCTCCAATACAAGTGGAATCATGTTAATAATAATGGCATATGTGTAATAGATGCTAGTTTCTCCTCCTTTTGTGTCTTAATTGGCGGTTGGATTTGGTCATTATGGACCGGCAACAGTGGCATCTGTCATCCACGGTGCTTCTTTGCCGACGTCTTGAGTTGGTGTATTCGAAAATGATGAGAGTAGACATCAATTTGCTAATCTGAGGTGGGTTGCACCTTGCTTATCATCATCATCCTAGTTTGAGTCTTGGGAAAGCTCGATGCTAGGTTGTCTTAGATGTTGCTCATGGCTTTGTCGATTTGTTTATCCACTTCCTATGAGTGAGTGCTATATTGTATATCCGTTTTGTGGCACTCATCTTCTTCTGAGTAAAACAACAAGATGCACTGTCGATTTTGTTGGATTTGGTCGTTAAGGACCGACAACAAGATCCCCAAGCTTACCCTTGCTCATCTGAGTAGTAAGAGCTAAGACATTGGTTCTTGATCGAGGAGTTCTTTGCAATGCCGATTACATTTCTAAGGTGCCTTGTTTATAACCAAGTTTTTTCCTTAATTTGAATATATCGACATTCTACCTATGGGGCTTCTTAGCCTTCTTCAAGTTGTGGGAGGTTCAACGAGGAAAGAGCGGTTTCACAGAATCACTTATCTTTCATTCCTTGATCAACTTCCTTTCCGAAGGTTTTGATAGTTTTGCAAAATAAAGATAAGTTCCTCAAATGATGCACTCGATCGCTCAAAAGTGTATGATCCTCACCAAAGGCTTTTGATATTTGCCTTTTCTTTTCACCTTGACTTCTAAATAGCTTATGTGGAGCTTTGGGTAGGTATGAAAGTAGGGCATACTTGCATCACATATTTTTCTAAGTAAAAACTAGACCTCAAGGAGATGCAAGACATACACTTTGATCGAGGCGTGCAAGTGTGTGGAACTTTTATATTTTGGTTGAACTCCTTTTCCATGACTCACTCGCCTTTTGCTTTTCTCTTTAGAAAACATGGGCTATCTTTATTCTTCCTTTCTCTCTTCTTTTTTTTTCTTTCTCTTTTTTTCCTCATGCCTTTTGGTATGATATTTTTTTTGAATCTCATGCTTTTTAGCATGGACTCTCTCTTTTTTAGATAGCCCATATCTTCTTTTGGCAAAGGAGATATTTTTTGAAGATCAAGTCATGTCACATAGATGGAGTATTTTATTTGGTGGGCCGGAAAGCATGTTTTTTGCGTAACTCTTAGTGTAAGAGTCAACAATTTATTTGTGGAGTGTACGTGAATCTTGATCATGGGTGCATGACGAGAATCTCAACAAGGGTCACAACAATTTGACAAAGCTCAATGCAATAACAAGCATCATATGACTAAGGTTTTGTATTTGTATAGAGTGTCATATGGCCTTGGTAGGATAAACATCATCATTGAGGAACTATTGAATTTAAGCATTTAGAAAAATGAAAACTCCGGATGTCAAGTTTCTCTTAGAACAAAGTCATAGCAAATTCCGTTCTACCATATCATAACTCGCAACAACTTGGACAAGAATCAAACATTTTGCAACCCACAAGTTTCAAGTGTTCAGGATGAGAAATTTTTAGCCAATAAACTCAAATCTTGGGGAACACTAAGTTATAAACTAGGCACAGAAGAAATATAAGATAGAGCAACTATTCATCATTTCAACAAGGAGAAACTAGAGCATTCTTACTACACATATGTGGAGTGGAATTATTGTTGTTATTATTATTTATTATTTAACCTTTGTTTATTTTTGAGTTCACCAAACAAGTTTTAATCTCTGTTGTCATCTTGAAGACTTACCCTCATGAAGTTGATAAATTCCGCAAGGGTTAGTCCATATGATCAACCAATATCTACACTAGTAGTTTTGGTTCAATAATTAAACTAGACACCATGTCTAATTTGATTAAGGTGGGCTAATTAATCTAAGCACCACGCTTAAATTAAAAAGCCTATAGAAGTATGATCATTACATCCAAACTTTAAACTAATGACATGCTTAATTTAAAAAATGCATGACCAACACTCCTAAACCAAAACATGTAATAAGGCGAGAGAGAGGAACCATGAAAGGATAAACAAGAATCATCCAGCGGAGGTAAAAACATTGAATGGTGAACAAGAGAACCATAGGTTTTTATTTTTTATTTCTCTTCTTTTTTTCTTTATGCAAGGCAACGAAAAGTGGTGAGAGTGTAAGATACACATTACCTTGTGGGGTCCTCCCCAAGCTAGCTCAAAGCCTAAGGTCGAGGTTGTACCCCGTGCTTTTTTGCTTTTCCTACATGGTTAGGATATGGTAGATCCACGAGTGGGCTTATCGCCCCTCGTGGTCACCCTTGATTGATATCTTCAAATGAAATCTCAGGTTGCCTCGGGATCTTCTCAAAATTATATCGAGGAATTGTAGCGACAATTTGAGCTAGTTGGGTTTCAAACATTTTATTAAAGGCTTAATTGATTTTTGAAGGAAAAGGTTAAGCCTTCTAATTTTGAATTAATATTTTCCAAAAATTTTATCGTTAGAGGCAAGTTTCTTTATTAGGTTTTCATTAATTTTAGCTTGCCCTAACATGAGATCTTTCGGGGAAGGTTGATTTGGAAAGTAAGTAGAGTTACCTCCACGATATTGTGGGTCTTGTTGATTCCACCTGGATTTCCTTGTGGAATGAGAACCCATTGTTGTTGTTTAGCGCCTCCTCATGGGTTTCAGGCGATCGTTCCCAGTGTCTAAAGTTTCCACACATCTCGCATGTCATATCTTGAGTTAGGTATGGATGGTACCATAGGTTGCTCCTTTTGTGGCATTGTGTTTGTCCAAGCGTTTTATTAGGAGTTCAATTCATGACTTGACATATCCGTTTCCTCCACGGTATGCATGCCGTCTTGTTGGGTTTGAGTCTGTCTTCCTCCACCCTTGGTGGAGACCATCTTCTCAATGAGAGCCATAGCTCTGGATTGGTGAGTGAGAAGAAGGCTCCTCGTGACATCTATGTGGGCTACGGATGTGGATGTTAGCCCATTGTAGAAGTTTTGAAGGATCAATCGGTTTTCCATCCCATGGTGTGGGCGAGGCAAGGATGTATTCTTGCGGCCTCTCCCATGCTTACAGGATGGATTACGAGTCTTGTCTGTTTGGAAGTTGGAAATTCTTCCATGAAGGGCATTGGTTTTGCCCATCGGGAAGAACTTGCATGAGAGCGGCTTGGAACACTTGTTCCATGTGTTGTGACTTCCCGATCTTTGTAGAACCAACATTTCACCCTCCCTAGGAGGGAGAAGCGGGAACAAGCAGAGTCTAATTATCTCTGTGCGACATCCTTCATGATAGGCGGTGTCATACCAGCTCGTGAAGTGTTAGAGATGTGGGTTGGCATCCTCGCTAGGAAATCCACGAGAATGGATTTGCCCGCACCATCATGATTAGGCGGTTTTTGGTTCAAAGTTCACATCACCCACATTAATAGTGGGCCCAGCGGGCATGTTGGCAACTATGGGGGCGGAGTACTAGCGGGCGTCTTTTTGAGCCATGTCGGTTGAAGCGTATGAAATGCTTTGGGGTGATGGTTTCGGTTGCCGGTGGAGTGCCCTCGGGTTCTCGATAAAAGATTGTCGGCAAAGCGAAACCGGATCTAACACTATCTGTTTTCACCCAGCAGGAGAAAACATGCAAAATTATCTGTTATGAGCAATGGCTACCACACATGCATATTATCGTGAACATGTCCTATTAGATTCTTTTAACGATTGCCTTCCCGGCAATGGCGCCGAGAGAAATGCATGTTAGCATTTCTTAGCATCATCACCGAGATTGTTAGTCCATGGTAATGGCACGAAATGTCTTGACGATATTCCAAAAGCGCATGGAAATACCATTGTAGTATTTCACACTGGGAGTATTTGGGTATCGTTCATTTATATTTTCCCAAAGGAAGTCATGGTGTAAAAGTCTCTAGTAGGGATATGGTCAAGATAACATGGCATATAATAGACCAAAGTTCATAATAGGGGTAGGCTAGGATAAATATTGGATAATGTGACACACACAACCAAGCCAATCTCAAAAATAAAGATAAAAGAAAGAATAAAAGAATAAACCTAAAGCTGGAGTAGGTTTATCTTAAATAGCTATGCTAAGATGAGTAGATGATCATACACACATGGTTTCTAAAGATAGAGATTCCTAAGTTAAGATAGGTTTGGTCACTAAAAACTTGCTTGGCACCTTAGGATAACACTTGATGCACTTAGCGTTGTGACCTATAGCTCTATGTCGAACTTGAACATGGGGGATTATGAGGGGCAGGGAACAGGTGTCACCACACCGCCGCCTACCCCTCAGCAAGTGGGGAACAAAGGCAAAGGAAGGTAGCCTCTAGCCTAGACACCACGTCTATGCTATCAACTACTACTCTAGCGTGCTAGCAAGGGTTATCCGTCTTTATCGGGGCCCTTCTACTAGAGCATTACGCATGCAAGGACGAACAACAAACCCGCAAGTAAATAATGACCAAGACTAACTTAAAGTAGAACTCACTACGTCAACTTAGGTCTTGGTCTAAACATGTATGTTGTATGAAATAGTAAGCATAAAGTTCTATATGCTAAATGAATAACATAAGAACTTTGCTCTAATTTCATAACATAGCTATATTGATAAGATAAGAACAAGAACATAGAAGAACTCTTCATATTGATCATACCAATATTCCTTCTAGATGTCCTAGCTCTTCAACAAAAGCTTATTGCCTAGCTCCAACAAAACTACTAAAAGGTAAAAGATACAAGTGGAGAGAGGCTCTTGAGTTGTGGTGTGTGTGTTGGAAGAGCTCTTCCCCTATATTTATACACTCTACAAAGTCGGGTTTGGGGGAGGTTATACATGGAAACATCCCAAACCGACCTCCATGCATTGATTGCACTTGAGGAGGAAGGTGTGAGAGGCGGTCTTTGGGGTGGTGAGCCACACCACACAGTGCGGCCGCGCTGGTCGCTCCTTTAGCACACCGCCAGCGTGGCGAGGCCTCTGGTTGGGCCTAGGGGTGTAGCCATGTGTGGTTGGCCCTTATTTGATAGGTAGGTGGGCCTTCTCCTTATTCCTTCTTGTATGATTCTGCTTTTACGCTACTGGATTGCGCCTTTTGATTATAATTCCACCGTATTTGTGTAAATGTCACTGCAAAGCAGTGAGTCTCAATACAAGTGGAATCATGTTAATAATAATGACATATGTGTAATATATGCTAGTTTCTCCTCCTTTTGTGTCTTAATTGGCGGTTGGATTTGGTCATTATGGACCGACAACAAATTGGCATCTGTCATCCTGGTGCTTCTTTGTAGACGTGCGAGTTGGTGTATTCGAAAATGATGAGAGTAGACATCAATTTGCTAATCTGAGGTGGGTTGCACCTTGCTTATCATCATCATCTAGTTTGAGTCTTGGGAAAGCTCGATGCTAGGTTGTCTTAGATGTTGCTCATGGCACTGTCGATTTGTTTATCCACTTCCTATGAGTGAGTGCTATATTGTATATCCATTTTGTGGCACTTTCGTCTTCTTCCTCTTTGTTCCATAGCATTTGCGGTGGTGGTTTGGTTTGGGTTTGCATGTTCATACCAAACCATGAACAAGCATAACTTATATTTATTCATCCGATTCTTTCATCCATGAAGAATGAGCTGTGTATTCTTTTTGCCAAAGTTATTGGAGTTCATCATATGCCTTAATTCATCTCTACGGTGTGAGTTCATCTCTTGACATACCAGATTGAATTTGAGAGAGTTTCTGCAGGAGTTAGTCCAACAAAATAACCGGTATCTACTAAAGCATACTCTTGGTTCAAAAATCAAACTAGACACCATGTCTAATTTGATTTAGGAAAGCATTTTAACCTATGCACCATGCTTAATTTAAAAGCTTTTTGAAGTAAGATCAACACACCTTTTGGTTCAAAAATCAAACTAGACACCTCGCCTAATTTAATTTAGGAAAACATTTTAAACTAAGCACCATGCTTACTTTAAAAGGTGTATGAAGATACTCAAACATTGCTTTGTCAAGCATTTGGATCAAGTCAAATGAAGAAGCGCCTTGAGTCTTAGGGCGGTGGATCAACTATTATGAGCAGGCCTGCGTGGCCCATAATGAGGCTGACTTGCCCCTTCTTGTAACAACATCCGGGAGAGGAGAAGGTTGACTTGGTCATTACTTTGAACCCGAACCTTGTTAGCAGCGGCGGCGAAACACGGCGATAGCGGAACTCGAGACCTTGTTCCACCTAAACTCTATCAATATATCGTAGATTGCTAGTAGTTAATTAACACATATCTAGCCGCTGGAAGAGTAAATATCTCTTGGTGGATGGAAGACTTGTGCCAATCAATTCAATTGTGTCTAGTTTACCTATGTTTATGATCTCTTTCTTTGATGTACTTAGAGAGGTTCTAAAGACTAAAAAGAATGAGTATATTTTAATCTAGGTTTTACGGCAAAAGCGAACAACATAAAAAGAAATATAGACTAGTGAAGTGGGAAATTGCTTGTCAACCTAAGGAACAAGAAGGTCTTGGAATATTGATCTTTTAGAAATGGTCCATCTCTAGAAACATTTTTAGAGGTTATTTTTTATCCAACAGCGTTTAGAAAAAAAGACACCTTGAAAAATCATTTATCTTGATATAAGCGGAGGAACATAAAAAGTTGTATCATCTCTTTTTCATTAACAAATACGGAGGAGGAACAAAAGTACTTTAATGAATGCATGGAATAGAACATATTCGGAGACACATCATAGAGCAACTAAAAAATGGGAGGAAACATGAACAAAATATGGTTTGCTTTCTAAGCGTAATTGCCTAAGTTAACCAAGGCATGCCATGTTTCATTTAGGGGTCCTTTGGGATGCAAAATTCTCAAAAGTGCATGAGCGAGAAAATGCAAGATTGGAGTTGAATCCTATGGAATGAGATTATGAGAATAGGAATTTCTTGAATGATGTGTTTGGATAGTTAGATATATATTAGCAAGAGAGATAAAGGAGAGAGAAGAGAGAAGATGCATTGCAAATTTCAAAGGAATTGAACTCCATTTTCCTATGCAATTCCTTTGTTCCAAATGACCCTTTAGAAGCGTAACATACCAGAAACAATGTCTTCCTTGGCGCAACACAATCGATCAAGTGAATACAATGTAGTTGATTTTGCTCTTACCACTTAGTGGTTGGTGCTGCAAAAAGAAGCATCTCCTAGGTCAAGAAGTTGGGCAAACTAAAAATGTGGATCTTTATATAGAATTTTTAAACCCTGGTACTTCTATATAATTTTTAGAACTTTCAAACCTTGATGTCAAATGGAGCTGCAAATATTACTAACTTGTAACTTAGTTTTCTCCCCGTCAAAATCAGGATTAATATGTTGTGCAGCTAGGAAGGTACAAACTTGCAGTTAGGGATTTCTATATCTGAATTTTGTACTATGTTTTTAACGTTTCAATATATATGGGTCATTATAAAAATAAATGATTTACACACAAATGGGTTGGCGACTCATTCCCTCCTTTTTAAGAATCAGGAGGGTGAGAAACCCCTACTAGTTAAACTAGAAGCATACCCGCGCGTTGCTGCAGGAATTGCGGATTAGTAGATTATGTGGCATGTTGATATGGACAACAAAACACTTGCGTGTCTTGCTGATGTGGACATTACAATTTGCATGTGCTAGTGGGTTTTAATTGCATGTGATAGTGCATTCTTTGAGGTGGACAGCTTGCATGTTGAGATCACGTAGTTAGTGGGGTTTAGGATCATAAGCGTCATAGAATATAGATATATAAATATAAGAAAAAAAAGTTTGTACACAAACAAGAGCATGAGGAAATTAAAGAAACAAAAAGGAAACAAAGAAAATAAGGTAGGTCACACAAGATAGGGTTAGAAGAGAGCCCCCCTCCTGCAGGCACTAGAACATAGTCTTACCTACACTTATTCTTTGGATTGATTGATTGGTGTCCATTTTCTTTGGTTTTATTTAGTTCAATATAACAGAAACATTATGTTTGATAGGAGGAGAAAAAAAAGGTCTGCATGATTACACATTTGTGAATGAATGAAAATCTTCAAAAAAATTTAGAAAGAGAAACAGATTTAGTTCTAAAATAACAGAGGTGTGCCTGAGTTGAGGTTTAAAGCATAGTATTGTAAGCTAAACTGAACGAGGACACCGTAGGAGTAATTGCAAATTTAATCTCCTTGTAGAAACCAAGCAATCAACTGAAGGTGAGAGGTGTAGGAAAAGAAACAGATCTTTGGGCCCATTGATCTGCGGCAGCCTGCAGGCTCTGATGATGAACCAGTTTGTTTCCCTCCAACTCTCACTTGCAGTGCCTGACAACAACATTAGGATCAGGTAGGAACGAGGGAAATGGGAACAGAACAATCACAGCTTAAAGCTTCTATTCTGCAGATGGACCCAAAATCTATAGCCATGTATTGTCAAGGAGATGCCATGGTACCAATGGGAGTTGAGAAGAGCATAACAGCAGCATCTGTTTCTGTTAAAGAACAAAAACATAGATATTCTCCAGTATAAAAGAAAATCTATTTCTGTTACACTGTCCGTTGTTCATGCCATTGATGCCCCTGTCCTAACACTGTTTGAAAGCTGCAAGGCATGGTCATGGTAGGTACCAGAGTCTAAAGTTCCTGTCACGAGGAGCTTGTCAGGCTTCAGTTCAGTTTAGTTCTAAAATAACAGAGAAGTGTGCCTGGGTTGAGCTTGAAAGCATAGTAGTGTAAGCTAAACTGAACGTGGACACTGTAGGAGTGTGGTGCAAATGTAGCCTCCTTGTAGAAAGTTTGAAACCAAGCAATCAACTGAAGGTGAGAGGATGGAGAAAAACAAACAGGATTTTAGGCCCATTCATCCTCTGATGATGACCCAATTTGTTTTCATCCAACTCTCACTTGTAGTGCCTGAGAAGAACATCAGGACCAGGTAGGAGCGAGGGAAATGTGAACAGAATATTAGATAATCTCTTGCTTCCTTGTGTGAACACACTGGCAAGGAAAGCGTCGTCGAAAATGCTCCTGCTGTGGTACTATAGCCATTGTAGAGGAAGGTGCGGGCGGCTCACTTGCAATCTTTGTATACATCTTGAGAGACGGTAGCAGTCGATCCCTCTGTGTTATCTAGTCAACATTTGCGGCAAGCAGGACAGGCTGTGTAAGTAAGACTAGATGGATAGAGTTATGTATATATAGCTTGCCACTTTGCAACTCAACAAAGAGAGTTCGGTTTACCATCTCCTATATAAGCGCTCCGGCCAATCTTTGGTGCTTATCTTGTCTTACGTATATACTCTGTTCTCCCCTCTTCTTTTACCTCGAGCCATAGTGTGTGTGGTGGGATTTGACCTCTGTCGTGCTTTCGGCCATGAAGTCGGCAAAGGTGGTGGTCGACTCACCGGCCGATGATCCTATGGGCTAACAAGTGGTATCGAGAGCATTACAAAGCGTCGTCGCTGGACTATAGGCCAGCGATGAATGAGACGGTTCGAGAATGGCGTGACAGCGATGATGCTGCTTTGTGGCTGCCCAACCACGACCGGAGGTCGTTGTTCTACTGAGTGTGGGAGGTCGGCGGCACCCAGTTGATCAACGTGAGCCACACCAACTATGGAAGTGGTGGTGACCATGAAAAGTCAATCTCGAGCAGCGGCTGCAGGAATCTTGATGACAAAGGCAGACAATGAGGAAGATGACATGTATCCGTTGGAGGCTATCCTACGGTGGCGATCTGGATGGAGTCTGAGTCGCTGAGGCGCGAAGAGCTCTGCTAAGGCGTGGGGAGCTATTGTGGCGATCTGGCGTCGGTTCCGACCGTGCAAAGAAAGCGACATTCTAAGCCACAGGCAGAGGAGTACGCCAACCTCAAGTTCAAGGATGGTGAAACAGTGGAGACTTCTCTCCCTCCGCTGCGGGCAGCTCATCGGCAAGTTGAAGAGCCACTTGGCGTCACCATCGACTAAGAGGAGGCGGTCTCCAAGTACCCCACTCCGTCTTGAAGCCAAAGTACATCCAGTCGCTCTCTCCATAGAGGCGATCTTTGGACTTATCCACCCTCACCATTAAGGATGTGCCAGCCGTCTATGGGCGGTGGATGGCGCCTAGGCGGGGCGACAACAGCGAAGGGCGGTGGCAAAGCTGCTGCTGGCGAGGAGGAGAAGTGGGGTGCTTGGAGGAACTCGGGGTAGCCTCCTCAATGCCAGCGGCAATGTGGCAAGCAGCGACGCAAGGCTTCTTTAGAGAAGAAAAGCGAGTGCGAGCCCCCAATGCTGCCTTGTTATTTGTGGGAAGGCGGGCCATTGGGCATAGGAGTGCTTGCGTACATAGCGAGAGAAAGAAGGCGAGGCTCATACATGGTGCAAGCTAATGATGATGATGAGGCCACTATCTGATGGCGATGTTACACACTTACTACGACATCGAGGCCGAGAGAAGCAAGAGGTGGCGATGGTGGAAGGACACAGGAAGGCCACGAAGAACATCAACCTCGATGGACCACACGCCCAAGTCCACCTCCGGACGTGTGGGCGACCGGGAAGCGATAGTGGTATCCCTAGACTGCGGTGCTACTAACCACATGGCCGGGCTCAAAGCGGCCTTCTCCGAGCCTCGGCGGCGATGATGTGCGATGCGGTGAAGTTTGAGTGACGACTCAAGGTGGCAATTCAAAAGGTCGCGACACCATCATCTTGGGTGCGAGCAGGGGAGCACCACGCACTAATGGATGTATATTATATCCGCATTGCGTTCAAGCATCATCGACATTAGTTAAAATTTGGATGAGCACGCAGTGGCGAGTCTTGATCAGGGCGGAGTCCTTAGGATCGAGGCTGGGAACAACAACTTCACCAAGGTGAAGAGGTCCTAGAACCGGTTGTACCTACTTGACACGAAGGTAGGCGGCCGGTGTGCTGGCGGCAAACCTTAGAGGAACCGTGGGCATGGCATGCCAGTTCGAACATCTTAGCTTCAATGCGCGGTGCAATTTGGAGAAGATGGTCCGAGGGGCTACCCACATCAACCGGAGGCAAAAGCATGTGTGACTACAGTCGGGAAGCAGAGCTGCCATTCCCAAAAGCGGCCAAGTATCGTCGGAGGGCGCTCTTGAGCTCATCCATGGCGATCTCTGCGGGCCGATCACACCATCCACAAATGGTGTCGACGGTACTTCCCTCCTGCTCATGGATGATTCTGATCGCTACATGTGGCTGCAATTCTGATGAAACAAGGGATGAAGTGGTGGCGATCAAAGTTCAAGATGCTGGCGGCGGGCTGAGGCGGCAAGAAGCTTCGCCGCGGCGAGGAGAAGATTGTGGTGGCGAATTCACTTCGGTGGGTTCTTTGCGTCTTTGCAGCGGATGTAAAGGGTGTGGTGCGACACCACCGCAGCGCCATACTCGCCACAAATGTGAATGGCGTGGTGGAGAGGCGGAACCAGGCGGTGGTCGGCATGGCCCGATCCATGATGAAGGCCAAAGGCATGCGAGCAAGGTTCTAGGGTGAGGCGGTGACCCGCGGCGGTGTTCATCCTCAACCACGCTTTCTGACCAAGGAAGGCCATGGCGAAGATGCAGATGCCATTGAAAGCTTGGTATGGATGCAATGGCGTGTCCTTCCTCTGGACATTCGTACGCATCGCCCGCGTCAGAGGAAGAGTGAAGCCTATCCTTACCAAGCTGGAGGCGAGGAGCACCACTTAGATGGTGTTCCTAGAGCTCTGTGAGGAGGTACCAAGGCATACCGGCTCTCACGGACCCGTACGTGGAACAAAAGGTACTTGTCTCTCGTCTTGATGTAGTGTTGACGAGAAGGCGGCTTAGGGATTTGGAGCATTCCGAGCAGGGGAAGATGGGTAGCTTCACGGCACCTTACGTCGTCGAGCACAGTCATCCACGGTGGTGGAGACAACTTGGGGAAAAGGTGCGCAAGAGCACTCCTAGAGGGAGTCTTTGATCACTCAATGGCCGAGCCGATCGCTCTGAGGCGGTCTTGAAACACTCTCCTAAAGCGATGCCGGAAACCCGACAGAGGTGAATGGGGGGGAGGTTACGTAGTGGTGGCGACCACTCTGGGGCGGGTGCGAGCACTCCCATAGTGGAGCCAAAGAGGTCTTGCGGTGGTGCAGAGCCACTCAAAAAGGCCTGAAAGTGAAACAATCCTCTGATTGAGCCGAGCATTGTAGGAGTGGTGACAAGCTGTCGAAGTAGTCTTGAGAAGCTTTGCAACGGGATGCCGAGCACTCTGGGTGCTATCTTGAGCACTCCATTGGAACAGGGGAACTCCATCGATCTGCGATCGAGGTCGCCTTACCTCAAAGTGACATCCTTTGAGGTTAAGTGGATGCCTTCCACGAAGGTGAGGAAGTCTTGATTCCAGTAAATTTGGATGACATCGTCGGTGTATGAGGGCCCTCGGGACTAGCCTAAAGGTTATACTTTCAATGACCAAGAGCTGCTGCGCTCATCGGTCATGAGAGAACCCTGCGTTCACCTTTTGGCGAGTGTGATGGAAACTAGTGATGGGGCGATCTGCGGAGGAGATGAAGGCGTCAGAGAAGCTGAGACATGGCGACTCAAATCGATCCACCTCCAAGATCTGTCCGTCCGATCGACTGAAGTGATGGGTCTATAAGGTCAAGCGGGGCTGAACTTCTGTGCCATTGTCAAGCACAAGGCACGCCTCTCATCGCTGAGGCTTTGTTCATTGAGAGCATCGTAACGAGAACTCTTTGCGCTTGATGGCGGCGCATAAATCATTCATTTACTACCTAGCCTTGGCGGCAAAGAAGGACCGCAGCGTCCATCACTTGGATGTTAAATGACCTTCCTCAGCAGTGGCGAGAAGATGTCGTTCGGCAACCTCCAGGTTTCTTTGTCAAGGAAAGGAAGCACATGGTGCTCCATTGCATAATCTTCTCTGAATTCAAAGGCAGCCCCACGAGCATGGAACACCAAGCTTGACTGCGGTTGGGGCTGAGCTTGGGTTCAACGAAGGCATAGCCAGGGCACTCGCTCTACCTTGACATGACGGGAAGGAGGAGCACGTCGATACGCTTGCATGTATGTGGACGACTTGATCGTCTGGTAGCGCCTGGACGGAGGACATCAATAGCTTCAAGCATGCAGGATGGTGGCTCATTTTGAATGAGCAATCTCGTGCCTCTCCTCCTACTACTGGCATTGAGGTGAGAGCGGGGAAAGAAGGAACTCATGCTCGGTCGGGCGTATGCTCTCGAGAAAGTCATTAGAGTGGAAGCGGCATGGTGAAGTGCTAATATTGCGTGACTCCGGCGAGGAGCGGTCGGCTAACGATATGCAGACCTTGCCAAGGATAGACGCAACACTTCCATCGCGGAAAAATCATCGCTGGAAGTTCAAGGCCATCTAATCCACACGGTAGGACATTATGCTCGCTGGGCTACGCTGGCCGCTTCATGGAGTAGATCTCAGAGGATCATCAGGCTATGGTGGCAGCTGCCATACTTTCGGCAAGGCCCAGTGACTCGTGACTGGGGGATCGCTCTAAGACAGCGAGGAGTAGGTTGCGACCAACGTATTCAGCGATGCGCATATGGCGGGGATTATCGACGCATCTACTCGAGCACCTCTCGGAGTGCTCGCCTTCCTCGGGTCGGCTCCAATTTCGACGGTCGTCAAATAGCATGGCGGTAGGTTTATCGTACGCAGGAGAATAGTAATGAAGGGCGCTACATACCGTGCATACCAAAGTTGTGAAGGCTGCGCCGGCCGCTGGGCGTATTGACCTAAGCCAGATGCTCACACTCCACCGCAGACCGGGCGGTGGATAACCATTTTCCATCGCCCTCAGAAGAATCCGTTGCCCCGCACGACCGCAGCAAGCACATCGACGTGATTTTTAATTCCCTCGGTATTGTGTCGGCGAAGGATATATCGCCATCCAGCCTGGCCGAAGCCGGGTCGGTAACTTCGCGGGATCGCTTCCCCGCTGGTCGCTCGGACGCCTTGAAGCTCAATGGAAAAGGAGATGATCTAAAGATGGAGGAGTACAAGAGAATACTTGATGGAAGTAAATGAAAGAATTATTAGATAATCTACTACTTTCTTGTGTGAACCTGCAGTAAAAGGAAATGTTGCGAAAATACTCCCTGTTGTGAATGCGCTTGGCGGCTGTTGTATGAAGGCGTGTGAAACAGCTCATATCTTAGCCACATATGAGCGGAGCGTTGAAGATGATCTCTCTAACCAATACTTTGGCTTCCATGACCCTATTGGGCCCTTGAGTCGCATGCAGTGGGGCGCCCAGCCTCATGGTGGTGGGCCCGTGCATAGCTGCCCTTTATATAAAGAGGTGAGGCCGGCCGGCTCAAAGCAAAGTGCGTGGCGCATAAGCCACCCAAACAAACCCCCAAACCGAATTCTCGAAGTGCGCTGCCCGGCGAGGCACCGCCACCGTCATCACCGTCATCCCGTCATGCCTTTGCTTCCTGGGTCTCCCGCTGCGTCGCCTCTCTTCACCGGCCGTGTTCCTTTGCCCGTCTGACCATCGGCGAACACGATGGAAGCTATTGGATCCTCCACCCCTTGGTCTCGGGTTTGGTACCTTCCCTTTCTCCC